>WBMV01001724.1:509082-933849 GCA_013396655.1 Campylorhamphus procurvoides | reverse complement strand
GACGCGGGGGCGCAGGGCGAGCCGGGGGCGCTCAGGCAGTCCGGGGGGCCGCAGTCGGCGAGCCGGGGGCACTTGTTGGCAGGCGCGTCCTCGGCGGGGCCGTCGGGCAGCNTCCTCCCGGGCCTGACGCACGGAGAAGTGGGAGGAGGGAGGATGTGACACGCCTGCTTCTGCTCCGCCCGGCGGTGTCCGTTCCCTGGACCCAGCGCAGCGGGGCGGACACCCGGCGGGGACCCCCTTCCACCGGGAATAATTGTGCCGAGAAAGCCAGTCCGCCTCCCTTTCCAGGAGAGGTCTGCGTTTCCCAGCCCCAGTTGTTGCTTTTCGCTAATCACTACACAGCCATCCCTCGCCCCAAGGTTTGCATCACGAAGCTGTGGTGTGTTAACCACCGTTTGCTCATAAGTGCAGACGGAACGTGCACCATCAGAAATACTCGGCACTGGGTGTTTCCCATGTGAAAACTCTCTGCTGTCCGAAAAAGGAATAGCGTGGAGAGCAGGCGGCAGCCAGCGGCTGAAGTGACCTGTAAGGAGCACACCGAGTCGAGCTCCACGCGGCTCAGAAGTGTGGGTTTAAAGGAGTAGCAAATAGTCTTGCAGCCGGGACTGGTAGTAAATGGAAGAAAAAAAAATAAGAGAAAGCCAGACAACAAATCATCCCTGGAAAAAAAATGCAGACAGCTGTAGTTTTGACCAGAATGCTTCAGAAGGAAACTCTCCAGTCTGCTGTTTACATATATGCAAATTTTCTGTAATTCAGTACTGAGGTTTCCCTAATGTTAACACCCGGAGCCTGCGTTTTGTTATGCAGTAGGCTCGGTTCCTACCCCGTTTTGGTTTCTCTCTGTATCAGCAGCAGAGAGGGCCCAGGGTGAGCCCCCCCAGCTCTGAAGCCTGTGATGCCACGCATGCAGGTATTTGCTCAGATTCCTGATAGATAACTGCACGGCAAACCCGTGCATGCCTTCAGCTACTTCTAGTGTATTTTAAGAAACATATGAAACTCTTGTGCAGGATGACTCATGGCATAGCAGTCCCATTAATGCATTTAAACATAAAATGCATATGCCATAAAGGGATATCCCAGGGCCTGCATTTCCTTTTCTTTTCATTTTTTTTTTCCGAGAAATACAATTCCGTTAATGCCTGCAGATTGTTTGTGAGTGATTCACCACAACTCTCAAAGCAAGCTATTTTATTTGGTTGCTCTTATAGATAAAACAGATGCAAGTATCCATCAGACCTTTTGTTTCACTTTTCCCTTCCTGGAAATTTAATGATTGGAATGCTGCTGCTGGGTGAATTTGGGTGGGAGGATGCTGCATGTGTGGGCTGCTTCCTGCATCTGAGATAGCACAGGTGTGTTGGAGGGTGTGTGTAAGTGCTTCTGGGGACAGGGCAAGGGTGTAGACACAGAAAAATAGCAATGGACCTGCATAAACGCATTCACGGGCATTATTAGTGTCTAACAGTATCCCCCATAGCTCCAGCAGACTGAGATGCAGCGTGAGCAGGAGTGAAGGTGTCAGTGTAAAAACCAAGTGATGCACCTGTAGTAAAGACCTGTCTTTGGTCCTTAAGACCCCTTAAGGGGTCCCAAAGATCCCTCTCCCTCAGCTCTGGTGCCAGATTACTGTCCCCACTGAGGAGAAGTGCCATACTGAGGATCTATTCCACACATTGTTGGAAGCTGCATCCTTCATCTTCCCAGCCTCCCACTCATTTAAAGCCTCTTAGGTCACGTCATGGTGTTCCTATGCCATCAGGGCACAGTGGCTCCAGGGCACAGCCAAATGGGGGATGGCACCCATTGGTTCCAAAGAAAGGAAAAAAGCCCCTCTTGTCATCGTGGCCCCCCAAAACAACATCTGGCATGTGACAGGAGAGCAGAGAGATACACACAGTGTTGTACCCCACACTCTTGCCACATTGTCCTGGTGCCTGGGCAGCCTCTTTGTACAGAGATTCCACAGATTTCTTGCTCTGTGTGGGTGTCCCTGCTGACTGGAGCACAGAAACTGGGCATGCAGTCCCCAAAGGCCAGGAAAAGATAACACCTGGGAAATTCGTTCCAGAAGTGCTGGTGGGTGTCCTGTCCCAGCTTCCTGTAGAGACTAAGCTTCAATTATCTACATGGACCTGAGATGAACCAAAGCTTAAATCTCCCAGGCATCAGGTCTTTGCAAAATGGGGTAGTTCTTGACTGCAGGAAACCTTCGTTGCTTCTTTAAAATGCCTGGTATGCTGTCAGGTACTCAAAGCATTAATGTCATAAGTATAAAGTAGCAATTATTAACCAAGTTAATAATGCTTATTGCCTTATTCTCAGTGTTATGTTTTGGGTATGGAACATAAGAAAACATCTATATCCCGACTCCTCTCCATCCCCACCAAATTCATTCCAAGATGCAGAGCAGAGAAATGGTTCCCAGCTTTGGCTTTTCTGTTTTTTTTTTCTAATTTTGGCCAATTCCCAAAATGCAAAAGAAAAGGGATGCCAAGGATGGTCTCTGATGACCTCCCTGGCATCCTGCTTCCCAAAAGCTGAAACTTGTCCTCCTTGCCCATCTCCTCCAGCACTGGCATGCAAGCCTGGTTTGGTTAGGAAACAGTACCGAGAACAGGAGGAACTCCAGGGAGAGGTTTATGAAGAACTGTTGCAACATTTAGAAGATTTTTTTGCAGGATATGGGGCTACCACACTCACCATAGCAGCCTCCTGTTTGTTGTAGGTCACACCGCAGGCTTTTAAGCATCTGGACCTATCTCCTGCATTAGTCTCCTCCTGAAATCAAAAGCTCTCATGGTTCTTCCTTCTATTCCCTCCACGAGCCTTCATTGTTCCATTTCCTCCTTCCCCAAGACAGACTTTTCAGGGATTACCTATTTAACATGCGAGATGAATACTATCACAGCAATTCCCAGATGTGCCCGTGTTGAATTTGAGCCTGAATGGCTTTACAGCCCTTCCAAATGAACCAGGGCAGCATTATGCATCTGCAATGGACACCACTGTAAATCATTGTGGAGCACAGATCAGTGCAGAATTACATTTATAGACATAATGCTGGGATAAAATATTGACTCTGTGGATTATTCCTGCTATCCAAGTGCCAGAAAAAATGAACTGCTGTGAGCCAGCAGAATACAAGGGCTCATCACCTAGCCCTGTGAGTAGGGCAGGGGTGGCCTTTGGGAGTGCAGATCAGTAGTCTTCCTGCTTAGCAAAGGACAACAGGGTGCAAGAGGTACCTTCCCCCTACTAAAGTCTGAGGAGCTCTCAGTCAAAGGACATTACAAAATCATTACAAAAAGTAGATCCTGCCTTGGCTAGTCAAAGCAAACAGGACTGCTCGCTGTCTTCTCTCTTCCTGGCATCCCAGCTGCTAGGCAAGGATCAGGGACTGGAGCAGAAAAAAGGTCCTCTGGAATATGTATCACAGAACTGGCATGTGCCAGGAGAGGGAAGGGTCTTGTCCAGCACAGATTTGCCAGAGCTGTGGCAAGGTGAGCATTGGTCTTCATATATTTTTTCTCTTTTTTAAAACAGACAAGCAGATAGTGCATCTACAGGATGAAGACTGAAGAATCCATGATTTATGGTGTCCAGGCACCAACATTCCCTTTCCTGTTATTTTATTTAAGGGGACTTTTGTAGTGCAGTATTCAAGCATCTACCGTCTCGCTCTCAGCCAGTGCCTACACTCACCTGAGAAGCTGCTTTTCCTTAGATGCTCACAAAATTAACTCCGCTGCTCCAGTTCTCTGACCTTTTATCTCTGTAACTAGAGCAGCCAGAGGCAATGAGAATTGTGTAACCATCTCCCCACTTCCCAAGTGCTTGGGACAGGTCTGGTAACTTTGATAATATGTCTCATGGGACACACAAAGTAAACTCTATTAGATTAGGATACTTAAAAATAAACTGGCTGCTTGCTACAGGAAGAAAGAAAAAAGTATTTATTTTAGTTACCGGATGAGAGAGGTGAGACACGCAAATATTTTGGCTAATATTAAGCAATCAGGCAAATGATAAAAAATACCTTTATTTTACAAGTTATCTCACACCATGTAATGAAACTTTACTGCTAGATTGAAAGCTAGCAAATTAAAATCAGCAGGTAATCCATAATCTACTAGTGTACAGAATTACCCTGCATAGATGGGGTTCAAAAAGTAGTTTTGTGGCTAGGTGATAATATAATGTTTTTTATAGCAGGAATGGTATCTATGATAAACCCACAGCCATCCTTTCACACTGTGGAATTTGGCGGCAGCAGATTCACTGCTAAGATATAAAACACATGATGAGCACGTAGTGACATCAAAAGGAGTGCAGTGTAATGGTGTTCAGATGTCTCCCCTCAGGCCCACACAAAAGTCGCTCTGAGGGCTGTTGCTCAGGACTCTGAATGATTCCCTTTTGGTAAGCCAGTTGTTAGCATATCCAAGGAGTCTTATGAGCAGCACCTCCTGACTTTGTTCCTTTGCGAACTAAAGATCATGAAGGCTTCTTCTGTTGCTTGAAAGACGTGTGAAGGTTCAGGTTTTAAACCTCAAATCCTGTTTTTTACTTCAGAAGTTGATTGCACAAGCGGACAGTGAATGAGTGTCTCCGTTTCCCTTGCGGTCAGAGAAGATCCTATTCATACTGAGTTTACAAGCAAACACTTCCTTTGGTAAGCTTCCCATACAATTCAATTCATGTGTGTGCTTTTAGGCTCTGTCTTTGGGTCTGGACTAACATCAGAACAAGTGAGTGAGGCAGGCTCTCTTCTGAGCCCACCACAGCCTTTTCTGCAGTGCTTTGAAATGATGAAACACACTGTGTTTTCTGCACATTGCTGCAGTCCTGTCAAGTCACTGAGATTATTCATGCATCAAGAGGCTAAACACATACATGGGCACCTACTGCATGATGTGCACACATCCCAGCATTTTCCTTGCTCAACAATCAATCTAATGTTTTTGCTCTTTACAGTTACTGGCTGGCAGCCTAGAATCTGCTGGCACCTACACCTAGGATTCTCCTCTGAGCAGTCTGTGACCACATTGTGTGTTTGAAACATTATGTATTAAGTACTTTATGATCAGAAAATAAATTATTATTTACGGAAGACTTGGAATTTGCAGTCAGGACTAGTCTGTACCTGTCGTGAGGAGCCATTAGCTTAAGGCTTTGGTGGTAACAACAGAAAAGAACACCTGTCCTTGGGATATTCTAACATTTTCCACTCCAGGAAGCCCTTTTCTAAGTGCATCTTCTTCACTGTATAACAGATCCCTCCCCACTGTGGAAATGTTCAGTTAATGGACCACACAGCACCTCAGGATCCATACATGGAGCTTTTTAGGGAAGGTGGAGATTAAGATTCACTAGAAATGGCAGTGGAACTGAATCTTAAATTGCACGGTGAATTCTAAGCTAGTTTTGACCACAATACTAGAGGTATTCTTAAGAAAAACGTCATGAGGTACTTGTGACCACAGGTAGGTAAGACCTTTGTCATCAGCCACTCATGAGGAAACATGAGTATATCCAAGAGGACATTGTCTAAAATAAGGCAGTGTGTTGGCCTTGGCTGGTGAGTCATCGGTATCACTTCCTGCAGCCCCTGCTTTTGCTCCGGGTATTTCTCAAGGGAGCACTGACTTAGCCTAGTCTTTTTGATTCTTCTAAAATGAATAAGATCACAGCTCTGGAGCAGTAGTGATGAATAGGTCCTCGATTCACAGGAATGTGCACTCCTTTTAGCGTAAGTGTGCTAAATCTTCCATGAGATGCCTGCCTGATTAGTTTTTATCTTTATATGTCATGGCTCCACTGATTTGAAAACTTCAGAGTTTCTGTGTGTAAAATGGAGAATTCATGGGAAGAATCTGTTCAAGTGAGAGAGCGAGCTGTGTTAATGGCTTGTGCCTCAGGGTACCACTGAAAGCTGTTTGTGTGTATCTCTCTTGACTCTTCTTTATTTCAATATTTGCTTAGACATTTCTTTAATCACTCAAAATACAATGTGGAACTTCTCTGGCAGTGACAGATTCTCACCAGTTTTCAGTGACAGACCCTTCTCAGGTTTGCTGCATTTGTAAAGCACACCTTACGGAAAAAGAAACACCTGACCTCTGAATTTCTTTTTTTAAATATCATTGCAAAATTTCTGACGTCAGACAATGAGACACAAATTACCCTGTGAACTGTTAACATATGCCTGTTTACATATGATATATTATAGCCAAAGCAGATTAAGATTTGAAGGTTTAACTGCTGTTGAGTTTCCACTTCTGTGAATCATACAGATCATACAGATTATTCATCACAGGCACTTATTTTTATTCTTTAACTCTTTCAAGCTACTTCTATCCCGATCGAAGTTTATGCGGGTTGTAGGACACATGGAACAGAGAGGTCACAACTGCATAACAAATGCCAAGCTTTGCAAATGAAAGAGCAAAGAGTTGCCAGTAACTGCAGCCACCCCGGTGAATCAGTAGTGGTTTGTGACCTCCACTAGGTGAGCTGACAGGCACGGAAGCCTTCCTGAATTGCCAAGGCTAGTCTGTCCTTCCACCTAGTAAAGTGCCAGCTGCAATAGGTGCTGATGACTGACCCTGGAATCTTTCTATTTAAGGAGGAAAATTACCTGTAAGAATGACCAACAGAGAACCAGCCATGAAAAATCAAGAGGATGGCTCAATTTCCAGTTTCAGAGCTAAAAAAATCACTCATCATACTAGGATTTCTTGGATGTTATGTTATAGTTTGAATTCAGAAATGACCAGAATTTTGGTGAGAACTTCATTGATTTCAGTAAATACAGGCATTTTTCTCTAGCATTTGAATCTATGAGGTGCATCATTGATTCTGATGAGACTCAAGTACTCTTATAATCAACCCTGACATAAATGCATAAGTATTTGTCTTTTTCTGGATAGGATGGCTGTAGCCACGTTTGAAAAGAGGCACCTCCGCTGATAAAAGAAAGAAAGCTATCTCTATTTAAAAACACATGCCTCTTCACCTCACATGTGATTGTTACTAAAGCTAAGCAGGTGAGTGCTGCCAAAAATCAGGCCATTACTTTCTGCTCAAACCCAGAAGGATTTCAGAACTTAGGCTGCACCTGCATTTTCTGTTCAGGCTCTCTGATTCACTGACGTTGCGTGGCTCGGGCTGGCAAAGGAGAGAAGGAAGAGGATGTATTTTCAGGCAGAAATATGAACATTCAAAAATGCCTTTCCTCTTAGAGTACCAGTAAGTGACTGCTTGTCTATTTGTTCTCTTCATCTACAGTGTTGCTTCAGATTTGTTTGTTTTTTTTCTCCCAGCTGCATCATCTTAAGCAGGCAGTTCATGTTATTACCTGTGGATTAGCTAACACAGGCTGAGTGCAGCACTGCAATGGGTCAAGCCTCTCTCTTTCACGTACGACAACAAGGTGTAACCAAGACAGCAATCTCTCTTACAGCATTACTCACTGGAACATGAGGGCAATGAACCATATCAGGAACTGCAGCTATCTAAGGCTACACTGGTACAAACGCCACAGGTAGCAAACCAAACCTGCTGCCACCAGTTTGTCAGTGTGAACTAATATGGGTATAATTTACCATTTATAATGTTATGTGTTATTGGAAGGCACACTCAAACATCCAGACACCTACACAAACTAAATTTGAGGTGCGACACTTGTGGCCATGTAAAATGTTTGCACATCTTTGCATCTGAAAACTTGGGAGGCTAGTTATCACTAGGGATTGAATTAAATCCATGAAGGACAATGTTAACGCACTTCTGTCAGAAAGTGCAGAGCTTGTTTAACCAATGCAAGTTTCTGTTTCTGAGTGTTCTGCTTAAAAATGGTGAGAGAATAAATTTAACCACAAACTTAGAGATGGAACAAAAAGGACATTCCCTCCTGATCTCTTTTTTTCCCCCAGATACTGTAGTTAACATCCTGCCTTGTGGTACTTAACTGAAAATCGGTGACCCATCTTGAAACCTACAGATTAGAGACCTGAGGTGTCTTAAAAGGGACATGAGTGTACACATAAAAATACAACAAGTATGTACTGCTCAACCACCCCCTGGTCTCTTTCAGCTGTTTCAGCTGGGCTTCCACCGGCAGAAGCACCCACACTCACTGCTGAGTTGTGAAAAGATGGGCCTTTGGGGTTAGACCACATCATGAAAATCACCCACAGCCAATTCCCATGAAGTGTTTTGAACACAAAAGCTCCATACAAATAATAATGGTTCAATTCTCTTTTTCAGCTATGAAATCAGCTTGCAGATTAATATTCTTCAATTACAAAGTAACAATTTTCAGTTTGAAGTGGTTTCTATTCTTAAGTGCAATTGGGGTTAATAATGGTCTGTGAAAGGAGAGCAGTTAGCAGTAATCCAGAGTGAAAAGTTTAGCATATGGGTACCTCAGCTACATTTTACACTAAATGTCAGATTGTAAATTCAGAAAAATGACACAGGAAAATACCATCTAGCCCACTAAGGATCCCAAAACTCAAAGAAACCTGTATTTTCTGCTTCACAGATGCCAAGAGATAATTGCCATCTGACTGCCAAGGCAGCTCCTTTTACCTACAGCTATTTCTAACTCATATATGTAATGCCTTATCTGCTAGATGTGCTCAGATCAATTTAGGTAATAAACAGTGTCACAAAGTTTAAGTTCTCTTCTGGATATGTTCCCAAAAGCTTAGATACCTGAAGCTTATATACAATGAGATTAAATGGGTTTCAATCCAAGGCATATGGTTACAATATATTTTTATAATCTACAATTTAGTTATTGGAATATATTTATAAATAACTGCAGTCTTCTAGCCTACAGGATTAAGGTAAAGTCTTCTGGGACTTCCAAATACAAAAATACTGAAATAAATGCTTCTGAATTTCAAAAGAAAAGCTTAAGTTAGGACAGAGTTCAGAAATTATAAGGACAAGGCCAAGATCCTCAAATCTGAGTGGTAGTTTTCTGAGTCCAAACACAGGATACAGATGTGCAACACTTGTTGAAAATTCAGCTCTAGTAAGGTTTCTTGAGGTTTTTAATAAAACATGGGTGTGCTCCCAAGCAGGGTAAATTCTTGGTCAGAGTGCCCTACCCCAATTATCCCCAGTAGTTACAGAGACAGTAACAGAACTATCTGCAATACAGAGCAAAGCACTCAGTATTACATGCTGTCAGAATCTGCATCTCTAATATGCTGAAAAAACTAGCACACTGACAAGGAAGGTTAAATGCTGCAAAACATGTTTTATTTACCAAATGCAAGTTTTTAGAAATTCAGGAAGGTCAAAAAACCCCAAACAAGTTAAAATGGAATTCTTTACATTCATCAGTTCAAAAATGCTTTCACTTAGAGCTAAGAACTTCAACTCTGCCTCTAAACAAAACACTTAAAAATGATTTGCCTGTAATTAAACACTTAACACTTAAAAAATGGCAGTTACACAACCTACATACAATCAAAAACTTATCTCACAAGACCTCTAATAACAAACTTTCATTGTGGCAGTAGCATATCCAGCTCACTTCTCCAGTGTTGACCAGCTTTGTTTATTCTGACTGTCAATCACTCTTTTAAGTGCTTCATCTGGCACAAGATCTGATCCTTTTACATCAACATGGCTACAGCCCATTTTAGGGCATCTGTTAAAAAGAAAAGAGAATCCATTAAATCAGAAGAATTGTATTTTTCAGATACAGGCTTTTCTGTAACATCTGCCAGTTTTTGTATTTATCTGGGATTCACTCTGTCATTTCCTCTTCATGAGCTTTCTGTGGGGAAAAATAAATCTATCTAAACTGGTGGGAATTAACGAAGGAAGGAAGGAAGGAGTGAGCAGAGTGAGAGATGGAGCCTCTCACCTGTAGATCACTCTTGCTTCATATATACAAGCTGCTTGCATCAGCAATGATATCAGCATTGCATGGACACCTTTCTGTGCTGCTTTCTCTCTTTGCAGTGCTCTACAAACTTCAGGTAACTACCTCTTACCTTACTAATCTGCAGCGGAGAAGTATAATCTTTACTGACAGATAAATAGGGAAATTATTTTCTAGGTAAACTGATAAAGAGAATGAGACTTGCAAAGACTGATTGGTGAATCAGTGGACTATCTAGTTGGTATAAAGATCAACTTGACTTTTTAGGAACTGTGAAAGCTCAGAAAGGAGAAATGGGGTCAAATTAACAGCCTCTGAATGATAATGAAATACAAAATGTCTTACAACTACTTGAAACAGCCAGATAAAGATGGCAGGGTAAAAGATAGTCAGGGATCAAAGGTCATTTTCCTTTGGCAGTGGCCCAAAAATGCACAGATGGTACCTGTAGTCAGAAATAACACTTTTCCTGAATTTTTCAGAAAAAAAAAGAGCAGCTTTTTTCCTGAGGTGGTGAACTTACTTACATTCAGGACTTGTAACTTTTACTCCAGATTTGTCCACAGCTTACTGTGTTTGTCATAGACCAGTCATTTAATTGCTCTGTGCCTCAGTTTTCCCATTTGTTACCTTAACACAGCAATAGCTTGCCAGATTAATGAATAACAAGTGCTCAGAAAGCGTCCCACATTTCCTGTAAGACTAAAGTATTAGCATGTCCTTCCAGGCAGTGGAAAATCCTAAGCAAACTGAGGGACGTAAGAGTTGCCTAAAGGAGTGTATGACAAGTCTATCAGCACACAACCAGTGGCTGTGTGTACGTCAGCTGAAGGGCTGACATGCGGCTACTGCACTGCCAAGGGCACCAAAGGATCCCGTGGATTCAAACTGCAAAGTACGTGTGAGGAAACAGCCGCTCTGTGTCTCCAGAGTGAGCAACAGCTTTGATTTCAGAGTGAGGGTGGCGAGGATCCCCATAACCACGGGGATCTCTGTTCTCCCAGGACACCTGCTTCCACAGGAATATCACTGGCAGGAGCACAGCCAAGCAGCAACACCACGAGGATGGGGGACTCAAATGGGGAACTTGGTGCATGAGCTGGCCTGCCTTCCCACCACAGCAGATGACAGTTTTTCAAAAGTGACCACGTTTTCATGAGAAAGTTTAAAATTACAGCAGGTCGGTGAGACTGGGCAGAGAAAACCAAGTAGTCCTTCTTAATTTAGTTACAGTGAAGCTGTGGTATTGCTGTGTGTGTGCTTTTCTAGCACACTGGAATAACTGCTGTAAAAATGGGAAGGCTGCAAGCTAAAAGCTTAAGATTAAGAACTGCCAGCGTTCAGATTGCACCAATAACTTCAGTATGGGTATAAGGTCGCTTTTAAAGCTAGGTGTTATACAGCTTATATGATTTTTTTAACTCTAAAATTTCCCTAGTCTTTTATTTCTTAAAAGGTAAAATAAAATTCAGTCATGTGACTCTCTTTGTTTTTCAGCAGTGCTGAAACATTTGATCTGCTACAACAATCTCTCATACCATGACATTCTCCAAGGATTTCACAACACAGAGAAATATTTAGATGTGAACATCCTAAATTCAGTTCTGTATCACAGAAGGTATTTTTGTTGTGGTTTTGGGCTGTTGAGCACATGCTTCCTAGATTCTCCATATCCTCCAGAACACTTGCTTTATTCTCTCCAACTTGTGAGCTATTTCCCAACTCCTGCTCATTTTTCCAGCCAATTTCTGTCCATCCATTTTGTTGCTTTTGTTGTTATTCCCAGGATATTGCACCTACTCCACTTTTTTTTCCTAGACTTCATAACACAAGCAAGGGACTTCACACTATCTTGACACTAAGGTAGTGGCTGGACATCCCAGCTGATTTTACAACAGGGCTTTCTTGTAGCAGGGAAGGAATGTGGAATAAAAATTCCTCCTCAACCTTTGTAACCCCCCTGGAGGACTATGTAGAATCTAACAGAAATACCAGAGCAACAGATGGGGAAATAAGTTGCCTGTGGCATTATCTTTAGGGAAATTAGGTTGCTGGTCCCTGTGAGACATTCCTGAGCATCTGCAAACTGCACATTTATTAAAAAGTCCACAACTGGTAAGTTTCTGTGAGGTCAGCAACCCAAAAGCATGACGCTGTAGCACAAGGGCGTAAAACAAATGTGAAATCGATGAAATTATATGTCCTCTCAATTTGTTCTAAAAAGTGTTTGAGCCCCTTTTCTTTTCTTTTTTGTTTTTCTTTTTCCTTTATTTTTGTTTCCTTAAATCAAATCATCATGATTTTTAAACTTACTGGGGAGAATTTGAGGTTTAAAAATTCAACTGTTACATCTTTTCACTCAAAAAAATATCTCCCATGTGGAAATCGATAGGCTGTTTTGATGATAAACAAGAATTATTTAACTGTGTCATAGCAGGAACTGCACAATCTGTACTGCACTGTCTGATCATTCTTAAATTCTGTACTACCTAAAATGCTGTAGTTTAATATTTCTCACTTTAACACTCAGGTGTGTTAATATTTTTCAGTTGTATTGGACTATAACTGCAAAAGAGATTGTACAGAGGCAATTTTTGTTTGTTTTCATTATTTTCAGGACTTGTTGAAGCAGTGGGAACAAAATCTGCAAAATTTTGGGAAGATGAAGTTTCCCTTTTTTGTTCATGATTGTACAAAATCTCTTTACTTCTGCTGTGCAGGTACCACAAGTAGCTGTAACTTCCCCACGCAATTCCTGAATATTTCCTTGCACATTGTTTTCATTAAAAAGAAAAGCTCCTTCACGCATACAGTTCTAATGAGGAGACTGTGACTTGGGCAGACGCTGAGGTATTACTTCCTGCAGCCTTGCCAATCCAAATACATTTCCTAGAACAAGTGGAATAAAATTCCACTTAGACAGCAAAGCAAATAGCTTTTCCACACATTCTTTTTAGCTTACCGGACTTTTTTCTTTTTCTGCTTTCGAGACTGGATAATTTCTAGAATGGCCTCTTCTTCATAAACATGTCCACAGACTTTGTTTCGCACTGGCCTCCTCATTTCCATCTGTAATCAATAAGGTTTGATTTAAAGGAACTGATAATGCCCATAAAAATGCTTCTTATGAGATTTTGAGATTTTATGTAAAACAGCAGGAAGTGTGTTTGCCATTCATACATGGCATTCCAGTCAAATTAAAGGATCAGGTCTTACATGGGGTTCTTTTCCCAAGCAATGTTGCTCTTCTGATAACACTTATAATTTATACTGCCTGTTTTTTAACAAATACTGAAGATTTTTAATAAACCAACCAAAGAGGAACTATTTCCCAATTGTTTATTATAGCAGTGATAGCATTACCTGTGTAATGGGACAAATAAAGTTCATCTGGCTTCGAGTCACAGCTATATCTTCATCGATTTGTTCAATGGTCTCATTACCATTATCTGAATGACGAACTAGAATGGGAAACAAGAAAAAATTTAGTTAGTATTTAACATAGATAGCCATTACTTAAAATAAGCAAATAAAATTCAACATTTGCCAAGCTCTATCTGACAGCGATATCTAAGATGCCACAACATATTTCTGCACCACTCCATGAACAAGACACTGCAAAAAAACCTGTACTATAATGTCTTTTAAAAAACATGGATTTTTTGACAGTAACCATGTTTGTGTGTGCGTGTGTGTGGCCGTTCACAGCCAATGCTAGAAAGAAGAGCAAGCTGGCTTGCAGATGTGCAGAGCCTTTGGTATTCACTGTTTAAGTTCACCAAAACCCAGTAACACACAGATGAGTCCCCAAAATTTAAAAAAGGACAAGGTGGAGCAGATCTGGCAGACCTACCCTCCATACCAGTTTGTGTTTGAATGTCATAAATGGACTCACTATATAGACTATATATACGGTTTATACTTTAAAAGGAATTTGTTCTATTTATCATAACACATCATTTGTAAGTGATGCTGCTGTATTTTAACGAGACTATAATTAGTGAAAAACAAAAGCCAAAAAGTGTTATGGACAATAGAAATGTTATTGAAGTAACCTTAGGGGGGAGGGGCAGAATGAAATACTGACATCTGCCAGAAAACAGTTGATGGCACAATGCCAAGGAACGAAGGGCAGACAAACAAGAATAAATCCACCTAGAGCTAGAGGAGATGCAGGTCCCCACCTTTACCAGAAGAAGAAAGCAAGGTGTAAGCAACTCTGCATACCCAGGGGCACACCAGTCCAGCATTACATGCAGAAATTAATCAGCAAGAGTCAAAAGCTGAGACACAAGAGCAGCTAAGGAAGAGATACATATCTATATGGATATATATAGATATAGATATAAATATAACCTTAATGAAATGTATACATCTTGTTTTACATTCTTCTAACTTTGCTCTGTTACTGTCAATCTAGGCTTTCTTTGAATGCATTTGTTTCTCTTTGAATCTTATTTGGTAATGACAGCAAACTTAACACCTGCCATAGCTCTCCATTCCTTTGGGGCAGTTCTGCAATGTTTTTGCAGCAATGCCCTGGGGTGCAGTCCTCAAGGTGTCCCAAATTAAGAGAACATTTTTCTCTCTGGCTGCACAAGCTAATTTGTAATGTACCAACACTGGGTTTCGAGAGGATGACATCCTCAGTGGACTGTGTTGGCTTTGACTGCCAAGGGAGGCATGAGAAACACAAGTGAACATGAAGGGTTTAGAGTTACTTCATGATTTGCCTTCTACAACCTCTCAGCCTGTGCTGCTATTGCACACTATCACCCAATCTCTGCATCTTTGCATCCCTGGTATTCAGCCTTCCACATCTATTAAGGACCAGTGTTTCCTAACTTATGGTCTGTCCTGTGTGCCTGTCTCATACCATCACCTTCCAGATAATAACAGCAGACACCACTCGTCGAGCAACCAGAATCTCTCACACCCAGTTCTAGACTGAGCACACAGCCCAGTGAGCCAGCACAGCTCTGGCTGAGCTACTCTGGGCATTGGTGTTGCAGCCATCGCTCCACCACAGCACCTCTCACTATGCCAGGTCTATTTCCATTTTATTCCTTCCTCCTCAACAGAACTTGCCCTTCTTTCCATTCCAACATTCGAAGCATTCAGGAATGCTTCTGACCCAGGTACTCTGACCGCAGGCACTGGAGTTGGAACTAGATGATCTTTAAGGTCCCTTCCAACCCAAACCATTCTACAATCCTATGATTCTACTCCTGTAAATACCGAGGGAATATTCAGGCAAGCATCAAGGATATTTCCATGTCTGTTACTAAGGCCTCATTCAATGAACAGGGTGTGGATTCTGGGGGAAAAGGAGCTCAAATGTCCAATGTCAATAATAACTTCAAGGTTTTAATCCCCAAGAATATTAACATATCTTCTGACTCCCTAACAAAGGCAAGTATTTGCAAATCAGAAAGAAAAAGTGGGCACAATTTAACTGTAAATACCAAAACTGCAGTGGTATGGACACCAGAAATAGAATTGTGACAGTCACCAGTTTTCAGGAAAAAAAAAACCCTGTCACATGTTACTCTTGGATTGCTCATATAAAAGGTTTATTCTATCACAAGCACATAATACTTGAAAAAAATACAGCTTTTGGACGGAAAAAGTGGGAATTTTTAATGAAGCTTTTAAAGTAAAAGCAATGGGTGAAATCCCACTGAGACAGCAAGGCTAAGCAATACTGCAAATATTGGTAGGTGCCAGCTTTGGCATGGGATGCTTTACTTAAATATCATACTGATTTATTTTTTTTCTATGAGTAATGCCAACAAAGAACAAGAAGAACAAGAGATTCAGAATTTCGCTTAATCCACATATCTGCAAATTTTGCCATACTGCAACTCTAGCCTTTCCTGCAGAAAACACCTGGAAACTCACATTTTTCTATGCTGTACTTTGCTTCAGCTCATGAACTTGGCATGTAGTCCCAGTGTATCACGGCACTGTGTCAGTCAATGATGTTAGAAAGTACCAGTACTAGCAAGATCTAGGACAGGTGATTGCTTAAAAAGGGTAATTTATTTTTTAATCAATATTTAGATGCCAAGGAAGGTGGGTGGAGTTTTAAAATGTGGAGCTTGTGCCTGAGACTTTAATTCTAAAGTTCATCACTGTAAGTTAGGAATGTAAGTGGCTTTTTCTGTAAAAGTATTCACCATTGCAGCGCCTTCTGACTTTGCTAAGGAGTCACCACCTCCTGAGCCACTTCTGTGTATGCTCACTTGGGTATCAACACAAGAGTTTAGGAAACTATGGTGAAGCATCCGAGTTTGGAAATATGAGTACAAGCTCAGGTGTTGGTGCTTGAATCTTCCCTGAAGGCTTCAGGTCTCTAAATTATGTGAGGTAAAACACAGGCTGGGGTAACTTCTTTCCCATACTGGCTTTGGAGGTGATTTAGATGCCTCATGTTTAATGGTTGAAATTCCATGAGTTGAGACCTGCTCCTTGTAGGTGGGGTATATTAATCTTCCTGGATTCAAATTGTCCTCTTGCTGCAAGCTTATCTTAAACACTTTAGGTTGCACTTCATTTGCAATGATTTTGCATACAGTATACCAGAGTAGGGCCCTGGTTTCAAGAGGTGATCACAGCACAAATGAATCATTATTTAAAATATTTCCTTTTCATAAGCAGCTAATATTTTTAATAATAAATATACTAGACTGGGATGATGCAAGTGATACCTCAAGCATGTCAATAGCAAATTAGCATAAATCAGATAAACCACCCACAGATTTGTTGTTATTGCTTGATGTTCTACATTACAGGAGAAGAAAGGAAAATAATTTTTTCCAGTGATGGAAGATTACACAAGACACACACATATATCCCAAACTGGTCAGTAAGATGCTCTCAACTGCAGATCTATACCTGTGAACTCATACTGGAAGGTGTTTTCCTTAAGGTCAAAGGGATTTTTTACCAAATGGTATGTATAAAAGTTTGGAGGATCTAAATTGCAAGTCTGACTATTCTATAGAAAGAAGAAATAAAAACACTGAGTCATGCATATTTCAGCTAACTCAGGTTACATTTTTGTCAAATTGAGTTTTCCTTGCAAATTAAAACCAGATGCAGAAAACACTGTTATTGTTCCTAAAATTCAGATGTTGCCTTAAGTAACAAAGTGCATAGCTCTATTTTGATGAAACAACTTAAGCATCTTAACAGTTTCTAGTTTTCCATTCTAGCAACTGAAATGTGTTATGAGTATTAGTAACACATTTTCTATCTGCCTATTCAGCAATGATGTTTACAGCTGATTAGTGCCCACCGTTGTAATAAAAGTCATAAAGGTATCTATTTTTGGTAACACATCATAATGAATTTTGCAACTGCCAACTGTTTTTTTTACTTATTCAAATTTAATTAAAAGCTGGTAGTACTTTATATCTCTATCACTTTCATCTCTTGATCATATTGTGACTAATATGCCTTAGCTCAGTTTTTACCTACTCTGCTGAGGGAAACTGAGAACTTTTAAGTCAACTTTTAAAAATAGGAAAACCACAGTGCAGAGATATTAACTGCTAGACTGTGAATTATATTAAGCATGGATAGCATACATGTTAAAAAAAATGAGAGGAAAGATCTTCTCCATTGTCATTGTTACTTCTATAAGATCCTCTTCACTGTCATTGTTGCTTCCATGACTAGAAGACTGCTGCCTGCTCGCTGCTCCCAGCGCCAGCAATGCCCTCTCCCCAGTTCCTGTTTGTCTAACCTGGCCCTCAGTGAATACATGTTGCAATGTAAACTTAATTGATTTCTCTTCTTGTGTGCTGGTCTATTCTGCCTTCTCACCTGCCACCAGTCAGACACTAATCCTGGAAAACAAAGGGTAATGTTAAGCATGCGGGATTGAGTCTTTGTAGGCCTGAGCCACCAGACAGACAAGGTCTTGGCTCTCAAGAGGGTCTATTGTGCTGCTGACTCCATAGAAATAACAGCAACTCATCCAGGCTGGGAAAAATCCTATCTCTGAGAGCTCCAAGAAAAACATGAATGTTAAGAGGGCAAGTCAAATGCCAAGTGTTGCTGCCAGCAGGGCACAGAAAATGGTGAAAGGTGGGGGAGGTGGAGGACGTCACCACATCCAAGAGTTTTCTTTAAGAGTCAGAAGGCATCTGGGGTTAGGAAGGGCCAGGGACAAGTCCAAAGGAAGGATCTGACCAGAGATCACCATGGGCAATGCTTAAAAGTGAGTCAGCATGCCCATTACTGCTCTGAATCTGGGTTAGTCTTCAGATCCAGAGAACCAGACCAGAACAACCATCCAGTGTCCTTCCTGTGGGATGGAGCTGCAGTAGAAGCTGTAAGAGGAATGAAGGAAGAGGGGAAGCACAGAATACTTTCCTGGTAACCGTTCCCAGTCTCTAGCAATTTGATTTCAAGGACTTCCTGAGTCAGAGGTAGTATCTTTGCACTTAATAAACCCTGGAGTTTTCCTCCAATGAATTTGTCTAAACTTGGAGAGGAGAATTTCAGCCTGGACCTTTCAGCTTGATTAGAGACAGTTATCTTTGCTAGAAAGGTTAGCAACAGTTTGATTTTCCTTGAAAATTACCGCAGAGGCTGCAGGTTACAGTTTAATTTGATTTTTAAGAGGGAAAATAAGGTGTGCAAGCTACAGCTGCAGTCACACAGTTCAAAGGCTTTCTGCTTTTGCCAGAGGCATGCGATAGTTTAATTTGCCAACCAAGCCAAACTAGGCTTTGCATTGAAGTACATTACAATTTGATTACTTGCCGGTGTTGCAATACGAAGTTGATCTAAGGAAGGTGGCCTCTAACATGTTGCTCCAGATTGCAATTGCAAATTTACTTGCTCCTGCCCAGGCCAAGCCATTTGCTGGTAATTTACTGCCAAGTGCCTTGTATGTGCCCTGTTTTACAGATACTTGTGTAAAAAGTACATAGACATGCATTTGGTCAATCCAAAATAAAATTACATTCCTGTAAATAGAAGCCATTCTTATTTTCCTGGAATGCAAAAAACAAGTTAGCAGAACAAATGAGCAAATCGTTAGTTCCTCTACATAACAGGGGGAAGGAAAGGGTAGTATCCTTTCCACCAAGAAACAATCCTCTAAAAATTCCTTTAATGCCATCAAATTCACAGCACCTGCATATTTTAAAGTATTTTGTCCCACTAAGCTACAGGTCTCTTAAAATACACTATTCTAAATGGAAATACTGTTCACGTTTTATTCTTTAATGACTGGGTAGAGCTGCTTGATTCTAGTTTTCCAGAATGACCTTACAATGAAGAGAAACTGTGATTTGACAGAAATGTTATGGGACACTCATTACAGAAATGTAAGTGAAGGAGATGGAAAGACACTTGCAGCTATATACAATTTGCTGCTTAATATACTAATAAATAAATGTGACTACAAATCCTAGGGAAAAAAACAAACAACCTCCAACAAAACAAACTCCAGAGGTGCCCTGTGAAACCTTCAACTCACACACTATTCGGAGTGAGACATAAGACATCAACTTTGCCTTTAGATTTTGGGAAATTCAGACTGTTGTGCAATGGGAGCTGTGTCTCTAGACATGTGAACAGAAAGGATATCTTTGATTACAAACCACACCACTCAAACAGTCTCATAGACAAACACAGAGGCAGCTTTTTTGCTCCTTCTGTTATTGCAAAGAAACATGAGAAATGCACACTTCAAAGCCCTGGGATGACATTTTAAATTGCAGTTTCCCCATTGCTGCAGTCTGGACTCGATCTAAAGAAGCTCTGGGGGGAGATGAAGATTACCTAAAAAGATGTCAGGAAAGCTCATCAGCAAGCTCAGAGGAGCCACTATTTCTGAAAATCTAAGGTGGCCATATTCTTCCATACTAACTACCATCACCCATGATGGCATATAAACTTAAGAAGCAAGTTAAGCACTAAAGACTTGCTGAAAATAAACCAAACTGATAAACAGACTGTTTAAATGACCAGAATACTCGAGGTCTACATGAAAGTGTGCCAGGCATGTGACAGTGGAGCAAAAGTGTTAGGGATGCACAGTATGAACAAAGCAAGACAAAAACTGGAATATGATGAAAAAATGTATCAGACACAAGCTACTAAATTGCAAATATATGTAAAGAGCATTTTTATTACTTGGGCCTTCTCCTGCTGTTAAGAAGAAAAAAGGCTGAGCAATCTCTGCTTCATCCAGTATAATGTATAAAGGCAATTTCCACATTTAGAGAGCATCATTTCATGCATCAGAGATGAGAAGAATATCACACACATTTAAAAAATGAAGAAATTCACTCCAGGCACATGAAAGAAAAAGTTGCAAAAGAGGTAACCAGAAAAAAAAAAAAAGCCTACAATTTCATTAGAAGATGAACCACTTTCCATTACTAACATTGTGGTCAGAATCTGGAATGTCACTGATGCAATGCTAACCATCAAATGACATGAACATGTAGGGCTTGCCTACACAGGGAAGCTGTTGCAAAATAAGCGAGGGTGTGAATGCAGAATGCATTAATGACTTGGCATTAACTCAGTGTGTGGACGCTCCTGTTCTGCACTAGGAGTGCCTTTTGGCTGTTTAGCCTAATTCACTTCCACACTGGACTTGAGGAAGGCACTGTTAATCCTGGGCAGGAGTAGTGAGAGGACAGCTGTTGGTATTGACAGAGGTTTGGAGCCATATCTGTTTATGCATGAGTCCCTAGCAGTCCCTGGATGGTCTATTCCATAAATTTAACTCAAATTTTCTCAGAATAATCCATGCTAAGTATTCTCTACAAGATGAAATCATTTCTGTGACATCTCTAAACAAAAGGTAACAACATGTATTTTGTAACCTCTACAGGTGGGGGTCACTTTGCCCATTCATGTCCTTTGTACATGCTTGTAGTCATTGATTTCTGAAAAGGTGAACTGGTGACAGATCTGCAGGTGGAACAAGCTTCTGCTAGAAAACACTCCTGGACAGAACTGTCCCAGAGTAAAGGAGGGACAGAAACCAAAAAGAGCACTGATGGGCAAGTGGACCAAGTAGCGTTGGTCCATAGCCATGCATTCAGCAGGCTGCCATGGAACCAGTAAGCAGAAAAACCCCATCATACCCCTAGAAGATTATCATTTAGATTATCCTATCAGTCTACCTCTTCACATTCTCCTCATGAGACTTTTTGACAATGACGTCACTGTTTTCCTGACTTAAACAGCTCTGTTGAAAACACCTTAAGAAACAACTTATAATACTGTGCCCTGGCGCCAGGATGGTAGTGAACACAGATGTGTGGAGTTTGTCATGTGTTGAGGGAGAGGCCGGAGTGTTTATGAGGTGTATGGTGGGAGGGCATGAAGCTGTAATCCCTGAACACTAACCTTTGATTTTGTGATTGGCGAAGATGACATTGACTCAGCAACTTTTTGAAACTCTAGCAAGAGCACAGAAAACAGCAATCTGTCACCTTTGTGAATGGGCAGGTTTATAGTTCAGAAAACCAGTTCCACTGCCCCTTTCACCCAAAGGAAGATGGTGAGATGGATATGCCTCTCTTTACCAAGAAAAGACAGATGTACGATATCGCTCTTGAATAAAGACATGAGTACAAATATGAAAAAGTGAAAACAAAATTACACGAAGAAAGTATTCTTCTCTCTACAGCCTAAAGCCCAGAATTAAAGCACTTGAAAGAAACTTTTAGGTGAGATACTGTATTTCAAAATTAATATTAATGAAGACAGTATTTGCAATTCTGTTCGTATTGATGCATTTCAATCCTTCAGAGTGCTTTCTAAAACTCTTACCTACTTCCAAAATGAATTTACCTCATTTAGAAATATCACATGAATATAATTCAGTGTGCAGTGAAGCACTATTTATATCCACATAACCTTTAGGAACTTTATTATTAGGATGTATAAAGAGAAAAGTTGTGTTCATTTCTCAAGCTTTTTTTACAGAAATAATTTTTTCCCTGTATTTTACTTACAAAGTTTACCACTCCAGTTACTCTCAATTCTGCAGCTTTGTGCTGCCTGCCTCTGCTGAAATGGCCCCTGGGATGGGCAAGAAGACTCAATATCTCAGAGCCTGTCATTGATCCAAACATTGGCTGGGTATTTGCTTGGGGCTGCACCTCTTGGAGCTGCTCCTCTTCTGCCGTCGGTCAGCAGCCCACAGCCCCAGCAACCTCCACAAATCACTTGTAGAAATAAAACACCCAATTCCTTCTTCTCTTAAACACAAAGCACTGTAAAAAGAGGTCTGTTATACTACCATGACCATTTCACTGGTGGAAAACTGAGGCAGGAATATGTCCAGAACCACCAGCACATTGTGTGTGCAAGACCATCGTCCTTCCCATTAGACCACACTGCCTTACCCCTGAGCAACTAAGGCTATAAACAGTTTCCAAATACGTTTAGTGAATGCATCATTTCCATACTAAAAGCAAAAAATACAACACAGAAACCAGTATCTTCTAGTAATTGCACAATATCTGGTTGTTTATTTTGATGAAACACATAGTTGCACTGGAGAACTTGATCATTTTCTGGCAAGTCATATTTATAAAATAATGCTTCTTTGCTAAACTACATGAGAAACAGGAAAAAATCAACATATAATTAATATAAAAGCAAAATAAGAAATAAAACTGAGGGGTTTTTGTTTGTTTGTTGGTTATTTTATAAAGAGGAACTTACAGATCTGCCATTGCTCAATCATAAAACTTCAAGGTTTTCATTTAGGTTAAGGCAGGGTGACATATTGCATGTGCATGTACTAAGATATTCTGCATGAACTATGCTGTGCACACTGAGCAGATCTTCACTATAATAATCCTCAGTAAACTGTTCCCTAAAAGAAACAACAAACATTCCTAATCCCAATATAAAAAGCATCCTCCAAAACAATGTCATAGGGGGCTTGTGCAGCTAAACATAATGCTCTCCTTGGTTAGGAACAGCTGAAATTATTTTTCTCAACCTGTCCTGTGATATAAGATTTGGCTCCTTGAATGGCAGTCAGGAGAAAAAAAATCTAACACTAGAGTCCTGGGCTATAAATACTCATGAATTAGAACTGCAGAAACTTAGCAGCTTCTGATGATAATTAGTAGTTAATTTTAAGTCTGATTGATATTTATTTTAAATCTCTTTCTTCAGATTCTCATTTGCCAAGAGTATAACTGGCAGAGTGCATCTTCATTAATGCTACATGCATCAGAAAACTTATCATTCTATCAGTGTCATTTATATGGCAAAACTTACATTTCAGACTTCACCTTGACAATTCTGCATGGTGCAGATAACAGACAGCCCGTTTAAGGTCAAGCACTGGACAAAGTCTTTTCAACCTTGAAGGTGTCTCTATGCCTTCACTTTCCTCTTCAGATCAAGTTTAATAAGGGAGTGAATCAAGACAGAGGAAGGACCTGAACACCCCCAGCACAGATGCACACAGCAGAAGAAAGAAGAATGGCAGAGCAGGACAAGCAAAGCAAGGGAAGCTAATATTGAACTGATGGGACAGCAGTTGCAGTGTCACTTGTGCTTCATAATAGGGATAACGAACACACGTAGCTCAATCACATGGCATCCTGCACAGTCTTCATCTTTCTAGCACAGGGGTTAACATTACTCTCACTATTTTAATCTTACAGTTATTACAAGAATGGAATAAGATTGTATTTGTCCTCTTAAGAACTATTAACTTCCCTTGCACTCTTTGGTTGGCACATCAACTCTTGCAGAAACACGTGCAATCCCTTCATGTATGCTGAGAAAGACTGAGGTTTTCTATCTCAAAATAAATGGTTTTATATAACTGAAACAATCAAACTGACTGATTAAGGAAGGAAACAGAAACTGAATACAACAGAACTACCCTAAGGAATCACCATTTCACAATAATGATGATGAGACACAGCCTGTTTTTGTCAATGCTCCTTTCACATCAGAAATCAAGCACAGCCTTGCAATCCAGAATTTAGGTTAGCTCAGTGTTATTGGGGCACTCTGGTTTGTACAGGTAATTAAGGTTCCTCCTTTTGTACACATTTGGCTACAGCGAGTAGAAATATGAGGGAACTGGGTTCCATAACTGGAAGGAATAGAAAACCTTTAAGGACTGAATCAATGGATAAAGGGGGATCATAAGAAAGATGGAGAGAGACTCTTCCTGGAGCCTACAGGAGCAGGACAGGGGGCAGATGTTTTAAACTGAAAAGAGGCTAGATTTAGAATGGGTGTGAGGAAGACATTCTTTACTATGGAGAAGCTGTGGATGCCCCATGTCTGAAAGTGCTGGATGGGCCTTTGAGAAACCTGATTTTGCCCATGGCAGAGAGCTTGGAACTAGATGATCTCTAAAGGTCTCTTAAACCCAAAACACCCTGATGTCAAGCTTTTATTTGCAGATACCATCACTGGCGGTTAACAGCTCTTTGGGATCAAATATCACCTTGATACAGCATGCATGCCAACACTAGAACACATAAAACAACTTAGAAAATAGTTAGATAAAGAAACTGAAAAGCACTTTTAGTAAAGCCCACAGAAGGACCCTATCCTTTAAAAAACACAATAGAAAATGCTACTCACAGACAAATGGCACATTTGTTTCCCCATGACCAAACCCACTCAGCCTTAACTGAAAAACTGTTGAGACCATACACGTCCTAGAGGTGTCCTGCTAGTTTTTTCATTACAGAGCTGATCATGGTACAGAATCCCACTTCATATAAAGGAAAACATAACAAAATATCAAAAGGGTTCTTCAGAGGGCACATACTTGAATGATAAGTATTGTTAGCCAGGGAGTACAGGGGAACCTGGAAAATAGCAGCAAGCGCATGCCAGTTTTGTAAACATAGGAAATGATTGCTTCCAAACTTTCAGCTGCTTGAGGTGCTGGCCACCCATATATGACAAACCCAACGAGGAAGAGTCACCGTGTTAGTGACACCCACAGGTATGTGGAAAGGGCAGTCATTTAGCAGTAAGCAGAGTTCCTTGGGAAGTGACAGTCTTTGCAATCATGCATTCCTGGGTTACTACATTTGGCCTCTAGCTTGTACAGCACAGAGCTTGAAACCAGGAGCTCGATTATCACTGACAGTGCTGATCTGGAATTTCAGGAATGGGTTGTAGTGGGTCCCGGGAAGCAAACAGCATTTATGAAGCAAAGACGCACTCTATACCTCTGCCAACAGAGAATGTTATGTTGCTCCGAGATGTTGCAAGAGTATGAAAGCAGTGTGGGAAAAGAGCAAACAGAGCTGGTGCAGTAGGAACTACAAACAGAATCCCATTATTAACCAGGGAGGCAGGAACATGTAGGGAATTCCACACCACTCAGTGCCTGAAAATATTCTTCAGCGAATTATTGAACAGTTGGATTGTAAACAGCTAAGGGATAACAAGGTAGTGAGAGGCAGTCAATAAGTTTCTTGCCAAATCAAATCACGCCGAACTGATCTAACTGGCTTCTCTGATAGATTAACTGTCCCTACTGGACGAGAGAAGTCAGCTAACATACATATCCTGATTTTAAATACAGCTTTTGATGTTTTCCACATGACATCCTCCCAAGTAAACGAAAGAAATTAGTACAGATCTTCACGCAGATCCAAACACCAACACAATAATTAAGCTTTCTTCTGATTACAAATTCTTTTTTTTCTAAAACAGAACACTGGTGTAACAATCATTACAGTAATGCCTAAAAACCATAATAGAGACCAAACAAGATTGTACAAGACACTATACACATTCATGAAAAGACAATTCTGGCATTGCAGAACTACAGTCTAAACAATCAGGACAGACAAGGGCAATACTTTACCAGCACTGTCAGAGATGGGAAACTGAGGCAGAAGAAGATTAAGAGCCTGATTTTCAAATGAGCTCAGCAGATTTCTTGCTGAGCTTGCTTGAAATTCTGGCCATAATCAACATCATGGAAATCACTAGATACTGAGCTCCTTTGAAAATCAAACTTCAATATGAAAATTTGGCCCCAGAGGTCTTTTGAAAATCAACATCAAGAGGCTTACCCAAGGTCACCCAGGAAGTCAGTGGCAGCGCTGGGAACTGAACTTACATCTTTTGACTCCCACTCTGGTGCATAACTAATGTCATCCTGTGTTCTTGTTTTAATTAGCTATGGGGAGATCTCAAACCAGAGAATGCTTTTGAAATGAAAGAAAAGAAAACCTTCACAAGTACATTAAGTTCCCTTTCAGAAGCATCAGCACAATGGGCTTCCAGCAACTCATAAGCAGGAGAGACATCTAGCTGCTTTAACAAGTTTCTGTTTTCCTCAGAGAAGATGCAGTTTGTTGTTTACTTTTCATATATAAAGGGATTCATTGGAGAACTGCTTATTTTTTCTCTAATAATACTTTTTTTTTTGAATTGCACTGTGCCTCTTACCCATACAAATATTTTTCCAGTGACAAATGAGGATAGAAAAAGGAAGCCTGCAGAGTGCAAAGGCTCCTACGGATTAGTAGACAACCTCTGGGGCAAGGAGTGGAGACTTATGCTATTGCTTATTATTACTACATTTTTCCCTAGGTAGAGAGAGTTGTTTGAAGTGGTTTCCTTGCTAATGTAGTGGCAGAGCAAACTATTTACTTTGCATGTATACGTGGTTGCTTCAGTACCTCTCCTGCTGTTCCTGTGGAACACCTAAGATGCACTGTTTGCAGAAGTCCACAGGTTCTTTCTGGAACATTTAGATTCTCCATATTGTCCCAGCTTTGGCAGCATCCATAGATCTCAAAGCATTTTCCCTGACAAGACTTTGCTGGACAAACAATGCAGCCATCTCAACATAAAATTGTAAGAAAGGTGGAAAACAAGCCAAGTCTGTGACAGCTTCTTTTGGCCCAACACATTTAGCTACATCCCAGATGTGGAATTATTTTGTCAAAGACAGAGTAACAGATTAGTGTTTCTAGTCCTACTTTTTCAATTGAAAGCTTTAGCCTACTTTTCTGTAAAAGACTATAGAGGTTGATCCATCAGAAGAGTTCTTCAAAAGGTGGAGGAGGTCATTTCCTCAGCTCTCCGACCCTGATATGCTCTCTGTGATCACAGGCAACTCGGAATTCACTCTGTTGTACACTGGGAATCTCGCTGATAAAAGCCAGTGAGATGTTTGCCCAGTTTGCCTCAGACAGAAAGTTGCATGGATAGAAATGGAAACTGGCTCATGATGATGGCTGGAGATTTCATAAAAGAGGAGCTGCTGGTTTCATTATTCCCAGATTTCTGTCAAAAGAAGAAAAATATCTTTCCTCTTTCTGACTTTCAGTTTTCTTGTACCTCTTTAGTGTTATTTTCAAATTTCCTGTCTACTTTGGGATATATTTTGCTTGGGTTCAGAATACAATCTTACTATCTTACTTCTCTGTCAAAAGCACCTTCTACTTTTCTTCTTCATAATTTTCACTGCTACAAGTTTGTGTTCAGCTGCAAAGCTGTGCAAGTTTAAAAACAACTTTATCCAGAAAAGCCAAGAAACTCTTCATTAAAGACAAAACATAATAGTTATGTGCAGCAAACAGATGGTGGAGTGAGAGTGATGGTATACAAGCAGCATGTTTGTTTCTGCAGATTAGCTGGGCATACAGCTTTTACTTACAGAGCATTTTTAGTTTCTTTTAATCAGTACAAAGATATTATTAGCATTAGTTTAGCACTAGTTCAGGGATTACTAGTGTTTCTACAACAGAAGTCACTAAGGGGAGTTTGAGGGAAGGCAGATCTATTTTACAGGGCTCCTTTTACTTCTGGAGAGTTTCTCCTGAAGGGGTGGCACAAGAAAAAGCAAAGGGACGCTTTGGGGACAAGTGAAGCTGACAATCAGGGTGGGCAGCGCTGCCTGAGCAGAGGGAAGTGCCTTGGAGTCGCACGGCACACAGCCAGGTGAGGCAGCAGGGGGAAGGTCCTCACAGGCAAAGCGCTCCCAGAGCCTGCTCCTACAAGAGGCCTATCTGTCAGGTTCTTCTTTTACATCTTATCTGTCTCTTGTTTCACTCCACACCCTTCTTTTCTCGTATGGCTTTCTCATTGTCTCGTCTCACTTATCTTGGATCACAAGCATTCTGGGGGAGGGAATACATCCTTTATATAGTAAACAGACAGTGCTGTTATGGCACTATACAGATAATTAATAATAACTCATGCCATATATAAAGTGAAACTTCTCAAATAAGCGTTAAAAATCAGTTGTCTAGAAGAGGGGATCTTTCAATTAATGGAAAACATTACTGAAAATCTTGGCATTTAAGGTTAAAGTGCATATTTAGACAAACCACGACCACTTGTTAAACATGCAGGTTGCACATGTTCTGGAATGCCGATTGAGCAGGCTTATGTGGGATCATCCAAAACCTTTGCAAGCTGATGAATCTCTGTAATTATGCTCTCCCGCATTACAGGTCTCCAAAGCCCATTAATCAGGTCTCCACAAGAGTAAAGTTCACTCTGGAGACAAGAATACATCTTTGACTAATTGGTTGTTTTGATCAGCCGGATTTGGTAAACTGAGGCTGCATTGGAGATATTGGTATTGACCATATACACACGTAGATGCTGCCATGTAAGTTATGCATTCTGCTGTCTGCATACTGACCCAGCAATAGATCTTACAATGTACATTACCTCTCCTCACTTCTGACAAGTGTGAATTTCTAAGAACCTTCTGAAATACTTTGTCCTCTTCCAACAGAATCACAAGTAGAGCAGGTTCTTTTTGTTTTGGTTTAGTTTTTAATGAGGGAATTTGACTCTATATGACAATCCTGGCCACGAAGTGAGTTCCACAGGGGCAGTACCAGCTGTCTTGTTAATTATGCTTTGTAGTCAACTTGTCCTTAAACTTGCTGAAGAATGGAAATCCCTCCATACATATGCTGCTGTCATGGCCAACATCCTGAGAAAAATTTTATCTAGTCTTTTGATCATACAAAATTTAAAATTTAAGTAACACTTAGACAAAGCATATACATGCATGAAGAATCAAATACAATTACAAATACTAAATAATATGAAAATGCTTTTGAAGATGCAGGGAAAATTTTATTTGGAAGAGCATAATTAGAATACTGCTCACACTGATCTAAAACCTTGAAAAAGGGCTCAAAAACTGGTAGAAACCAGTAGCATTAGCACCACCCCACTGCACACTTGCTTTAATCCTGCAAATGTGTCTGGCAAAGATAGCCACAGACATCTTTTCTCATATGCAACATCATAAAGATCTAGTTATTGGATGCTTGAATGTTTAAAGTGGGTTGAGGATTATACTATTGTAAAATAAGCCTCTAACTGAAATCTTAGTTAGTAATACAACATCACAAATTTCTTTCCCAAAGGAATTAACTATCCTGAGATAATGCACAGCTCTAATGCTGTATGCCAATTTTTTTGAGATAGAGCACTTAACAATATTAGCAACCTATACTCAAGTATGATTTGAAACCATATCCCTTATCAGAGGTCAACAGGAGATTTAATCTACTGAGCAATACCTGTCATTGGTATACAAATAGATGAGTGGAAATGCAGAGAGTTATTAACATTTGAGAAATTAGGAAACCTTATAATCAAACATTATTTTACAAATTGATTTAAATACAGAAGAGGAATATGTTCAGGCAGGTCTTCTATTTCAGACATTCTATTTCCCTTTGAAACAAGAAAAAGAAGAAGCAAAAGAAGACAACAGACATGTCAATGGCTGAATGGGTGGGTCAGTCTTCCTGTGAAATGAATCATACTTTTCATTCAGTTTTATGAAACTCTTGCTTTGAGCATGGCTGTAATTAATATTGCTTGTGATTTGCACACCAGTCTGCCACACAGTCTAGTTTACAAGGATTTGCTTTCTGAGGGTGCAAATCTCTTTCGGGCTGAAAATTGGGTCCCTTTCTCAGCAGGCACACAAGGGCTGGGAGAGCTGATAAAAAAAGTTTAATACAGCATGGTCAGGAAGGTTCTTATATTAGAACCCATCATTATGTTATAATAGTCTGACTTGCTAATTGAAAATGCACAATAATCATCATTACAGTTTGAATTAACTATCTAAATCCTATGGCCAAAGTTAGCTCTGTCTCAGAAGCTGATAATACAAGAACACAGAAACTAACTCGGATTATGGTCTGTCTTTGTTAGTCTTGATGTTTTATGTAACTTTCTATTAATGCCTTGCTTGAGGACCTGCTATTTCAAATTAAAAGTGATTCTTTAATGGGTGATTCCAGCAAAAGTGCCCAGCCCCTGTGTTAGCAGAGAGAGCACCAAGTTAGATGCTGAAGAGTCTTGTATAGTGCTTCGGGAAAGTTAGCTAAGTAGCAGAGGGATCCACAACTACCACCAAACTTGTAACTGCTAAAGATTCAGACAGCATGGACCTGTTGGAGCAAGTCCAGAGAAGGCCATAAAGATGCTCAAAGGGCTGGAACACCTCTGCTGTGTAAAGGCCAAGAGAGCTGAGGTTGTTCAGCCTGGAGAAGGCTCCAGGGTGACCTTATAGCACCTTCTAGTACCTAAAGGGGCTACAAGAGATGGAAAGGAACTTACAAGGGCATGCACAGGACAAGGGCAAATGATGTTCAACTGCAGGAGATTAGATGTTATAAAGAATTCTTTGCCATGGAGGTGATGAGTCATTGGAACAGGTTGTCCAGAGAATTTGTGGATGCTCCTTTTCAAGTCTTCAAGGCCAGGTTGGATGTGGCTTTGAACACCTGGTCTAGTGGAAGGTCTCCCTGCCCACAGCAGTGGAACTAGATGATCTTTAAGGCTCCTTCCAACACAAACCATTTCATGATTCTATGGTTCCGTGATTCTGCCTGCTTTCACATACCTCAACACTGAGATCAGCATAGAAAGGGCTGAAGTACAATTTTTAGGCCAGAATGTACTGTTCAGACTTGCACAATAGCCTATGAAATGAGGGATAAGAAAGTAAAAAAATATTTAAGCTCTCTAGAATCCAACACCAAACATGAATTAGAGAAACCATATTGTCTGCCTGAACTTGAAAAGGGCCACCAGTGATACCAAGGATCCTGGTGATAACAAGAAGTCAGGGATGCCTTTCTAAGGATCGCCCCTTACCTCAAAGAAAGTCACAGAATCATCTGGTTTGCTTCATAGAACTAGGCTTTTGGTGAGTGAATACTTGTTTTACACCACTATTCAACAAGCAAATACGAAATATAAACTCATGAGAGTCAGAAGATAAAGTATATAAATAGAAGAAAGACAATAGCTGGAAACTTGTCTGACATGTTATTTGCAAACAAACTTTTAGGCACCTGAACAAAAATGTCCTTATTCTCTGTGTGCTTATTGTGTGGAATTTCTTTCACTTGGGCCTCCATGTTTTTAAGAAATCAGGACACCGACTCACATATCTAAACACTGGGTCAGTCTATGCCAGTAAATGCCATAACAGTGAATTGGCATCTCTTCTAAGAAATGGTATTACTGGTTACCTGATGCATTGAATGAAGCCTTATGATAAAACTGGCCCTCAGATATTATCTACAAGTTCAGAAGTATCTATCCATACATTATTTTCCTGTCTTCATAAAAAGTGTTCCAACAAAAGTAATTCTTTATCCACATATGAATGCAATTATTTACACAGCCTCCTTCTGCAGACTTGTGTTACTGGAAATAAAACAAAATCCTTAAAAGTAAACAGTTACAGTTAACTAAGTATCTTTACAGTGCAAGAGCATATTTAACACAAACTACTGATCTCAGATGGCTCGAGAAGTTCAAGGGATCATTCCTGAAGTTCAAGGGGAAACTGCAAAGAACGTTAAGTATTCCTGCCATATTTCTAAAAGCACAGTTAAAAATGTTTGAACTTCTTCCTAGCATTTAAATATTTTTGTTCACAACACAAATTAGCGCTGTTTGCTCTTAATGATTTTCTCTTGGAGGATCTGCTCTCTGCATCCTGCCAGTGGTTCCTGGTGAAGCTCAGCAAGGCCATGCAGCAATTTCTCTGCCATTTGTGGAGACCAGAAGAGGCCAAACAGAAATTAAGAACTTGATTTAAACAAGTCGCAGTTTCTGTACAGCTCCCTTACTAGATCCTTCGATTAGTTACCACCATAAATCATATCAGAGAATTATCTCTGGGGTGGGCAGAGTGAGAGAACGGTGGTGTAGGGAGGATCACTATGTATTTTGCGTGGTAGATGCATGAAGAAGAATTTTAAGTGCAGGACAAAGGAGTGAATTAATTTGTCCTGCTCAGATGGTGAAAGGTCACTTTTCTACAATTCCAGTAAATACAAAGACCCTCTAATACTCTCTACCTCTCTAAACTCTCTGCCTTTCTAAAACTATACAAGTAATATATGACTTTGTAAGGATTCCTGGACCTCCCTTAGACCAGAATAATTTTCAAGAATGATGCATCATCTGAATTACTTAAATCTCACACTATCACTGTAAATTAGCTCCCATACTTCCCAAATTATGTTTTCAAATTTTCACACCTTTGGTCCTTTACATCACTTCCCAGCAGACTCATAAACATGAAGTTGCTCAAAGAGATTACAGGCAGAATTATTTCAATATTCAGAAGATACAATACTGTGAAATTGTAGGGATTCAGACACAAATTTTCTGAGCTAGCTGCCTGACTGATATGTATGTCTTGATACCTAATCCAGAAATCTGACACAAGTCTGTCCTGAGATTAAATTAGATCAAGACACACAGTAAGAATTACAAAGATTAGCAAAATTATGTTGCAAATGATGATTTAAAAAATATCCAGTATCAGATATTTGGCAAAAGGGACACCATCATGTCATGGTTTTGACACTTGGCATCCCCACACAAAACTGGGGATGTTAAATGCTTAGCAAGAATAAAAAAAAGATTAGATTTTGCTCTTATCTTAATAAATTATTACTACTTAAGAAGTTAGCATTTCTAAGGATTTCCTCACAAGACGGAGGTGAGGTGTAGTAGGTTTCACTTCAAAGATTATTAAAAAATTATATTTCTGCAGGACTAAGGAAAGATGGTTTTATGTACAGTAGGATCTGTGATCCCTCCTAGGGATCCTGTCTGGAACCAACTTTATTCAACATTTTCACCAATGACCCAGAGAAATGAGAAGGTGGTGACATCTCCAAGTGTGAGGATGCTATTAAACTCTTTCCGGCACCCAAGTGCTGTTCTGAGAAACCACATTAAGACTTTACAGAAGATAGTGATAAAAAAGCCAGCAGAAGAGCTTCAATGTAGACAAATGTAAAGTCTAGTCGCAAATTAATCTAGGGAAAAATAATCTAAACCATGCCTGCACAGTTCTGATCTCAGACCGTGAAGTTACAAATCAGGAAAGATATCCTGGAGCTGCAACTACCAAGCCTGAAGCAACTCAATGCACAGGACACGCCAAAGAAGCCAAAAAGCTGATGGGCATCACTGGAACAAGCAGTGGGAATATGGCACGGAGCGCCTTCCTGCCTGTACATCAACTTATGGTGTTCCCTATTTAGGGTATTATGTACAGTTCTGGTTTTTTCAGCTCAAGGACAAAGTGGAGTTACAAAAGGTAAAGCAAAGGGCAACTGGAATGATCAAGCAGAGGGACAAAGTGCTTTACATGAAGAGACTAAAATACTGAAACTTGTAGCCAAGAATTGAGACACTGTGAGTGAATGAAAACAGGAAACTAGGCATTGGAAAAGAAAGGGGCAGGGAGGCAGATTAGGGTAACAAGTGAAGTGGCAGGAATGCACAAGGCAGATTAATAGGGCAAGAATTCGGATGGTAAAATGAAAAATACAGCAGCAGTTGGGTAGCAGAGAAAGAGGTGGGAGTGACAGGCACAAGCAGGGACTAAGCTGAAGAATGTCAGGAAAATCTGGAAAGAAATATACAAGGCTGCAACAGGAGATTTTCTACAAATACAACATTTTTTACTCGAGTCTGAAATGAAACTTGAAACTCCAGAACCTCAGCACTGAGAAAATCTCTCACTAGTGGCTGATCAGAAAACAGAACCATAAATTGTTGCTTCTGCTGATATTTGTTTTAGTGGCAGGGAACACCATATACCCAAATGTTCCAAATCAGCTGATAACATCCAGGCTCAATATAATTTTATCTTTTCAATATTTTCTGTATGGATCCATAAGAATTAAATTGTCTGTAGTAACACACTGAAAGGAAATTTGACAGTTCTTGATCCCCGAAACCCCCAGGGGGTTTGCAGGTACCATCTCAAGCAGTGAGGAAGAGTCCTGTGTACCAATCTGCTTTATTGCTTAGAATGGAATGCAATTATTCAAACATTTCTGGCATTTCTTTTCACACACACATACCCCTCCCACACAAGCCCCCCACCACGAAAATAAGACAAATTTGCTAGTTTTCATTCTGAGTCAGAATAAAAAGTTGGATTTTTTTCCTTAATCAATTCTAATCTATCTGATATGAGATCAAAACTCATAAAAATCCCACAGAAACCAAGAAAACAACACAACAACAATAACTGCTGCATAAAAAGAAATGCCATTTCTTGTATTAAGTGTAGATGTTAAAATTTTCCTCTTGAAAGTCTTGTATGAGTTTTGTCTTGTTCTGGCATGGCAATACATATGAAGTGGGGTAGTGGGCTAGCAGAAGGTTGGTAGGTGGAAAAGAAGGGAGGAGTAAGGCATAACAATGAGACATATTTCTAAAGTTTTATAAGGCTATTTCTGTGACATTTCAATGAATCATTTTCCAACATCGATAAAACTTACAAAATACTCAAGCCTGTTTATTAGCCATTGCAATAATGGATAATAAACTAACAAGGGCTTCCTTACATCCCTAGGAGGGAGCTGGCTAACTCCACATATGCTACTCAGTATACGGTCTTCATGGAAACACAATAGCTTTTGTCCCTTTTCTAAAAAAAATCAAACATTAAGGCTTTTTAAAAAAGCCCTGTTTTTGAAAATATCTCATTTTCCCAGTTGAAATACTCATACCATCTGTGGTGAGCACTCCTTAACCCCTGTAGAAAAGTGGGGAGCTCTGCATAATCCTGATAAGATTGGCTTTACAAAAGAGGATGTCTAAACACTGCTTACATGAAAGATTTCAGCTTACAGGAAAGAAAGGGAAATCCCCACTGAACGAATTGCCCAAGATGTACCAATTACAAAGTGTAAGGTTATGACATAAGGGTATGTTTTTATTTTGGCTTCTTATGACCATATTAAACACAAAGACAAGACTTCAACAGGTTGCATTCAGTGCATTTAACTGTTGTCAGGAGGCAACAGAGTCCCTACAGCGCCTTATATGGACAGGTAATTTTAGCATTCACAGGAAAAGAAATGGGTATTGAAAAAGAGACAGAACACGTGTAAATATAAAACACCAGGCAGAACATAACAGACTCAATCACTTTTTTTTTCTCATGAGAAAATCAGAAAACAGATTTATGCTTATGAAGACTGTGACAAATCTAGTTCTATGAGCTGCTTACGTACTCCTTAAAAATAAAAATCTTCCTGAATAGAAAATAACTTTACTATAACATATATGGCTGATAATTTTACTGAAAGCAAATTCAAAAAAGCATGTAAATTAAAAATGTTGAGCTATGTAGATGTATTTGTAGTTTCCGTACGCATTTAAAATGTACCCTTTTGATCTCATGTCTAAGTAAATAAAAGTCCTTATTCAAGATATTGTCAAACTAAAAATCTTCTAAGTTGATTATCCACATCCAAATATAATTCCATTCATATTTATTCATATCTGTAGTTTTGACTTGAATAACAAAATATTTCATAACAACAAGTGTGATTAAATACTTCCAGTTTGAAGCGCTGGAATTGTGCAATACTCCTCTGAAACATCTTGCTAGAATACTCCTTGACACCACTTGTGTCATGTCCTTTGTTTTAAAACCATGCAATTAAAAGAATATTCATCTAAATCTGCTGCCAGTCTTAAGTTCCCCTGTATATTCACTTAGAAAGACATTATCTACCCCAAGTACCAACACAAACTATTTTCTGTATATATTTCTTCACAAATTAATATTCATTGTACTGTGCATATTTTGTGTTACATTTTTGTAAGTCTATGAATCTAAAGAGAAGAGAGTAGAAGATGTCATATGAAGAATATTTGTTAACAGGATAACTTTCTAAAGTATATAATTTCTTTGTTTATGGTATTTCTACATATCACAGAACTCTCAGGCAGCAGGAGAAATCTATTCAGTTGCTACAAAGAGAACTACAAACTCAACTTCTTCCTGTGACTCCACTGACTACTCATCTAAAATTCAGTGATGGAAATCATCAAAAATCTTAATAGCAGCTGCACTGTATTCACTACGTGAGAGTCCTCTGGTCCTCTGTTCCCATTACTGTCCAAATATTTCACAATGATTTTGAACAGACGAATGGGAAGAGCTATCTAATTTTGACAAGGCTATCATCTCCTATAAGGATAGCTTAACATCTCTTTAATAGTTTTGATGTTCTAAATGCCTTAAACATAACTTCATACATCAGTTGTTTCATAACTATCCTCTCAGGTTTGGTTTTGTTTTGGCTTTTTTTCATATTATAAGCTTCTATGTAAGCTTAATTATTTTGATAAAGTCAATAATTTAACTTTAAGACTTATTTTCTGCCTTATTTTAGCTTTTTCCTCTTATGTTAGCCTTATTTTACATTTCTTATTTATCATTTCAGAAAAATATGTTTTTGTTGTACTTTTTTAATAATCTTGTATTTTTCTCTATTTCCTGCACTGACATTTTAAAAAAAATAAAACAATTGCATTAGACTACTTTAACACTATGAAGAAGAAACTCAGTGATTTTATCATCTTTATTTGCAGAATTTAAATTTGGGAATTTAGTACTTGTCCATAAATTTATCAGAAAGTTACGAAAAGATATATAACAAATCTCTAATATACGTAACTTATTGTTTTGCTTTTAAAAAACTAGTGAATTTTACTTTTGTACTTGAAGCTAAATTAAATTTTAATATTTGTTTTAAAAATACTGAATTGGTTTACTTGCCTCTTCTGAAGGATCACAGTGGAGCACATGAATATTTTACAAACATCACTCCTTCCTGAAGATAACCTGTCACATGCATTACGAAATAGTCCTTTAATTACACAATTTCATACTTTTAAAAAAATACAACATGATATGTGTGTTATTGTCAGCACAAGATAGCTGCAGAGCAATAAACAGATCAGTCTTTAACATTTCATTCTATCATCATGACTCAGTGTGGGGTTCAATGTCTCATTCACTAGAGCCATCAAAACCAGAATTACAGAAGGACCCGTTTCCTCCTAGGATTTTCCATGCCATGAGCCTGTATTCCTGATGCAGCACTGACTGGTGACCTTCAGAAAATCACTTTCCCTTCCAGGGTCTGAATTTCCTCATTTGAGATGCCTTTTTTGGTAAAACACCCCAAGACCCACTGATTAAAAACAAGGTATATATGCAGTAGTATTTAAATAAAAGCCAGTTATCTTGCACTTACGGTGCACAGGCCTGTAAAGCTATGAGCACACCCACCAGTCTGGGCACAACAGTACCCGTGACAATGACTACTGTTTTTGTTATTGCATGACTACCAAATAAGTTATTTTCTGTATAGATTCTGACAAATACTAGATTAGAATGAGAACATTCAGTATGGGGTCAAGCACAATAAAAGCAATGGACTCCTGAAAGTCTATTCATCCTCTGCTATGTGCTCTCAGTGAACCTGCTGACAGGGAACTAATTTCAGTTACCAGTGTTTAAAGAAACTCCAAAATATATTCAATATATTTAACGGGGTTTTATGTACAATCTAAAGAAAAAATACAAACAGTAACAGTGGAAGAAAATAACCAAATAATGGTGTTTATTGCTGGTTCTTATCCTAAAAAGCCCACTAATGTATGAAATCTGAGAGTGGGAATAGTGACAGACAAAAGTGCAAGAGAGAAGAGAGGAGCAGTAATATGCACTGTTGCACCCAGGGAAGATCTTACAGATGTCCTCCACTACATCCTTATAGAAGATGATCTTTCTGCGTTAAAATATATTCTATAATGCTAATACTTTCTGAACAGTAAAATTATAAAATTGCTGGTAGAAAAAAAGGATTGCTGGATATTTAAGCATATCAAAGAGAGATCATATTACAAAAGACTCAGAAAGGATGTGAAACCTCATTTCCAAGTACTTATGAAATAAAGCATGCTTAATGAAACTTCTGTTGAAGATGAGTAAATATCACATGATTACACTTTGCTTCTCTATTTTAATAAAAACTCTTCAATCTAACAAGTTGGCTTCAATTGAGAAATTATTTCTGTGACGCTTAGTGTTCTGCCTTACAATTTCTTACACAACACTTTTGCTTGGTTAATTTGGATTTGAACATTCCCTCCACCATTTTCCACCTTTTTTTCAGAATATGACTTCAAAATAGGACCCCAAGTGTGTAATATGAATTGCTTACAAAACCACTTTATATCACACTTTCAACCATTACAAAGTAATAATAGTGAAAAAAGAAAAAACAACCTCAACAAAAATTAGTAGAGGCTGTCAAGATTTCTCCCAAGGAGAAATCAAAGTCCCAAAGCAGGCAAAGGAATAGGTCAGGACTCAAAAGATCTGGGTACTATCAAATGAAACCTTTACAGGCATTAGGAAGAGAACTGAATTTCTCACTGTCTGTTCTGCATCTAGACTATAATTTACTCTGAGCAGGAACTGTTTCTTACTATGCGTATGTGTAGCACCCAGTCTGAAGGGACACTCATCTTAATTGAGATCAATAGAATTTATTCCTGTGAAAATCATGAATACATACATAAAGATGAATAGTGCAGCTATGGGAACAGATTAGTGGGTGGGGAAAAACTTGAAAACAGATGCAATAGAAACAACAAAGTAATCACTCAAGAAAACCCTCCAAACAATACTGAAGATTTGCCTAATAACTATGCTGACAGCAAAATACAGGTGGGGGCCTTGGTTTCTACAATTTGGAAATACAAACAGTGCAGTACTCAGTGCTATTGATATTGCTCACAGCATTTCTACAAAACAAATGCATGCAGTATTTGCAGATTTCACAGCAGAAATCAAGATACTGAATTGTTTCCCTTGCTTTTAAAGTATAAGTTACATCCATTTCTTTAAAAGTATAAGACTGTTTCTCTCTGCAACCCTCCCACAGTTCTCTTATTGCTGCAAACATCTACAAATGTCAGTTAAAGGTTCATTTATTTCCTTGCTGATTTCCTGTAAAACTTGTGACTCAGCATGTCATCTGAACCTGTTACTCTGTGTACTAAGGGGACATCGAACACTTTTGCAACCAGCTCCAGCTGCACGCTTCCCACCTCCTTTTTCTGTGAGCAATGTAGAAGTCATCGCTGAACTTGAGCTGATCATTATCCTGTGACTACATTCAGCCCTGCATGTGTGAATGCATGCACATGCTCCTTGCTACTTGTGCTGGAACTATTGGTCATCTTTATTCACTATAGATGCAACTGCTTTTTCTCTAATCACTACAGAAGAATGCTTTTTTCCCTACAGTAGTTCTGATGTTCACTGCAGTCTTGAGTAATTCCCTTGCATCACTGTCCACCAATAATTCTTTCTGAATGAGCTCTGCTTTTAAAAATGTTGCTTTATTTTCAAATGCAACCCAGAACGATTCTGGTGTTAATTTGTAAGTATATGACTATAGAAATATTCATAAGGCTTTCCTTTTCACATATTTATGATGAAATCCCTCTGTCTTGTCGCTATATAGCATCATAGACTTAGGACTAAAATTATTATGCCCTTAAATGAACCTTTCTCACACGTCTTCTCCCCTATTTGGTCTTTGAATTTCTAAAAAGATTTGGCTTCTGGGTTTTCAGAGTATCTTTTGTTTCCTAATGTAAATACACTTTCTGGAAGCTGCTCATAAAGTTTTTTTGGGTTTATTTGAGAAGGTAATCAAAAAAACATACTTTGATTTTTGGTTTTAATATTCAATTACCTTAAGCTTCTGCATTTAGAATGAAGAGTGTTTCACTCTGCAGGCTTAAACAGAACCTACTTGAATACTGTAGAGCATATCTCTGTCCAAAATAAGAAGTAAATTTTACTCTCTAATTTGTTTTCTTGGCACGATTTATCACCTTACGGGCCTCTCTTCTGTCATTTCATTTCCAGTCTAGATTTCTTCATAAGGGAAAGTATTTTTTTGCTTTTAATAGTTTCTCCTGCCTCACTCTGAACTCTAACTACCTTCTCTTTGATGATAAGATCCCTGCAGATGAATACAGCATTCATTGTGAGGATACATAATTTGTACACCATTTCTCAGCTTTCTCTATTCATTTTTAATATGATCCTTTTCCTCTTGCTGTACTCTGATGGGCCTGATTTTGGCGACCCAGAAAAGAAAGCGCTCATTGTCTTGGGCCCTTCTTGTCCCTTTGTTAGCAACAAAACATCTTTCTGGAGAAGTTTAGGCTGAAATTATTTCTGCTTCTAAAGAGCTTGAGAGAAAAAGCCTGTGATCAAGACAGCTTTATACAAGGAAGCTAGTGTGTTGCTGGGACCAGTGCTTGGGAAGGTCAGAGTTCTCCTCCACAGAGTTATTATAAAGAACACAAGTGCAGAACAACAAACACATCTAACTGTAACATCTACTTGTGACCTCATGAGCTGAGTCTGTTTTGAAGTGCATTTTATACTGACTTAAGTTTAAAAATTTCTTGTGGAAAAGAACTTAATTTCTTGATTTTCTGTACCATGTGTGTTGAAAGAGGAGATTGCTGGCTGCCAAGCAGAATTCCCTCCTTCCACTTCTTGGGCTTGTGCCAGGCTGTGGGACCCTGCTGACATTTCCCAGCCGTTCTGTGGGCAGGCAGGAGGATTTGAATTTAATCACACCTCTGCAGACTTGAAGTTCTCTTTTCTGTAGGCATTACCCCTAAATTTATCTGTGCTAGCTTGAACTGATCTATGGTAATTTTTACTACAGTTCACATACTTTTTGTACTCTTGTCTAAGTGAATCATTTTTCTTAAATTTATTCCATAAAATAAGTTATTGTGTTATGACCTTTTTTCTGAATGGACCCCTAAATCACTTCATTGACTCACCTAAATTGACTCTCTTAAACAACAAAATGTGTTACTCATTTCTATTCTTTATTTTATCCACTCCTGGTCCATATTTAATTGTTTTTTGAAATAAAAGGCTTCTGGTGTAGCATAGAAAAGGACTTAATTTTTCAAAATTTGATAAAGACTTTATTAACCTCAACAATTTCAGATTTTGTGCCACGGATCAGGAGACCAGACTAATTCCGTAGTTCAATAGTACACTATTGAAATTATTCTCATGCTTAAAAAACTCAACAATGTTAACTTGTTCACCACCTGAACAAAAATACTTTTAAGGCTTTCTGAAAGCTTTATGGGTTCTGGCACTCTAATTCTGAAAATTCTGTCTCTGTTCATTAGGAGTAAGTTCCATTTGCAAAGCTTTATTTCTGGTGAAATGGCATTTTTCTAGAGCTCCTGGAGGCCAAAGATGCTGTGCAGAAAGTACTCTACAGGTATATGTTCTGCTTTAAGGTGTGTATAGAGACAGACTGACAGAGGAAATAAGGAAAGATTATGGCTGAGAAAGGATGATTTGGAAAAAGAGAAGTGGATTCTGATACTGTTCTGACACACTTTCTCAAAGCTCCTGTACAAATCACCTCAACTTAGATCTACGAAGAGAATGATATGCCTAACTTCCATAGAAACCCCTTACAGTTAAGCCCCCAAAAATATTTTTTCTGGAAGTATGTCTTGTGTTTCTGGGTCGACAGTATCCATCCACAAAATAGATACTCCTGCAAAACAGCTTTTCTTCTGAAGCAGCTCACCTATTCCCACGAGTATCCATAGTATGGAATAATTTAAAGACAGTACTGGCTGTGTGGGATAACTCAAATAGAGAGGAGGAAAAGACACCTAGAGAAATACATTTCAGTCCCAAAGCTGTACTTGCCTTTAAAATAAAGTCCCAGTGCCTCAGCAATCACAGTGTCTCTGACACACACTGCAGCACCAGGAAGATTCCAAAAGAGCAAAAAGCCCTACTGACTTTATTAGGATGGAGAAAAGAAAGATAACCAGCAAGGGTATAAAAACCTACCCTTCCTTTCAAAAAATTAAAAGAACGAGGAAACATTTCCACATTTGAAACAGAATCAAAGATTTTCTGCCAAAATATTGCTGTCATTAAGTTTTATGCATTTGATTTATTGCCGCTTCCTGCTGTTTCTATTTAAACTCTCCTTTCCAGCAGGCACGTAATCAAAATCACATTAAGTGTTCCAACAGCTTGCTTGTCATGGCTATTTATAGTAAATAATTACTGATAGAAATTTTAAGAGAAAAATAAAGTAATGGCAATTATTTGGAAAGTACTGATTGAATTCAGTTGGATCAACACTTCACTACAGGATTTAAAGTTCCAAGGCAGATTTGAGCCACCTTTTTTGTTGATTTTTAGCACCTATTTCACATTGCCTTGCTATGAATCTACAGTGTAGTTGCATCCTACATGTAAGCATGTCACAGAGATGTGAAGCTAAAAAGACATTTTTGCTGCATCAAGTTATCTCATTAGGTATGGAAAAAGATTTCTCTTTATGAACTTTCACCTTGGTGAGAGCAGTTGTCATTTCCTCAACTTATTTGGAATCTATTCAAATAAGTAGTGTAAAATGGGTCTTAGGTTTGATGAAAGTTTTTGAAAAGACATATTGTGAAGTTCCGAGAGTTTGGGAATTCCATGTCCTGCTCAAAAGTGAAATGTGCATGTTAAAAAGTTCAGTAACATACAGTGGAAATCACCATGTATAGTGTTCAATAGTCTGCTGAACAGATGGAGATTTAAGGCTGCGAGACAGCAGATTAAAGAGCATTGAAGCAATTTTTTAAAGAAACATTAATACAGCAAGCTTGTGACAGTGCCAAACCCCCTAATACTTGGGCATTTCAGGCCTCTCATTTCATGATCAAATTGTCATCTGACTTTTTTCATGCTGTCTCAATACACTAAAATTGTAGTCAAGCTGATGATTTAAGGAGACAACACAACAGACTGCCAAAGTGGCAGGCAGCATGTGCCCACAGATGAAGCTAATGAAGGTTTCATGTGTTAGATACCCTGATGTGAGCGTAATGGATACCACCACAAAGAGCTCAACTGAAAGAGGCTGCCAGAATCCACTTCATTAAACAGAGATGGCGCAACTCTACATATTACGTGTTCCTCTGGTAACAGTATAAAGAATCCCAACTAAAGTCATATCTGTAAAGGTACATTCAAACTGGTGAGCAGAAGAGTCAGTGTATCAATGAATTACAGGCAATAGGAAAGTCCATCTGCGAGCACTGATGCATAAGGGGTACGCTTCTGTTCTGATACAAGCAAAATAAACCACAGAGAGTACAGACTGCATAGTGGGAAAAAATACATCCTAACAATCCAACACATAAATTTTTCTGTGAATAGGGCAAGGTCCTAAACGATTTTTAGATCTTTGGCTTGGCTTTGTTACGTGTGAACACACAGCCTGGATAAACAAAGGATAAACTTCCCTCTATCAATGACCTTCACTCAGCAGCAGCACTTTAGTTTTTCAGGGTTGAAAATAAGGCAGCTTTAACACAGCCAGCTGGCAACATCCCGCAAGCATTACTTCACAGGAGATGCTCAACTTTCAGGTTCTTCTGAGTAAAGAGAGACACGTCTGTATTTCACCAGCATACTGATGAGCCTCCTTCCTAAATTCTGAAGTGGTGGCTCGACAAAGCATCATAATAAACTACCTGAGAGGCAGAATATGGCCTTAGGGGCTGCTGCATTTCAAAACTGTTGATGATGACATACAGTTGTCTGCCAGCACCTGTTAAGCCCTTTCTCAGAGGTGCAGCAAAGAGCAAGTAGACTAGCCTCCAACATATCAGCAATGTCCCTCAGTCACCAAAGTAATAAACCACAATCAAACATTCTTTTAGCCATTCAGCAGAAATGTGATGATGAAGCAACCTAGATCTGAGAATGAAGAAATTAATGCACAGGCAACACACCTAGTACAAAACACACAGGGAAGCCAAACTTGGCCCAGACCCTTTTCAAATGCCATTGACAGGCAAATACAAACTGTTATTTACTCCTTTTTTTTTTCTAAATAGAAGAAATCTTGGTATTACTGAAGTCTAAAGCAAAACTCTCCATTTAACAGTGCCTGTAATTCATCTGTAGGAAATTAGCTGTCAGGCTTTCAAGCATTTCTCCTCTTGGGTAATACTTGGAACAAACATTCATCAACTATGTAGCAGGATCCCAGCAATTCTGTTTAGTTTTCATCTTGGTAGATAAATATGGCAGCAGCTTCTATGTTGCTGCATTTATTTACATTTTTAATAATTGAATAATAATCCTTCTACTTCCCCTATCAGCGACTTTTTGCAGTCTGAGCTCTTCATGTTTCCTTATCTGCAGCTGTTAGGAACTGAGAAGCTGCTTTGGATCGTTTGAGTATTTTACCACTTTCTGCTTGAGAAACGTGATTCTAGGAACAGACAAGGCAGCTGTCAAGAGATTATTTCACAGATGCACTTGGCTTCATGTGAAGCCATTTTCAGCTGGCAGTAGCTGGAATAAATATGTAATTTCACCACAGAAAAAAGGAGGCTTAGGAAAAAATGATGATGAAATCAAAAGTAAGCAACAGGCACTGCTGAACTGTATTTTGATGTTCAGCATGCCCTTCCAGAACTGCATGCATATCTCAGTTCTGTTTAGCTCTACAAGTCCACACTCTCTTTCATAAGGCACCAAGTGTAGAGGCAAAACAAGACTTAACAGACCAAGACAGGCAAATGAGGTAAGGCTATCAAGAACCTAGGCCAGTGGCACAGCCAGCTATGCAGATTTAGTGCCTTGTTTCACCTACCAAACTCCACTTTTTACAGGGCAATAAAAATATTTCCTTGATTACACAATAGGTGGACATTTAGTTTTGCTGCTTACACTAGGAATATGCTTACGCTTCAGTTTCTATTGTGCTAACAACTATGAGTCTCACAAGCCAAAGTGTAGAGAACACAGGGTTTTTGATGTTGAACACTCTGTTATCTTGGGCCAGCCAGAGTCTACACTTCAGATCGAGTTTGATTACAGACAGGTAACATTTCTCACAAGCATGTTTTATGACATGAAGTATTTTCTGATCATTTTGTGTAGCTGGAAGAGAATAAGAGAGTTTATTATTTGTTACTTTCCAGGTTTATTTGTATTCAGGTAGCACCCAACTGTTCAGTGTTTTACTTGGAATTTTTACTTGTGTTCTCCCAGAATAGTTCCTCATCAAAGGAAACACAACAGAAGAAAGATCCAGCTTATGGAAAATTCAATTAAGCACTTTTGCTTCAAATAAGAGGCTTATTCACAGTGCTGTAAGAAGAGTCTGAAAATGCACACTACACTGTATGGATACAGAATCCATAGCTAATCCTATATAAATACACCAAAGTGAAAATTCCAGAATTAACAAACAATGCACATCACACATCACATTCCATAAAGTATTTGTACTGTAAGCTGCTTGGAGCAGCAACCTGTCACTGTTAATTAGTCCATAAGAACTATGTACATTAGGAACCACATTTAAGGCTTTTTCCTCTTTTCAAAGTTCCAAAGAACAGATTTGATTTTACAGTTTTCCTATAAATTAGAAGCTAAGGAACAGAAAACAAAGTCCCATTTTATATAATGGGATAATTTTAAATAAGCTAACTGATTACTTGGATTTTGTTTAAATGATTTTTTTAAAGTTTATTTCTGATTTATATTAATTTAAATTATAGAACAAGAATTTTGGGGGTTTGGATTTAATTTTTAAAGGGGTGTTCACACATAAAAATCTCCAGTGTCTTCCAGGTATACCACCTGCATAACACCTGGAAGAACATTCAGAATCACATGGTCATGAGACACCCTGAGCTATAGCTTGCATTCACAATTTCTACAGTCATTAAGGGGCAAAAACATCTCTTAGAGAAAAAGATTTTGTTGAATCAAACACTTGGTTGGGGACTCCAGAAACAACAATTACTGGAACACCACATTTTGTTGAACTTTGAGCTATATTTTATCTTTCCTTAGAAAGAGAAGACAACGTAAGTACAAACTTCCTTAAAACTCAAGAAGTGGAAGTTAAAATCTTTCAGGTGCGAAATTCACAACTAACTTTAAAAGTGATTCTTGAGAACACTTCCTGAGAATAATAAAAATTATTAATACAAATACACTATACCCTTACTGTTCCTCCTATCCTGCTGACCACACTGGCTCTTTCAATATGCAACTCAAAAGGAGCCAGTCCAAAAGGAAAAACTTTCTGAAATGCAATTTAAAAAAAGAAAAAAAAAAGAAAAGAAGAACTAAACTGAGCACACGTTTCAAAAAAAATATGACCTTGCATGTAGATTTTTGAATCAAAATTTGTTGTTGGTTAATAGCTTTCACATGAGTTACTTCCATATCCAGAACAGAAAACCCAAAGTGTTCCAACTATGATGTCCCTTTGCTCAGATAGTTTCTTCTGGGATTGCTAAGAGGATAAAATAGCATGTTCCAAATGCAAACTTATTTGATGTACAAGTGATTGCTTATCTCGTGAAATCAGACTCTTCTGTAAATTTAGAGTTTCCATATGGATGGAGTTGCAGCAAATACAATTCTGTTATAATTTATGATTCAAAGGGGTACCCACTCCTGTAGCTTTAACCACACTCCCTTTACATTTTCCAATCCATCCCTTCTTAAGTCATTCCAGCACTCATCTCTCCTCTGGTTCCACTTGTTTGTCAGAACTGCAGCATTCAAGATTCAAACTCAAATAGTCCCAGGGGAGCCAAATACCCTTAATTCCTAGGGATATAGATAGTTATGAATCCACAACTATTACGAGGAAAAGCACATTTTAAGACTGAGCTTAACTTTGAGTGTATTTTGCTGCAGCAAATGCAGAGCTATTGCAAAAGCAAGTATTTTGAACAGAGCAACAGATGTCTGCACACCTGGGACGTTGACAGCCAAACTGTAGGCAATTAGCAAGTACAGAACGTTCCCTTAAAAATATCAAAATACTAATCTGAACAATTAAAATTAAATATAATGGCCATTTATGTGTGTATATATGATTATGCTGTGTCAAGCACTGGTGAATTTTTCAGTACTGAAACTTCCCTTTGTAGTTTAGTACCATTTATAATGCCAATCCTGAAATGCTATTTACTACTGTGGTGCTTTGTCCATGCCACTTAAAAATATTTTTAAACTAACATTTCTTTCTTCAAGGATTTACAAGGTAAGGTTCCATTCATTGACAGGCTGTAGGTCAATGGTTTTCAGTTCGTGGTCTGTGAGGCTATAGGGTTTAAGAGAAGCAAACTAATCTTCACAAGACTTAGGCTTGTTTTTGAAGGGCCAGCACCTACAATATGTGAAGCCTGCATTATGAAATTGGTAACTACTGCATTAGCAATGGACAAATCACATCGATATTATCAGGAAGGGGATCTATAGATCGGCTCTCCCACAAATGAGAAGTTGTTCACAAGATGCCAAGTATCCTGGATTTCCCCTAGTATGGATAAACTTCTGACCTGTAATCTTTTCAAAGTTTGCTGCTAGGCTCTTGCAAGTGCTAGAAGAGGACCAACCCTAGAACACACCATCACAGAGGATAACTGTATTCTGTACCAGCCCCAAGACTTTGACTTTCCTGCAGATACTCAGGTTTTACTGCCACATTTCTGTTGCACCTGTGAATAAGAATGTAAAACATTGCTGTATAGAATGCAATTTAATAAAAAAGATTAATGATTGAAGAAAAAGAGATGCATAAATTTATTTAATGTACCAATGTAAAGCCATCTGACAAAGCTAGTATCAAATAAATTAATCCTCAATTATATACACAAACAGATCACATTCAGCAGTTTCCTTAGACATAGCAGTTTTAGTAATATGGGGCTTATAATTTTGCTAAATGGCACTGACTTGGACTGAAAATGACAATTTCAGTCAAAAAAGTACATCCAAAATCACAAAGCTAAGGAAATTCATGCCATTGTACCTCCATAATTCTGACAACTTGTTCTTCAGGCAGCCCCAGCATCCCTTTGTGCTGAAGCAGGGACCTGAAGTTGAGCCCAAGTCATCTCTGTGTTGGGAATAAATTTCTGTCTTTCCTATAAGATCTGTCAATTTTACACAACATTAACTTTCTGGAAAGCCAAAATCTGAGCATTTGCTTCTGGGCTTAGTAATACTGAGATTTCATCTAGACGGGGCATGAGTCCAGAAAGAAGAAAAGGAAGATTATTATTCCCCTGCCTAAACTAAGTGGACTAAGTGAAGGAAGAGGCTTTCTGATCAAAAGAGGGTAAGATGGAAGGTTGGGAAGAGCAGCTGAGGCAGGGTGGAACAAATAGAAGCATGGTAGGGCAAGGAAAAGGGAAGTTGGGAAGGGAGTTTCCTTATTCCAAATTTAGAAAAAGAGTGATTTGAGATGACCTATGAAACGTGACGTAAGACTGAAGTCTGCTTTGCATAAACGCTGAAGTCAGTGGGAACTGTGTGCCATGTAAGAACTCTGATAAACCACGTCGTAGGCTTCTCAAAAGCCACCCAAAACATTTATGTTAATCTCTCTGAATTTCAGTTTCCCATCTGTCAGGTGGGAATAATAATAATAATCCTCTCATGTGGATAATGTAAAAACAAATTCATTAATGTTTGCAGATACTGTAGTAACGAGTATCATAAAGAGGCACAACAGAAATAGCAACTCTGCATTAGGAACAGGGTTTGATTAGTCTGTAGTAAACAATGAATGGGCCTTTTGTTCTCTATGTTTCTATCTTAACAGAATGAAGTCTTGGTATTGAATAACTCATAGACTGAAAGAGCAGTAAGAAAAAGGCACTGACCATATAGCCAAGAAGGTAGAGAATACAAAATACTGAATCAAAATTGAGAGAAAACAGTAAACTTTGACTGTGTAACTTAAATGCTACCTGACTGCTTATGTGGGAGAGGAGGAGGGCATAAAATAAATTTAATTCAGACAGTTTATAAGGCTGCCTTTGCAGCCTTCATAATTGCCTTTTAAGTCCACATTACGTGTGTGCACATATTGACATTCATTCAGGCACTCACAAATCTTCCACACTGACACTGTGTGTACACCTGTATCTATATATTAAGCAATTTTCAGTTAAACTAATAAAACACATCTAGAGCTAATGTATCCAGTGTTACTACATAATGACATTAACAAGTTCATTTGCAGCTTAAATTATTCATGTATAATAGCAGCTTGAAAATATATTTTTCAATTCTTTTGAACTTAGACTAATCTTAAAACAACAAATGATGAAAGTTCAAACAAAAGCTAATTTTGTTTAATGAACTAACCAAGGAGGTATTGTGAAAGTATTGTGCAACCAAATGCTAAGCTAATTATTGTGAGATCAAGTAACTGTTGCCATAGTTACTGGACAGTGTTTTCCATAATCACTTTTATCTCTTCAATAAATCTTTGTGATGCAACAAATATAAAAAGTTGACTGTAAAATGACTATTAAGTTTTGAAAAGCATTTAGTTATGAGCGATCTGTCATTGTGCTTGTGTTCCCATGTTTGTCAGGACCACAAAAGACTGGTATTTGCTCAACTTAACAGAGAAACAATTATAGCTATAGCTTGGCTTGAGGATTGCAGTTCAGATTTTGAGACTAAGACATTTTCTTTTGTGTATCAAACACATTTGTGTTAATTTGTTTGTATTTAGACTGTAAAGTACCTAGAAGGCAGTGTTGTTCTTTCTTTTTCCCCCAGTAGTGCATTATGTTGGTTCACATTAGGCGATGCAGTGGACTCTACAGTAAGAGAAAGCTAAAACCAAAATTTGGGTTCTAAAAAAGCAAATATGAAAGCCAACACTGAAAGCATATACCCCTGCAGAATGAAACAAACCCTGCTGTTCTGACCAAGGCCCCTGTAAGGAGCCCAGTCTGTATGGTATGATACACTCCACGGCTGGCTTCTGCAAAAGGCATCCTAAACTAATAAATGTTTTATGTTTTCTACATTTTTAAGTAGACAGTTATACCAGGGGATTAATGACTAAATCTAATTCTTGGAATTAACTGCAATTTGTAAGATCTTGAGAAAATAATAGTTTTGACTGGTGAACGCCAGAAAATAAAGACAAATAGGGATACCATAGAATAGGATATCTCAACCTCTCGGTGGAATTTCCTAAATTCAGCATTTGAGCACAGACATTGAAATCCCCAATAGCAAAACTTAGGTGTCTTTTAGACATTTGTACTAAATGACAGATCTCTGTCTCTCTGACACCCTGCAATTTCATGTAGATCCTGCCAGCTTACGCAGGATGCTGCAGAAAGTCCCACAAACGACATGTGGCTCCAAATATGCTTCTGTCTTAAATTCATGAGTAACTGATTATCAACTAAAGCTAGCCACAAATTCTTCAATGAAAAACATAAAGCTGACCAATTGCATACGTTTAAAAAACCCACTGTGTATTCATACACCTTTTTTTGTGTCACCAGCATGTTTCCAATTTTCTGAGTTCCTGAGCTAAAAAGGAACGTCTCCAAACACAAGACACTCTCATTGTACAAGGTGTCCCAAATTTCCTACTGCAGACTCAGGAAATCTGGCCACTGCAAGGCCCACAAGATTCAAAGCCATGTTACACAGGAGAGGCTCTGTTGCCTTCACGGTTTCTCTGACTGCCCCACAAGGGACTCTATGTGTTCAAGACTGGGAATATTGCAGGCCAGAGAGGCAGAGGTAGGTCTTAAAAGGAGAGGTTGCATTAGAGCAGTCTTAGGATTCTTGAAGCTGGAAGTGCCATTCCTGACAGTTTTATAGTGGTTACACAAACAAGGACACTACAGTTCCAGTCAACACTGAGTCACTGTGTAGCATTTCAGAGCAACTTATCCATTTTTGACCATCAAGTATTTGCACAATTTTCAATACATAAGAAATTTTCTATTTTAATCAGTTCAACAAACAAAAATCATATTTTTGGCTATTTTTGCCACATCTGTCAAGCACAAGGACAAAAAAAAATTAAAAAACCCAGAGATGGGATTTATAAACCCATTTACAACCCAAGAAATTTCAGTTCTAAAATAAGCTCTACCAAAAGTTACATGAGTTTCTATCAAGCTTAGATCTGTACAGACTGCACAATGTTTTTTAAACTTTGCAGGTCAGCTACTAAAGCTCAAAACACCACTAGAGTTTCTCTCTGAGACACCAGCATGGCTCGTAGAGTGCCATTGAGCCTAGAACCAGGAATCAAAGCCCTGTGCCATTTATCTTCCTGCTTCTCAACTGCATCAGAGTCTAGGCAAGAAACTAGATGTATAAAAAAGCATCTGATCAGATGGCTAATAGAGTGATCAGGTAACTGAGAAGACACAGCACAGAAAATAATACTTTATAAAATAAAATTTGAAAACAGCAAAGAACGAAGAGGAAATCAGTTCTACAGAACTACAGTAGAGAAGATTTTTTTATGGGACTACAAGGGACTCTTAACTCCGAATTTTGGATCACAAGTCAATGATTCATGCATTGTTGGGTATTTTTTTTCTTCCCTTCTCATTTTTCCAGCCTAGTAAGAAGCTTCATTATTAATTTACCCAAGTTCAAATGCCCAACTTAAACTAACCTTTAGCATGTTTTTCAGTGTTTCTGTAACAAAGCTGCCATCTCAGTATCACGCACCTGCACCATCACTGACTAAAACTCTTTCTCAGGTAGAAAATAAAACACTACATGTGTTGCAAGGTTAACTGTTTAAAGAGACAAATGGGTTAGCAACATTCACGTCACCTTGAAACAATGAAATCTTAGAAAGCTAAATAATCTTAAGCAATAACCAATAATACACACTGTTTGTAGCCTAAGTAAATCCTCACAGTCCTTGCCCAGGGCAAATGTGTTTTTTGTTAGAGAAAGGATAAGGTTGCAAGAATTGCATTCATAGGAATTACAATATCAGTTTTCTTGACAGGAATTCTATATAGTGGTTAAGAACATTCATTGCTTTAATCTGGGGTATGCTGGTGATTCAGATACTTACTGTAGCCAACAAAACTGTTTTTTTCTTTTAATATTCATCAACTTGTTCATTTGACTACAAGAATGTGCAGATCTAGTGCTGTGATAGATTTTAGCTTTGCTGATGTTTAACTGCAAAGTATTCAGTGTATTACACAGAAATTTCACAAAGTGAAAAAATTCAGTCTGCGCTACTTGTTCATGGGAGCAAGTTTTGTGCTGTGAGCTGTGCTGCAGTTCTGAAGACATTTTGGTTCTTTTTGCTTCTTACAACAATTAAACACACGAAGTTACATAGACTTAAACAGAGCCTCTCAGAGACAGCATCTCTTTCTCCATGCATGACAAAGACCTTGATTAATCTTTGAGCACCAGCTTGTACATCAAATTGGAATTTATTTCTCCAATAACTTGACAGAACAAAATGCTTACGAACCCAGATGACAGGACTGGATAATCTCTGACAATATGAGCCATATCAGGATGTCAGACAGCCCTAGAAAGCAGACAGTCTGTTCAGTGAGCAAAAGAGGTGAAGTGGGGAAGAAAAGTTGAATAGTAGTTCAAATAAGGAATTCAGACTTCAGTGGCTGGGGAGATTACTAGATTTAAGTCAACTGCCTCACTGAGGTGATTCCTAAACTTTTCTTTCACAACCTCACTTCTAGGACTACAACCCTATTTTCACTGCAACTTTTTATAGTGTACATACTTCCAAATCATGTCTCTTAATCACAATGTTGAAGTTTTTATAAAATTATATGAAGTGTTTCCAAAGCATCGAACACAAGAGAAACAAAATACAACAACTCTGCACACACTTGCATCACTTCTTTAGTGAGTTTGCCTTGAATTCTACCAGTGTAAATGAAAGGGGGGACAAGGCTCTGCATCTCTTACACAAATAGAAACCATTCTTTGTACCATTACATAAAACTCATTTTGCAAAAGACTTTTTCTATAACTTTTATACTATTTTACTTATTTCCTCGCCTGATTAGCTTTTAACCAAATGAAGATGTTTTTCTTGACCTATTTTCAAAGCTAACTAATCCCTAAATCCCCCAGTTATGCAATCTTGAAGGATTAAACATTTGTCATGAAAGCGTCTGGATTTGTTTAGACTGAATAAATTTCATTGGTTTATGTACAATTCATTGATTAAAGTACATTCATAGAATGCTGGCTCTTGTCACAAGGAGTCTGCCAAAGGAGATCTATTTAGACATATATAAGCTTCTGCTCATAGTTAAACCCACAAAATATTTGCATGTGGTGCATCTTGGAAGTGAATGAGGCTCTTTTTATATATAACACTTGTTCCATCTCTGCAGAAATATTACAGTTATATAGCATTTATATTGCAGTAACACCTGAATGCCAGCCTGGTCAGAAAAGCACTATATTAGATTAAATGACAATCTCTGCTCCAAAAGGCATAACAAATCAGGTGGAATAGAAAAACAAGTCGATAGTCTGGGGGTGGTAGCAAAGACAGGGTAACAAATAATAGGATGCACAGGATCTGCAGCCAGTGAGGAAAAACAATCACAACATGCCATCTGCCCACCCACCATTAGTTCAGAGTCCTCTGTATGCAGTGAAGAAGAGCACTTTTGAAGACACACTTGGGAGGAGAACAGGAGCTTGTTCTATATCTTGGAGTTCTTCCTACACTTAGTGAAGTGTCATGAGAGGAAGGATAAAGATGCCCAAAGTGATGCCCAGGCATCAAGGACCTAGTGAGATAACAGGTCACAGACAGAAAGGGCTAAATGGTCAGCAAGATATAGTCTGCTTGTTTTTTTAAGGTTTTGCTCACACAGTCAGAACATCCTTTAAAATTCACCCTCATGGTGGTTTTAGCTGTTTTTACTTCTCATTTACAATGGGCTGGGAACTGCTATTTCCAGTTACACTATCTTAGTTGAAAGGGTAAACCTCAACTTGTTCGCATTGAACAGTTGCTTTGTACTTCTTAGAATGCACTGAGGTCATTTGCAGATAAATGAAGATGTCTTTATTGGAACTGTGAACACCAAAGAAGTGATTTAAAAGAACTGAAAACTTATTTCTTCAGGGTTATATGTGAACCTCTCAAAATGAGGAAGTCAAGAATATCTTTCTTCCTTAGACATAATGATCCCTGCTTGGGTTTCTATTTTTCCTTCCAAAACAGCATGTCTATCTCTCTCAGGACAGGAAACCAGAATACATGACCTGCTTTTATCAACTGCTGCTTTCACCTACTCTAGCAACTGCTGTTTTAAACAGATGAAATAAAATGGTCATACACAATTCACCTTCAAACCTTCTAGATCTGTAGTCAGAAACGCACCTAGATTTGTGCCCTTCAATTCTGAAGTGAAGAACTTGGGATTTCATTTTCAATTCATTCTGATAAATAAATCACTCTGTGATGTGAACAGGGACTATGGATTAAACAGTCATGAAATTCAAGTTTAGCAAAAACTGTTATTATAGCATTGCAACACATCTACTGAATATAAAATGCAAAAACAGTACTGTCCACGTTCTATAAATTTTCTGTAAATACAGTCTTTTATACAATTACATGCTTCTTTCTGGAAATGTAAGTTATTTTCAGTTTCTACTAGGACAGGAAAAACAGCTCACTGAACTTGCGGCCTCAGTATTGCAAAATTCTGTACGGATAAGCCAGCTCTTAAAAAGAAAGTCAGACTACTTGTTCACATTGTGGGTGGATACCCTGAGCGGCTGCAAAATATGACTGAAACCATTACCCTGTAGCAAGAAACAGATAACCACAGCTTTACAATAGGTACTGACAGCTGCAGATTTGCTGTAGTTGAGACAAAATCGGGGGGGAATTCACAGCTGTCACAGCTGTGTGCATGTGTTTTTAGCATCCCAAAATATAAATACTGATCAAGGATGAAAAATAGCTGAGTAAAAGTAAGCTGAGTAAGTAAAAAGCAGAAAAATAAAGAAAACTCGTGAAAAATGATAAAAGTGAGGGAAATGAAAATGAAGGGAAACTAAGAATGTCTGAGGCCTTGAGAAACAAAAGGAACCGTGCTAGTACATGTGTCTTGTGCTAGGCAGCCTTGCCATGATAATACTCATCAGAATATGGTTTAATCAAAACAAGTTAAAAGAATCATAAGCAGTGGTGAGCAAGAAGGTTTAACACAAAATCTACTTTCTGGAAAATAAGTTCACAGAAGTAAACCAAGAATACAAGATTAATAAAAAAGCAGTAAGGGCAATTTTTCTGTTTTATTTTCCTAAATTCTAAAGCAGGTATTTTGAATCCATTCTGGTTTTTTTCCCTAAACCACTGCAGTCACAATACACAGTCAAAGCAGTTAGGTTTATTTACTATTACACAAACTAGACTGCATATTGAACAGCTTTTACTGTAGGTTTTGGACAGAACAGTTTGAAAGCTTTGCTGGATTATCACCAGAATTAGCAGAAATCACCTGGAGCACACGTCCTGTTGTTCTACTTCAACAGCTGGCAGGATTTAGGAGGAATGCTACAGAACTTGTCATTACAGATCTCTCAGCATAACTCAGGTTGAGGCATGAGCATCCCTGTAGCTGGTGACACATCACAGGGACAGTGGATATTGAGGTCCTTGGCAAAGACAAGCCAAACTGAACACCTAGAAAGAGCTGTGGTGCCAGGCTGTCCATCAAGGAAAGGATCTTCTAGAAGATCTTTTCAAGTTGGGATCTGGGTAGAAGGCACTGCCACTGTGAGACCAAAACTTCAGATCACATTCATCAGCCATTGACCAGAAGAGGAAAGACCAGAGGGTTGTAAAGCAAGGAAGAGGGATACAGGCAAAGGAAGGAAGGAGTGTGTGACAGTGCTTAAAGCAGTGAATGCCCTACCACTGGCACAACGCTCGACAGGAGAAGGGAGTGCACACAGCTACAGAAGCGGATGCACACACAGCACATAACGTATACATGGCATCTTAAAAACAGCAGTAGAGAGAGAAAATTCTTGCTTAAACTAACCCTTCCTGATAACTATAAAAGACAATAAATGCAAGTTTAAAGAATAATGGTGCTGGGTTGAGTCCTGCAGTAGATGTGGGTACATGCCTAGCTCATGTATTTTACATTCTTCAGGGTTTCTGGACAGATTTTGAAATAGTTGATAGTGTACTCAATACATGCACTCTTAACACTTTTAACAGCATTTCAAGTACCTCAGTATTTCCTTTGATATGTGCTTAAAATACATATTTCTGAATGTAAAATTCATACATCTCATCCAAGAAAAGCAAGCCATTTCTATATTTAATCTCAAACCTCAGCAGAATAATGTTCTTTTGCTAGATTTTGCAGGAAGAGCAGTCAAATAGCTTCCAGTTCAGCTCTTGAAGAAAAGCTGAGAAGTAAAAACTGTCACTGTCAAGAGTTACAACAGGATCTAGGGAAATGACATTGTCAATGGTTACAAAAGGACTCCCACACACAATGTCTAACCAGTTGAAAGATGCAATTTCTTCTTTAAAAAATAAAAAAAAAAGTGCACTAACATCTCTTTGCCAAGTTTAGGTCATCAGGCAAAACTTAAATATTACTTTTCACCTGAAACAATGTTGAAACAAAACATCAAACCAAAGGTGTGTGTGGAACTTTTGGAAGAAGTTCACTATAGAGTAGAGATGACATTTCTTTTAGTGCTGATCAGCATAAAATCTTGGCATATATTGTGACAGTGGGAAGCGCTTGCTGTAGTGTCTCATAACCTCAGTCCATGCAATATGCAAGGTTTTCCAGATTAAACTCTAGTGCTACATATATGACACATCCTTTATTAATTAATTATTGGTTTAATTATTGTTTATGAATTTGTTTCTATAAGGGAATTATGTTTTGGTGTTACAACACTATCATGAATTTAAAGAGAACTGTCTAGAAAAAGAGCGGAACAGAAAGTATTATTTCAATTTAGATCTTTTGTTCAAGACTTTGGTTGTTTATTTTAAAGGCAGTATCTTAAAACAACTTTTTGTCTAATGACTGCTGTTCTATTTTAAACCTTAAACAATCTGTTCCATGAACCACCTGGAAAAAATGTGTTGAAAAATAGTTGAAAACATCCTTTCGTTATAATTCCTGGAAAAAATGTGACAGTCATTATCTATGATGTGACTTTTGTATTTACAAAGAGTTAATTTAAATATCACGCTGATCTCTCCTTCCCTCTCCAAGCAGTGCTGAACAATCAGAATTCATTACGTTGCCTATTATAGATCAAATGCCGTTTTTTCTTGTTATAATGAAGACAGCACAGAAACCACGCCAGAATAGAAAATACAGCTGGTAAAACTGAAATGTCATTTTACAAAAAAATCTCTTTTCTATTATTTATACTTGGGTCAGACCTGCACTACAAAGCACTGGATAAATACTGCACTGCACTTTTAAGATCCACTCTCAAAGGTTGACTGACCCACAGAGATCACATCAGAGGTTCTATTACTCAGCCACACATTCTAAGGAGAAACTTTCCCATTCCTGTACCCACAACCACTGACAGGTTGGCTCACAGGCACGCCTTTTTATGCATCATCCAAGCAGGCCAATGGTTTGTACAGATGGTCTGAGAATACCAAGGTGGAGAAGCTTGCAGTGCCTTACGTTTCAACATGGAGGTTGCTTTTATGCAACAGCATCTAAGGAGGTTAAGAAGCTGTAATTAGCATACATCACCTCTCTGTCAGTGCAGCTAATCAGGCTGAAAAATCCCAAGCGTCTCCACTCCTGAGCAGTCCTGATTCTTGCAATGGAATTTTCAAGCTCTTCTTGCTAATTGCTTACACTGCTTTCAGACTCTCTGGCACCACAGAAAGCTTCCTTCTGCTGTGGAAATCGGGGGGGCCAAATTTTTACTATGGAAGTGACCTTTTCTCTCTGGTAGGAATCTCACTGGAGCCACAGGCTCTTCTGAAGACATCTATTCATACTAACAATACAGACCACTTTGAAGGTATATTCAGTTTCATTCTCACTGAATTTCAGGGGTCATTCATGGGCTTTGTCTATACTGGAAGGTCAACAGCTGTCTGAAAGCAAAATATTCCAGGTGTCACAGCTGGTACCACACTGCCAGCTGCTTGCAGAGCTGTAGCTCAGGCTCAAAGTACCCAAATCATGATTACAAACAGCAGAGCTTATGTGATCTCCTGGTGAATTGTGGTTGTTAGATGCACAAATCTACTTGCAACTGATCAGATCAGACCACATGATTGACAGCTTGGGGTCAGGATAGCAGCCTCACGCTTTCCTCACCTGGAGCATCTCCCATAGCCAGACCCAAGTGTGCACCTGAGCACACACTCAACGTATACAAGGTGGATGATGGGCAAGTCTGTAGCTGAGAGTGGGCTTAACAGGTACTATTGTTGTCTTGAACAGCCATTTACTCAAACTTCAGAATTTATGCACTATTCATTTGATGCCTGCTCAGTCTAAATGTGATGTTCCCCATAACTAGCACAGATGACCTAAGACCCAGCTGTTGTAAGCAGCTAGCCAACCAGATGCTTTTTCCCATCTATGGCCAGTGTCTGCTGAGCTTCCCTCTTTTTTACCAATGTTAAAATAATTTTCATTGTAGGTCTGGCCTTGTCAGCTTTCTCTCTCAGATAACTGAATATTGTCTTCCTTTATCAGCATCAGAATAATTTTTTACTTAAGTTATTTTTAAGATTACATGACTGTTTCACACTAGCAGTACGAATGAACTTGTAGCAGAGTCAGTATACAGCAATGTCATAAGCACAAAATAAATTGTAGCAGCCAAGAACTAAATAATATTTAGATGACTTTTTATATCCTTCTCATATCATATGTTAACATGATTTTATTTTTGCTTTGTAGCTACTGATTCAACTGAACAATTTTTAGAAATCAGGGCTTCATGAGTTCATCCTGGGAAAAAAAAAGAACCACATATAAACTAAACAGTAAATAACTGTTGTGCTGCTATGTCAGAAGGATTATACATAAGTTGCTAGATCAGGAAAACGTATTTTTAATGTCAGTCGCTCAATATCAGAATTTTTTTTTAATAATTAAATGCATTACCAACATAAATGCAAACCATAAGTAGATCTACACATTAGAAGATTAATAAAAAGGTAGGAAACACAAAAGTTTCTGAATATTTTACTAGAGGGCATAGTTTAAAGATGTCAAGGACAAAATCTGCTATGTAGAACTAGGGCAGTGCACTATATAGTCATTGAGTTTTTAAGTTAAAAAACAAGCCAGCAATCTCCCTTCTTTATTGAAAGGTCACTGTAATGCAATAGGACACAGTAAGCAGTTGTGAAATTAAGCCCTCCAGAACCTGGTTGCAGCTTTGGAATGTGACCATTGTTGTGCAATGGAGTTTGTCACCATCATATGAAAACCTCATTGGGAAATGTATCTTTTGTTTACACCTGCTCATCACAGATAACAATCGACTGATTCACATTCTGTAGTATTTTACCAAGGTCTAAAACAATACCTGAACAGCAAACATGATCTTTTCCTTTAAACACCTCTATTCAAGCAGTTTTAGAATCATCTTCATACACCCCACATAGAGAGTGTTTTCTCTTTTTTTGTGCCCCTCTTTAAAGAGAAGGTATGTTAACAGGTTCATAGCCTATTAAAAGCTTCTCCGTTCTTGCTACCTATTTTTACCTTCTTAAAAAAATACAGTAATGATGCTGAGCTAGATATTCAGTGGAATATTAATCACGCTGATGTCTCAGGCAGGCTTGACCTCTGCTCAGGAGGAACAAGCAGTAAAAGCAAATTAAGCCACACATACAGACATCTATATAAGCAGAAGTATGAGCACACTGTTCTAATTACAGTCTCCATTCTCTGGAATTCTGGTGAATCTGTGGGCACATCTACCTAGGTGGGTGTAGACAGAGCTCCTTTGCCCGTTCCCTTGGGTGAACTAATGGAGACTAGTGCTGATTCAGAATTTGTATAGCCACATCTGCATGGCACTGAACCAACTAGATGTAGAGACAACGCAGGCAGAGGAACTCAATGTCTGCACATATTTCTAGACACTCATCCTGAGGTGCAGACTTTCCCCATCATACAGAGGGCAACCTAATAAAGATGATAATCAATTTCTCAATTCAAACAGATACTCCAAGTTTATACATAAACTGAAAATATGGCTCCAGACTTAGATTCCTAAATGTGGATTTAGGAAATTAACTTTGCCATGCGCAGTGTTGATGCAGCAAGTTAACCTTCAGTATCTTAATTTTCTCAAACAGCACAGTTGACCTGAAATACATAAGTAGTCATGCCTTAAAGGAAGAGTTTCTAACCTGCTTAGTGGCAAGCATGTGTCTTCACTCCCACTGTCTTTGGTGACTTGACTGCCCTAAGACTAAGGCCTCTCATGACTTGAAAGATCTCTTCAGTTGTAAATATCTGTTTACAGTTTTCTGGTCTACAGTTAATTTCAGGGCAAATTTGCCCACTAGTACTTCATAAATTCATCTGCTACCAAAACTGTAAAAGGCTTGCCATAAATGTAAGAAACAAAAAACAGAGGCAGTGAAACCTGCTAGGCTCATGGCTTTTGAAAAAGGAAAACACTTGGCAGCTGTTTAGAAATGAGACATTTAACAGTCTCTTCTCAAAAGGTGACAATGACTAACAGTCAGTTCAGTGATCCACTGGATCTTGTATGACTATGCTTGTGAATCAACCTAAGACAATCTGTAGCAAAAAAGGGCTATTTTTGAGATTAAAAGCTCACAGGACAACCTTAGTCAGTCAGGTTGGCTTAATAGGGCACAGTCAGATAAAAATAGTGCAAGCTAAAAAGAACAGGTTTTTTTCGTGGCTATCTGTAGCTCATGCTATGCAAGTAATTTAATGGAAAATTTCTTTATTAATAACTGTATTATTCAGAACTCCAAGGGAGTGAGGAATTACAACCTAAGCAGCTCATCCATTCATTATATATGAAAGAGTTCTTCAGGTTAGATGTACCTCATAAAATCAATTTGAAGGGTGGGGAAAAAAGCCTCCATTCTGCTGCTGAAAGCAGTGCTAGACCTGGATATATCCACAGAACCTAAGTTATTAGTCTACAATTCCTATCACTTTTCTGCTGACAACTCACAGACATAGTGGTGCCTATACTGCACCTCAAGCACACCTCAAGACCCAGGAGAAGAACGCAGCAAGATGGAGATCCTCACAGCCTGGGGTGGGTTAAGTGGGTATGAATTGTCTCAGCACTCTGCATGACTTACAGTTTTCCATAATGTTCTGTTTGTCTGTCCTATGAAAATATTACAGAAAATAATTTTGATTCATAACTGGAACAGAAAGTGATTTGAGAACTGAGAGTTTTCATCGGTCATTTTAGGATGCGCACATAAAAGGATGCTGGTTTCACTTCAGCAGAATATTTCATATGTGTTCATGGGAAAAAAGTTAATACTTGGGAAGGAAGTTCACACTAAGTGCTAGAATATCATGCCTCCATGTGCTTAATCTAGAGCTCAGCACGTGGTCTTTTGATATGTCCTAAAAGACTCCACGTCAGTGCCCTGCCCATTCTCTGTGTCAATGTGTGAACGTGTACAGGGAAACACACACATACGTGAGGGGAATAATTTGCTATAGCTTAATAGAGACATTACTTACACAACATCTATAGAGATGCCCAAGAGATATCATGCCTTAGGCAGCTCCAATCTTTCTGATGATCCTCAGAGCAGAAAAACCTCCTACACAGAGCTCTTTTAAAAAGCACAGTCTTACTCTTAACATAAATTCTCATGTCTGTATTCTGCCTAACATGCCTGGAGGTATGGCTCAGGCACAGCCTATTCAGTAGCTATGAAGGGATTGCTAAAGAGCATATACCATGAGTAACTACTGAAACCATTTAATTAACAGTGATTTGCGGGGGTCACTGTCAAAGAGGTAACACAGAAAAAAAATCAAAATCCTTTCCCACTGTACACTGTTTGATACAACATGATCATTTCTGTATTCTAAGTTTAAGAAAATAACAGAGTATCATTTTTTAATATGATTGTTAAGAAAACATAAAGAATAATTGGACTTTTTCAGTTGTTTACTGAAAAAATTTAAATTTTAAACAAAAGTCTCTACAGTAATCACAAATCCATGTTGAAATGAGACAGAATAGTGCATATCAGCACAGTGCTTAGAATGCCACTGTTAAGCTTAATTAATCATTCTTATTTCTCTCTTGAGTCATCATAATGAGATTTTTTAATAGGGAAATCACTTCAAGAGAAATTTTTGAAGTTGATGTTCTAACAGATTAGACAGAGAAAATGCTTTATCTTATAAAGATCCTGCACAGCATGTATTATTAAATCTACAGACGAAGGTACATTACCATCTCTGTTTCCATCACCTGTAGTTAAAGAAAGAGATACATAGCAAGCCTTTAATCCATACCAAGATAAGTGGGATTTTACTTTTGGAGCTGTGCTGAGCTTTTATTAGTAGTATTTTAATTTGATTTACGGTACCTCCTTTAAACACATGCAGAAAGTTGCATGCTGATAGTGTAAGATTTTTTTCAAGTAGAAAAAAATTATGGAAAATATTAAAGAATTTCATTATGTATTGTTTGAAGAAGGGGCTTTTAGTTAGAAATTACATTTAGGGGGAACCAAAATTTTAGCGCACTGAAGAGTGATATTTGGCCAAGCAGTGTATTTCAGGATCTCATCACATGGTTGCCTCAGCAAGCTGCTTTTGGTTTCAGCCCTCTCTCATTACCCCTTCCCATCTGACTGAGATCAGCTGATCTTTTTAGGCATTCCCACAGCCAGCCAGCAAACTACTTGCTGTCAGATACCAAGCACCATATTTAGGGTGTGCCTTTTAAATACAGAGGCCAATAGGAATACAGTTGCCTCATTTTGTCTGCCCCTTCAGAGTTCACTGCCTTCCCATCATAAAACATTTCCAATCAAACAGAAAAAGTTCTCAACCTATAGGCTTTCTGATTCCACATATGCCTTTGCCAAAAATGAAAATCAATAATAGTAATAAAGGTATTTTAATATATTTAAAATATATATGATATAATCTGAATAAAATGTAATTAACTTTTAACATCCATGCAATCATTTCATTATTGCAGTTAAAAAAATAATTCTCAGAATCCATCTCTTCCAGAATCTCCAAGAAAAATACTCTTTGTTTCACCATTTTCTGATTCATTTGACTTTGGAAGCAAAATAAACACATTGCTGTGTTCAATATTGTTGCACAAGAGAATTCACAAGAATGAAATGTGTTCAAAGTTCCTAGAAAAAAATGCAGCAATGCAGGCTGCCAGCTTGTTCAATGTCAAGCTCTAGGCAGTATAGCAAGACTAGCAGTAAATGACTCATAGTGAGTCACGCTTTAGCTATTTTTGCTTTTAAAGTAATGCCAGGCGCTGTGTTAATATTCAACCCTGAGTAAATTTAGCAATGCAAGAAAACAAGTGTTTCCATGGTTGCTCCTTCACAATGTTTATGGTATATACACAGCCATTAGGCACAGGAATTAAGCCAAATGAAGAATATGGAAATGTTCCTCTTTCATTTACAACTGAATTTTGCTACATTGGGTTTCATGACTCACTCAGCTACTACTTTTTCCAACTTTAACAAAAATGTAAAGCCATAGCTAGCACACCACTGTACTGTTAATGGTCAATAGCTACCGCTTTCCTCTAAATTACAGCTTGTGCTGTGTACATGACTGAGCTGGATGCAGATAATGAAGTTATGCATATTTTTTTCAGGACAAAACAAGACTGACATGAAGGCCTCACTAGTGAAACTGAGTACACGGGTAACATGTTCTGTGACACTTCTAAGGAGGAGCTGGCAGGGAGCTAAGCCAGAGAGGAGGGCTGAAGGGAGGAAGGAGGTTGTGGCACCATGTGAAAAGGGAAAGCAGCTCCAGAAAAAGGAGGAAGGATGCTGACTGAGGCTGGGGAGCAGTTAGATAAAATGAGAGAAGTGGCCAAGAGAGTACAACAGAGCTGGAAAATACTTTTCCATGACATAGCTGTGATGTGACAAAACCCATATGCCAGCATGACTTCAATGCAGCTATCTACACAGCTGTGCTTTCTTAGGTGAGCAGGTATTTGTGGAATTGTGGAATAAGAGCCCAACTAATGTAGACATCTGACATGGCATCACAAAACTCTGCTGGAAATCAGGAAAGAGGAATTTAATCTGGGTTGTAGGGGAAAAAAATGACCCACAAAAAAACCAAAGCAAAAGTTAGGTGAATAGCATACTTTGCCCACACTAAGAGCTGCCTAATTATTACTTCTCATTGTTTGTTAGAAAGCTTTTACATTTTTCTCCTTGAAGGAAACTAGTTTTTCTGCATCAAGTCTTCCATGCTGCAATAAGCAGGGATTTTTCCCATGTTTTCCTATCTGATTATAAACTAGCCACCTAGTTTATGCTCAAAGTTTATAGGTAGATCCTGATCAACATGTTGCCTTTCTGCAAAAACTTCTTTTGATTTCATTAAGTCCTGGCTTGACCCTTAAACTTTCAAATAGGGAGTGAGAAAGAACACTTAAGGCAGGGCAAAGAACTGAAGCAAACTACTAAAGTCTAAAATTATGAAAAATCCTGTTCAGTGGCCTCCTAACCCTGAGGGCATCTATCTTCAATAAGCGCCTCCCAGGTTCTCCAGTGATCTGAAGATCTGACTTCTGTACGTGCCCAGAGCTGCCCCAGCCTAAGTAACTAAGAATATACTTTGTGTGTCTTGCAACCTCTTTGGCTCTTGAAAGGAGGCACAACTCCATTCAAGTGGAAGAGAAGGTGGTGAAGCAGATATAGAAAATGCAGTTTTCCATTTCTTATTGCAAGAGTTAACTACTGGAGTACACAGTCATGCACTCTCTTCAAATCCTTCCCAGCACCCTTCCACCTCCAGCTGCACATGGCGCACATTTTGTTTCAACTGAAGGGCTGTGGGGTACCCTCTGCAGACCAGCCTGCAGCCCAGGGGGTGCTGAAAAACCCGTGAGCAACAGTGTGATGTCAAATGTGAATTCCACCCATCCAGCAGCCTTACTCTGATGATGAACAATAACAAATCACTACAGAGGTCACAAGGCAGGGAATGCCGACAGCAATGTTTTCCTAGTATTGTCCAGCCTCCAGTAATTTGGTCAGGGGCATTTGGAAGATCCAGAGAGGAGCCAAATATGCCATCTTCCCTTCTTTTTAGGTGTGTTGCCATCACTTCCTAGGCAACTGCTGTAGTCACAATGCTATGAGATAAAATATAAGCACTCTCACGATCACTCCAGCGACTGCTTCTCTCCCTCACCAGGTATTTTTGGTGTCTTCTGGAACCACCTCATAAGCAACTTGCCTTTAATCCTAAAATCATTCACTGCAAGTCTGGTAACACAATCTATATCCACATTTGAGAAGATAAGACGATAAACCTATCCACACTTAAGTCAGATGCTGTATCTGAAATCAGAGATAATAACTGCTGAGAGGTGACAACTTAAAGCACTTCTGACAGAACATTTGAATGCTGCAAGCCTGTTTTAGAGTAAGTGTAAATGCCAACAAAGGTGTTTGACTTCTTTGACTTGCGCTAATGGTCACTGAGAGCAGCATCTCTTTGGTTATCCCTGAGAGACAGTACATACAATTACCACTTCAGGTCCACAGTAACATCAGTAATTGTTTGGGAGTCTGAAATTCCTAAATATACAGATTAGAGCCACAGTCCGTTTCCTGACCCGCTCCATAATAGAAGCATGGGTGCTCCATCTCACAGTAAAAGTGGTTCATTCCCTTTGCATTACTTTATAGTTGGCACGTTTTTAGTCCCCTTATGCAATACTGTCATTGACGTACAGATGTAAAGCACTCTGTGCTGACTGAATAGACTTGTCACTGAACAAAGCTGTTCAAGCAGGCATGCCATAACCTTCCTCCTGGGAGCCAAGGCACTTAACTCTAGGCTCTGACATCTAGTCTGAGGTCTACAGACCTAAAAGATGGGTGTTACAGGCCTTTAGAGCTTCTCTAGCTTTCTTCCTCCATTTCAGCTCAACATTTAACAGGTTTGGGGTAGTGTGAAGAAAACCTCCAGTACATTAATGACATAAAATTGAAGAAACCATGCTCTACTGTGAGGTTATGGGGTGCCTATGGCTTTCAAGAGGGAAATGAAATAATGGATAATAAAAATTACAGTAAACAGCCAATGCACATGAACTTCTGAATGGAATTAGAGAATGTTTACTAATCTTGCAGTATATTACTAGTTTGCATGTTATTATATGTTGCAAGTGTAAGTCAGGGAAATTCCATTGATTTCAGAACTTACACTGCAAGTTACTAAAGGAAGAACTAGGTCAACCTGCCGCTCTTCTGAAGGGCACACCAAAGAGATACATTGTAAATAGTTTCAGGACCCATAAAACACCAAGGGTTTTCCTTTCTCTAAACTATAGTATTCCAAAGTTACCATGCAGCATGATATGCACTGATGGACTATTATTCAGTCAGCATTATCTCAGAACTACTTCTCCGCTCTTCCTCAAATGCTCTTTGTACTGACACTCAATACAAATGCATTACTTGAAGTAGATTCTATGTGAAGGAGTATTTCCTCTGATCCTTGTGCATACTGATGGCATAAAGTCCCACACATAATTATTGAAATAAACATACAGAAGGAGTAAAAAACCCTAGTGTTCCTCTACATAAATATTCAAGTAACAGAAAAAATGAGTAAATAAAACAAATTTAAAACAAAGATCCCTAAGTTTAAAGCTCCCTTGAGCTTTATTTCCCTCCTTCCTCCTCAATATCCTAAGTTCAAGGTGAGAGTATCTCACTGAAAAATGTTAACCCTGAGATGCTCTCCCTTTCCTCTTTCTTTGGTTTCTTCTCCTTGGACTGTTCTTCATCTGTTTTCTTGTGATCACACCTGAAATTTAAGCTGTAAGCTCATAGCACAAGGATGGAATTCCTGTATTCTCTGACTTTTAATTTTTTTCTGAATAGCACTTAACCGATATAGTGGTAAGTAAAATAGTACTAAGCTGACAGAGGCAGTCCTTGTATTTTCACTGCTCAGATTTGTGCAAGTGAAATAGTATGTATTATAACACCATGAAAGAGGTGAATGAAAACTCGAAGTGAAATCACTGGTATTTTATTACCAGAAAGCAAATTTTCCATAGGGTATAATCCATCTGTTGAACATTTCAGACTTTCAGATACAGGCAAGATTTAGCATCTATCTTTATGCTTCTTACTAATCTGAAATTTATAAAACATTTCTGATGAGTTCAAATATGATCACAAGACATGAGATTTTATACGTTTCCACATTGCACAACTGGATTACCACAGAGTCAAGAAATACAGGACCTGACTGAATTGAACTAAATGCCATTGAGGGAGAATATAAGCTTGGGTGCAGTGCTGGAACAGGAACAATGAGCAAAAACGTGGTCATGGACTTATTTTGTCTGAAAGGTTCTTACCATCTGAGCAAGTTTCTAAGGTTTTTCATCACTCTTCCACTAGAAACAAAGGGGGAAAAATTACTATATTTTAAGATGGCATTTAATTAGTTAATGTGATTGAATGCAACATCAAGGGAATGGAAGCAGCATCTAGAAGCTCCCTTCCTGATCTATACATTCATACAGACAGTAAAAATGCCATGCTGGCAGCCATCATGTGCTTTCTTAAGGGAGAATTATTCCATGGCAGTAATAATGAATTACCATAAGTATTACCCCTAAGTGTATAATAATAATAATAAAAGATTATTTCAGTATAACACTCCGTTTCCTTTCCAGATTTTATAGACTTAGTGCTGGCCTGAAATCCGGGGTGATATAAAAGCAAGAATTACATTCTGCAAAGACTTTCACAACGGAATAACATGTAGATCTTTTAAAAATGTATGTATAGATCAGATGACAAGACACAGAAAGAGATAAGAAGATCAAGCATTTGCTGATTAGAAGGGCAGATATTTATAACAGGAAAGATCTACATCTGGCACTCTTTCTCATTTAGATACCTCCTCCCTCAGCTGAGTGCTTTACTATAGGGCTAAAGGGACAATGTTTCTCAGTATTTCCTTCTGCACTTGTTGCCATTTTTGTATATAGTTAAAGACACACTGGCAGAGACAGAGAGAGAGACTGATTCCAGAGCTACAGGTCTATCACTTAGTAGGTCAAGAGTCAGTCAAATTCTGACTTTAAATCAGCAAGACTGAAACTCAGGTCTCTTCTACTCCAAGTTACTCACAACAGAGAAGGGTTGCTTGAGGGGGCGAGTTGATTCCTCTTTAATTTTAACTATGAATTCCATGTCAGAGCTCTAAATGCCAAAGCAAGAAACTTCTGGTTTTGATCAATCACATTAGAAAGGCAACTATTTCATCAAAGAAACCCTCACCAGATCTACTGGCAATTGACATCCTTCATTAATCCACTAACAGAATTTTTGTTAATGCAAACTTCTGCATTTACAACATAGCTCATTTTTTACCTCGAAAAGTCATTTCAGACTGCAGAAGAGAAGTTCTGATGGTTTCATTCATTCTGGAGTTGGTCCTTCTTTACAAACTAGCAAGGATACTAGCAGTGATGGTAATTTTGCAATTTGGATATTGATCTTGGCTACCCTACAGCTCCCACTGCTACAGTTATGTGAGCATCCCATTTATTTACTTTGTTTCTCTAGCTTGTTTATCTTTCCAGAAACTCTGTGATATAGAATAATTCATTGCACTCTCAGGCCCTCATCTCCTAGTTCCTCAAAACTGCAAGTGGGCTAGCTCACTCCTGAGGAAGTCAACTAGTTCCTTCCAAAAAATATCCAGACAGGACAATCCCAAAAGGACAAGGCCATGCCAAGTTTCTCTTATCAGAATAGTCCTTTAACCCTACTCAAAAGTCAGCTCTCCTTCACATAAATGCATCAACATATTCATGTCACTCCACTGAGGCTGCATTTGCTCCCTCAGCATCATGCCATGAAAACATTACTCCGGCAGTCTAAAACACAGGTTATTATTTACAGCTCTTTGAACTGAAAAAATCATAAAAAGATAATAATGATGGGTTAGCATCACAAGAGAAGCAGCACAGTTGAGTGCTTTGCACTCAAGTGGACATGGGTGCTTTGCCCCGTAGGGTACCACCCAGAGTAGCATCGATGTGAGCCAGTCCACGTTCCCTAGTCTCTTTCTGCACAGTTCACAAACACAATACACACATAACTGAATTACTGACAGAGGTGTAATGTCCAGACCCACAAAGCTTTTAGGTACCTTATTTCCAGTGGTCTGTTCTGAAATTATAGGTACCTTACTTCCAGTGGTCTGTTCTGAAACTAAATGACTTAATCTAATACGAGAAGAGGGTAACAAAGCAAAGAACTAACCCGAGGTCTCTTGAACTTCAAATGACCTTCCCAAGTGCTGGATCCTCTTTCGTTTCTTTACTAGTCCAAGGCCTGTCTGTAAGGAATTTTACATAAATGGAAAATGTATATCCCACACACAGCACTGAACTGTCATAACACCAATCCCACTTTCAGATGGAAATTTCAACTTCTGTGCTGAAGTTGTTTTCCCATAATTAGTCAGTAAGGGGATTTTAAATTATTCTTGTACATTAAAAATATAAAGAAAAATATTATTTTTCAGCTGATTCTCTGCCAACACTACTAGGTATAAAGACAAAAATAGGCCAACTAAGAAGTCAGGTACAACTGAAGAGAAATCCAGATCTGCAAATCACTCATGTGACTCCACACAAGGAACTTCAACTATTTCTTCAAGTTTCACCGCTGTTATATGGTGAGAAGTAAAATTAACTTGCCTACCTCAGCGTGATGCTGTGAGGATTAATGGGATGAAACTTGTCAAGAATTATACTACATAGTGTCTCATTGCAGCTTGTTTTCTTATCCTGCTAAAAGCAAATGAAAGACTTTAGTCTTTCCTGGAATCTCCAGATAGACTGTTTTATGAATTTAAAGAGAATTCCTTTCACAGTGTCATTTTTTCTACCCCAAACTGTACCTAAAATAACATTTTTTTACATAATTATTTCTCAGCATATGCATGGCTTAAAATACATGTATCAACAGGGCATATGGCATCTATTTGAACATTAAATTTAAAATCTTCTCCTTTCAAAATATTTGCTTATTGCTAACAACTATAAATCCATTCTCACAAAATGTTAAATCATGATACGTGCTTTTTCTATTCAAAGCCTTGCAGACTTTTTTCTTCAAGGGAGAAAGCAAGGAAGATCTTTACAACTGCAGTGTTGCTACTTTCCAAACTACATTAAATGACTGCTTTTCTGTGACAAAAAGTTACCTAAACTACTACTGAGTCTCAAAATTATTTGTCCCCCCCATAAAAAAATATTCTCTTTCCTACATTTGCCGAATTCACTCCTTAAACTGTTTGGTATAACCAGCAGTATCGTCATTCACTCAAACCTTAGCTCTTTCCACAAAACTACTACTGAAGTGTGCATCTGTTGTGTTTACATAGACCCTGTATTTATCAAGGATTCCAAAGTGCATGTTGTCAGCTGCTATAGAAAAGCTCTGAAACCTGCCATCCTTTGTGCACCAAATGTGACACTAAACAACCTTCAGCAAACACAGCAGTGGCAGCTAGGGTTACAGGAGTAGAGATTATACCTTCTGATTAGCTGTCTTCACAGAGTATCAGAAATTTAAACTCTTACAGAGAGATTAAAGACAGATCTTAGTTTCATTTTGTGAAAGCAAAATTCTCATACTCTGTGCCAGAAGATGCCGTTGATAGATAGATAGATAGATATATACTGGCATGAAATAAAAAGACTCAGTAATACAACTTCAAACAGAAGGTGGGATTTTAAACTTACAGAAGATACAAAATGCAAAGTTACAATTTCTGCAGTAATCGTACCTATGCGCTCACTCCTGCAAGGTTCTGTGCTGTGGTTATGCTCCAATAAGGAAGTGAAACATGCTAGCAATCTCACTCATTTCAAAGGATTTACTCCTGCAATTTAATTTAAGCAACTTGCTTAAGCATTTGACTTAATCAAAAGGAAATCACTAAGCACTTTGCAGAACCAGGACCTTTATGTGCAAGAAGAGCATCACTCAGGTAGTGTTAAGGTCACAAAAAATTTTCCTTACAAACCACACACACAATCATTTATAACTTTCTGGTGTTATCAGCTTCAGTGAAGATTCCTCCAAGTGTTCAGTTATTTTGAACAGATAATGTGGCCACCTGGGGGCACAAGAAATGGTTAAAATTAAAAAAAGAAAAATTAATCAACACTATTTTCTACTGCTTACATTCTAAGAAGGTTTAGTAGAAAAAATGAAAATGTTTTCCATTAAAAGTAAGAAGTGGGAATTTAGGAAACGAAGATAGTTCTGAATACAGACTTCAGAAAATCACTTGCTGTTCACATAAAAATCTGTCTGACAGTGTTTTGACACATATTATCAGAGGTGGAGATTTTGCATCACTTTGCACAAACTCCAGCTAAAGTAGCTGCATAATAAAGACTCATAGATTGAGAAAATGCCTGAAAACTGTCTGAAAGATGAGCAGAACAGAAACTGCTCTGAGGCATGATATCCACCTTACTGCCACAGAGGTGCACTTGCCTGACTTCATTTCTGCACCTTAGCTTCTGCTAAAGTTGAAAGCTAAGAAGGCCTCCTTCCCACGGAAGTGCCAAGAGGAGAAAACGAGCTGAAGGTGATACAGTACTGTTCTCTCCCTGAGTATTAGAGCTACCTACAGTACTGTCACCTGTCAGGGGGCAGGGAACAACCATGCAGCTCCCTTTCATCACTGTGGCAGCAAATATCAAGAGAGAAAACAAATTAGCTTTCTTAATTTTCTGTTTAAATAAGGTTGTATTTGACTGCTTCACACTCTCCACCATACCTGAAAACTGTATTGAGAAAGTTTATTTCCTTCAAATCTTAGTTAATTTTTAAGTAGCAAGACAATGTGAGAATATAATGTTTCCTTGTTCAGCTATTCTAGAATACAAATGTCAAACTCTGCATAAAAGGCAAATATGATTAATGGTAACTCATCCTGGAAGGCAACTCATTTTAGTGTCTACTCCATCCTCTCCTTCGAGATTGAAAAGACTAGGACAAAAGAAAATCCCAGGAAAGCTCCTCTGAGAAAACTTGGCTGGAGTTTTTATATTTTATCTTATTTAGCAATAAAACCAAGTCCCAAGAAAGAGCTAAAAATCGGACCACAACTGCATATGTGTTCTTGAAACAAGCCAGAAATTTTGAGTTGTGCACAAACCTGGCAAGACCAATGGTTGAAGACAAAATATTAACCAGGTAGTTGTTGCTGAAGTTATTGATACATGTAACTCACATCAGGAAGCGTGCCCCAAAATTTGCGGAAGCATTGTAATAAGCTGTAAGATGGGACCAGAATTGTAGGACTCATGCTTTTGAAATCACAACTCATACAGGAGAAGCTAAGTCACACAGGTGACTCAATTTAAGCAGGGATGTTGAATATTTAACAGGATGATCTTAATGTTCTCTTTATAAAGAAAGAAGCAAACAAACAAAAAAACAACCCACACAAAATGTGCTATAAGGTAAATCACCAGTTTATGGAAGCAACTATTGTCTTTTTCTGATTTTATGAGTCTTCAGCTCAGCTGATACTGGAACTCTGAAATTCCTACCTCTGAGTCCAATCTTTCTTCACAGTAATACTATCTTCAGTATGGCATATCACAGAATCAGGTTGGAAAAGACCTCCAAAATCATCGAGTCCAATCTATGACTGAACACCACCATGTCAACCAGATCATGCTTCCAAGTGCCATGCCCAGTCTTTCTTTAAGCATCTCCAGGGACAGTGACTCCATCACCTCCCTGGGCAGTCCATTCCAATGCCTAATCACTTTTTCTGTGAAGAAATTCCTTCTAATGTCCAACCTAAACCTCGCCTGGGGCAGCTTAAGATGGTATGTAGTACTTCAGATAATACTGACAGTGCTCAATTACACATCGCAGCATAATAATTTACTTTGTAGAGCTCAACAATGAGAAGAGGCTTTTTGTACTAGATGGAGTACACTTGTTTAGTCTCTTACAAAGATGTTAAGACTAGAGGCCCTACAATAATTCCTCTAAGATGTGGGTATCTGTCTATGTATTTTTTGTATTCAGTTCCACTGGCCTTTTAAGGGCTAGGTATGAGTGTCCTAGCCCTTAAAAAAGGGAGAGATGGAGGATAAGGGTAATGGCAAAAAGACATAACTACAATAAATAGAGAAACTAGACAGTCTTTAAGGTTCCAGGTCATTGTATCATATAGAAGCAAATTTAAGTATGTGAATGTAAACCGATTCCACTAATCTTCAGTTACCCTTATTACTCAACAATTTCTAGAAGCCTTCCTGGTAAAAGAGCCTTTTAAAGAGGAGAGGAAAGTAGGAAAATAACTGCACATTGGATCAACAGATTATGTAGGCAGAAGACACAATACTAATGCAAGTTTAAGGCAGCAGAACTGTGCTTGCTTTCAAAAATTTAACTTCATATTTTCCACCTGTCTGCAGTCCTGAAGTGACACTTCATTGACAAAGAAGGTGGCTGCACCAGATTGTTCACTTGTACACATGTTCATTATATTGAATCCAAGACCTTTTAAACTGCATTCAATATGGCAAGACAAGTAAACGTGATGGATGTGCTTGATCAAAATCAACATGAATTCTACAAACCCCAAGGTGACCCAGCTGATCAACAGTCCTTGTACAGAACACATCAGTCCATTGTTACGCATTTCATTTTGGGCACCATCTGACCTCTATGCACAACCAAAACAAAAGTCAAGTGGCTAATAAGACAAATCTGGATTTCAGGCAGCAGTAGCAGAATTACATCCTCATATATTTTTAATAATAATTTTTGGTCTTTATTTAATTTGGTTTTGGCTTTTGGTGTGTTTTTTTTTAACAGGTCTGCCAGTTAGAACTTAGTCCCATAGCTTGAACTGAATGTATTCTTAGGGCATACACCCCTTCCTCAGGCAATTAAAGGGTGGAAAGTAAATCCAAAGTCAGTTATCAAGATTTTTATCTCCTTGGTTACAAACACCTGGAAATTAGGAATTACAACATAATGGTGGGGCAGTAATATTTTTATGGTTATGTAGGGAGTGAAAATTACACTCTTTTGTGGTCTGCGACACGGTATTGTCATTCTCAGACTACTGCCAAGGTCTATTAAACTTAGAGATCAGAGCTATTACTCAAATCCAAAATTTTAAAATGCATAAAGGTGAGAAACATAAATTAAAAAGTCAAGCTCTAATCCTAGGGAGTCTTGAGATACCAGATATAAAATTCACCTTGTCAAGCATGTCCTCACACTCCATAAATCTCTATAGGGAAGTAATCCAAAGTCCAGTGAAATCAGCTGGCAAAATCTTTCTGATAGCTTCACTGAGGTTTGGATAGGGTTCCAAAAAACCCCACAACTGAAAGAAAGCTACAAGAGAGCATCCAGAATATTCTTTTTCAATGGTATAAATCATTAATCTATGACTCCTGAAGTTCCTGAGATACCAGTTTATGTTGAAATCAGAATGTAGAGTGGGAGGGAATAGGTACAGGGGTCAAGGGACAGCAAGCAGAATAATATGATTTCAAAACATAATCATGATTGGAGAAGAGCAACACGAATAGTGTCAGAGCCCATGAACTTTCCTAGAACCAGTAATCAGAGTGACATTTTAATGGCTGATATACGTGTGGGGCAATAAAAGCATACAATTTTGTTCTGTTGCATAAATGAGAGAACTGTTCACTCTCCAGCTTTTCTGGTAATTCAAATAACTTGAAATTTTAACATTTGAAAAACTATGTGAATTAAGAGAAACAGATTTTACTAAGTTGCAGGGTTACATGGTGTGGGCACGGAAGCTGTAAACTTGAAAACACATACAGTAAGCATTTTCCAACAATATAGTTCTACGATTAAAGCAAAGGTCTTCTTAGAATTGCAACACATCCTAAGTTGTGAAACAGATGCAATTTGTTTAAGTGACAAATGAAAACAGCTTACCTAATCCTTTAGAATATCCTATCAATTAAGAAAATAAATGCAAAAGGTCTTCAAATGAAAAAGCCCACCTTACCAAAAAAAAAGCTATTTTCATGATATTTGTATTCAAACACAGCAGAAACTGTAGGAGTCTAAATAAAACTACCAAAGTAATTACACTGACCTCTTTTCTACACATATATCAATTTAAGTAAGTTTTTAAGTAAGAGCACTCACACCAGTCTGAGCCATAACTGGCAGTTCTACATTTTAGGGACGTTAGTCACATCTTAGCATTTAGCATTCAAAGAATCTTTTTTTTTTAAATCAGACTTACATTGTTTTTTCATCTCTTTAAGTTGATCCATAAAATACATATATTTTTCATTTCTTTGCAAATCTGAGTCACTGTTCTTGCTCTCAATAGCAGTTAATTTTTCTTGCACCAAGTTTTCTAAATCTGGTATATTTTCTGGTTTTTCTCGTTTTACCTGTAAGGAACAAGAAATAGAATGTTATTCATTATGACACATTTTAATACAAAGGAAAAGACATCAAGCAAAAGTTCATTAGCATAATCTGTTTCTTTTGACTACAGTTAGGCTTGCTACTCTGAAGCCATAACCTCTAGGTAATTATTCATTTCAGTAAAAGTAACTATGAAATGTAGAGATTAACTTCTCAGTATCATTTAACTCAGTTTCTGGGTATTTCTTACACTAACAATAGAGAAAAAATGAACCTTGCAGTCAAATTTACTTCTGCAAATGGAGAAAGTAAACATGTTAACAACAATCAGCATAACACAACATAAATGCAAACAAAGAATACAGCTCTGTCCAGAAAGTGAAATGATAAAAAAGCAGAAATAACTTTAATAGTTTTCTAAAAACCTCCACTCTCTCCCCATTCTGGAATCAGCTTTGCAGAAGCTTATAATCTACGTGCATGATTATTGTGATAACACCAGCAAAAGCAGTACAGCTCACGTGAAAGGAAACCACCCCAACTTATTTGTGCTGTGTCAACAAGAAGCATTATGCCACACAGGCAGACAAAAATACAGTTTCTTCAAAAGTACTTAGTTACAGCAATTACATCTGGATTGATCTGCATAAATACATAAGAAATAAAAGGGTAGTCATCACATAGGCAATATTAAGATATTCTAAGAATGCAAAAAGCATTTTGGGAACCCCCTAAAAACAATAGTTGGGGTTTTCCCTCCTGTTTCTCAAGCCAACATTACATTCTAGGGAACTGTACCTTTGACATGTCTTCAAAAGAAATGGATTACAGGTGGTGTGGACCGTGCTGTGCAATGATGATCAGCAACAGCACAAAGTCAGAAAGAAGGCAGACATCTGTCAAAGCCTTAATGCTAAGCACATTCTGAATCAGACAAAGGCTATTTCTATCCCAAAATTATGGCAAAACAAGGCAAACTGAAAAAAGGAGGTAAGCATCATTTCTGCTGAGCCACTCCTCCCCTACCACACACATTAAATTCTGCCCCTCATCAGACCATGCTACTATTCATTGTGAAAGACAGGAAAAGAGCCTACTGAGAAAAAAATAGTCCACTTCATCAAATTGTTTAAAAGTTTCAGAGTTTACAGAGACACTGAAAATCCTGAAGAATATATTTTATTTCAGGAGCCAAAGAAATAATAAATGTTCATGTAAAAATGGCCTCTGCAGATATACAAAATGCTACAAGAAAACTTACTTTCCCTTAATCAAAACAAAGCAACCCATAAAACTACTACTTCTTCCAGGATTAGAGCCCATTTGGCACATTTACTTTAGGCAGACACAAGTTGTGGCAAGAAGAAAAATAACAAAATAACATACACTGCCAGGTGATGGCATGCAGTTTTCAAAGGCACCTGGGGATAAAAGATCACCTACCACAATATCCAGTTGTGAATGGGAAACACTCAGGAATGCCTTGGTACCAAAGTAGCACAGTGACTGTGAAAGACCAACAGCATGTCACCAGAGATGCTCAGACTGCTGCATAAAGCTAAGCAGTAGAGTTTATCTTATGAAACCCGACAAAATGAGCAAAGGACAACAGAACATCCTGTGCCCAGTGCAGTGAGGACAATTGTACACACTCAAATGAGTTGACTGTGTCAGCATCACAGCAGATTGCTCCAACAGAGGCTCTTCACAAGCACAACCAGTACCGTTCAGTACTCAGCTGGAGGATAAACTTGGTCTTCAGGGGTAAGCAAGCATAAGAAAACAATTACTAAATCAAAATACATTTAAAATCCAAGACATTATAAAAGAATGATTTGATCTGGACCACATGTAGTGCAAACATACTGCTTTCTGTCTTTAATGTAAAAAAAACATGTAGACACAAGCATAAGCATAGCGCAAATAACAATCCACCACTAAGATCTGCCCTTATTGTGAATGAGAGTACTATGGCTCTCATTCACAATAATGAGGTCCCATACAGAAGTTCCAGCTGTGTACACTAAAAAAGACCTAAAAGGGCTTCAATGTTGCTGATGCTGACATGAAGAGTAAAAGAAATTATGTGGACATTCATCACAGGCATACATCAGTAGCAAAGACAATGTCAATAATCTTTTCGTCTCCACAGGGACCATGTTACACATTGATATACTTACATCAGGCTCTTTTTATCTTTTTCTTGACTCATGGAAGATTTGAGTACAGATATGCATCAACATAGCATCTTCAATCATATCCTCAGAGTGAGAGGTGAAAAGAAGGGCACAGCCAAGGTTAGTTCAAACAGTGGCGCTCTCAGCTCCAATTCCAGACCTAAGACTTTACATATATGAGCAGAAAAAAAGGCAGGAACTGCAACTTACGGTGTTACACGAGCAAAAAGGACATATGTTTGAGAAGCTGCATTACACCAATCTACTCTGTGCTGGTGCGGCCTCACCTGAGGTCTGTGCGCAGTTTCATGTACTACAGTGTAAGAAAGATATAAAGCTCTTAGAAAGCACCCAAAGGATAGAGACAAAGACAAACAGCCTAGAGAAGCCACATGAGGAGTGGCTGAGGTCGCTTCGTTTATTCAGCACAGAGGAGACTGAGGGGAGATTTCATTGCAGTCTGCAACTTCCTCACGAGGGGAAGCAGAAAAGCAGGCACCAATCTCTGTTCTCTGGTGACCAGCTATAAGACCTGAGGGAATGGCATGAAGCTGTGTCAGGAGAGATTTAGGTTGGATATCATGAAAAGGTTCTTCATGCAGAGGCTGGCTGGGCACAAGAACAGGGTCCCCACAGCACCAAGCCTTCTGAATTCAAGAAGTGTTTGGACAACACCCTCAGGCACATGGTGTGATTCTTGGGGTTGTCTTGTGCAGGAACAGGAGCTAGACTTGATGACCCTTGTGGGTCCCTTCTAGCTCAGGAAACTACGACTGCATTATTCTGTGATATGCACATGAGTAAGCTTTGTCTGTTCCACTGTGAAGCTACAAAAATTTGCATGTAGACATCTGTATCAGCCTCAAGATAACACTTATATAAAACACTCCCTTAGCTACGTAACTATAATGACACAGTTTGCTGCCATAGATCTATTGAAATAAGAGATAGCATGCTATTTGCTAAAGGCAACATGACCAATTTCACCAGCTATCAAGAGGAAAAAAGTCTTTCCCACCAGCTATAGTCCCAACAGTAATACATTATATTGTGAGGACAGTCCAGCAATGCAGCACATATGACAAAGGCTCAGGCAACTATCTAATACAGAAACCTAAAGAGTCAAATGAGAGAGATGCTCAAAGAATGCACTTTCCTGTAGTTTAACTTCTTTCATGTTTACAATTTAAATTCAGTTTCTGTTCACCTCCACATGATTACTTTCATTAAAATGATTAGCAGAGACACCATTCCTGACCACACTCAATACTGTACCATCACATATGCTATTACTGAAATGGCAGGCAGACCTTCTGGAAGGTCAACACATCACAGGTGAGTAATAAGGCATGTCCACCCACTATAATAACAAGTAAATATGTTTGCTGTGAACAAGCAATTCCTCTTTGGTTCTGCATATCCTATTCCATGAAGAGGGTTGAGAATGACCTACCACAACAATATAAATCAAAACAAATGAAAGAAAATGTGCCATGAGTCCTAGATCCTCATGGTGGGACAGAATTACAACATCTTATACACTGTATCAGCACAACACCCTTACAGGTACATTACAGTTTTCTTTAGTTCTCGCCACCCACCCACTCCTACTTTACAGATTCTTGATGGTTGTAGGAATTATGAGATCAGCATAACAAAATATATGAGGACAATACAATCACAGAATATGGTTAAGGGACAGAGCAAAATTAACAGTATTCAGGGCAACAAGTTGGGGTCATGCTCCTTTTTGGTCTCAACAGCATGTCAGACAAATACTTATCAGCAGACCTGAAAGCATTGGCATGTTCAATTTCTCAGAAAAAGTTACTTCACATGGGAATCATGAAAGACATGTTAAGCAAACAACTGTTCATTTAGTAGCACTGTCAGCCAAAACCGGCATGCTAAGTAACACCTTGCAGTCATTAGTCAATCCATTGAGAGCAACATTGATTTTGAAATGGGGTGGAGGCATACACACCCTACAAGGCATCCTGGAAATTACATGTAACGATGAACTGGGAGTGTTGAGGACATATGGTGAAGAGAAGTATCAGTCACAACAGCTTGTTTATAGCAATAGAAAAAGCAAAAGCATCTGCTGTGACATACTAGCAAAGAGCCACAAGGGTATTTACATAGGAGCTCAGCAATAAAAGACCAGACACGTAGCATGTGGTAATTAAAGATACTCCATACATGATCATACCAGCAGTCCTGATAGGAAAATATTTAGAAACACTAAAAAGAAGTTGTTTAGAAAAATGTAGCTGTGGTTTACCTATCAAAAGATGTACTTGCTCACAGCCACACACCACACCACCTGGTCACAGCAATTATGTGAAAAGGGGTTTCCGTGTTTGATGGGAAATGCTTATGAAATAAGCCACTTTGTGGCAGGTCTTTGGCTTCTGCCAGTATCTCTCTATAGGGAAGTCACCTTCTTGTAGATTCTTCCACTGGGAGTGCGTCTATTCCATGCATAAACTGTTAAGACTATGCCTCCAAAAATCAGGCGTTTTGAAAGGCCAACTTGCACAGCCTAAGGGAACAGTAAACTCAGGAAATTTTTATTTCATCAATTACCACAACCACCAAATCAGAAATAAATTATTCAGTCCCAGACAAATCTATAACCAGTAGGGTCAAAGGTACCACAGACTAAACCTGGACCAGTTTGCGGCATTAGTCTACATACAGTAAGGGACCAGTGTCTAAAAAGGCACTGATTAGCATAAGTCTGTATTGAGCACTGCAGCATCTAATAATTGTCCTGCCCAGTCCCAAAACATTTCACAAACATTAAAGAATTTTGCCTCAAACACCCATTGTGACATGTACCATGTATTTTACAAATGCAGAGACTGTGGCATTAAGAGGTGAATAACTTGGGCTAAGGTTGCCCAAGGAGACTGTACTAGAAACAAAAATAAATAAATCCCAGTTCTGTGCTTTGAGCACAAAGCCATCCTTTTACCTTCTCCTTTAGCTAAGGGAAAGTTCAAATTAACATGTATATGTGGTTCACTCTCTACAAAGAGGCCTGAAACAGCTTGTGGCTGCTTGGCAAACTTTGTGATAAAAGAGTGGTGTTCTGCCTGCCACAGAAATGCTCCACTGGCCTTTGCATTGCAGTGGTTCACCATGTGACACTCCACAGTTATTTTTCAGCCTTTTCATTCTTCAATCTCTAGCACAGAAGTCCTTTAGCTGCACATTTTTAATCCTGTCACTGTTCGTAGGTGCCCCTTCTCAGGGCTACTGTTTATGTTGCCTGGTTGGGAGTTTGCCAGTGCCATCCAAAAGCAATTTTTCAGAAATTTTTTGCCATACCTGAATCATGTTGAAGTTTCCACAAACCAGTGATACCTTCTGCAAAAGAGCCATCTTTTCAAGGAAACCTTAGTCTTTCAAACCACACATTATTCATTTCCTGTAACTTAATCCCTAAAAAATATGGACTTTTAAAGTTTAATTTATGGATGCTATTGCCATTTGGTACTTGTGAGGTAAAGAAACATTCCTGCTTGCTAATGAACTTTCAAAAGACAAAGTCAGCTGACAGGGCAGAACTTCTTCATTTTCCAGATTCTTTGTTGTTTCATTTATGAAAGGGAGGGTGATTAGTCACTCAGTGCTAAGAAGCTCAGAGGTATGTAGGTATTTATATCCTTTCGGGACAATCCTGAGAAGGATACGCTGATGTTTCCACCTAATCTAAACTCATGGTAATTTAGACTGTATTTACACTGCAGCCATGTGTCTCTGCATGTGGTTATGGAACACTGACAGCAGCTGCATCTTTTGAGGAAAAAACTTTCTATCTTAGAGTTCCTGTTGGAACAGAATTTCTTACCTCTGTGAATTTGATATTGTAAAGGAGCTCAGACAAGATTTTTCAGACGGGGTGGTCAGCCTAAGGCATCCTACAAAGACGCAGTTCACAATCTAGGAATCTCACATTTTCTGAATTAATTTCACTTGAAAATGCCTGACCCAAACATGGACATATCTAAAACTGCTTATTTCAGAGAATAATTGGCAAAAATTGGCTGGCATAAGCAAGGACACTGTCAAAACAGCTGCTCTGAGCATCTCTATCATAGATAAAATAACTATTCTTCCTTTATTTATATCTGCTATGCAACAAAAGCAAACAAAAATGCATGTCACATTTCTTTCTTGTTTAACAATTCCTACATCCTATTATTTCACCCTTACCTCACTAAATAATTTATTATTACAAATATGCAGCCTTTCAACAGACATATTTATTTTACCTCAGGGTAAGTCAAAGTTTGCTGTGATTATTTATCATAACCAATTTTTTTTTCACTGAGAGGGAAAATAACATGGGAGCTAAGTAAATTTGTGGGTTGAGTCACCCATACACTTTGTGAATCATGTGAGAACCAACTCGAAGTGAGTCACCACTGTAACTGAATCAGGCTGCAAAATTTCAGCTCAACCTAAACAGTCATTTATTATTCTTCAATGGCTGGATTCAAACCCTTAGCAAATATCAGATCATTTGTTGATGTGCAAATAAAACACTGCTCTTGGAAACATCTGCAAGGGCAGTCAAAAAGGATATCATCATTCAGCAGCAGGAGCTGCAGCAGTTTGAACACAGCTCTGCTGCAGCCGGGATTGCCTAAGGGCCCACATCTGATTCAGGAGAGTCAACACCTCTGCACATCGTGGCTGCAGGGCTGGGACTCAGGTTGAGCAACACCTTCGCAGACAATTGTGAAATACCAAGAGAGGGAGAGTTACAAGGGCTGCCCCACATTTATGACGCATACTGCCTATTAAACTGGGCCACCAGCACAACAGAAAATCAGTCAGTACATTTCAAATATCCTAAAACTCTGCCAGAGTAAGTCTGAAGGTGAGGTAGGGTTGCCGTGGCTCCAAAACAGCACGTCAATATGGTGGTTGTAGCTGAGGTGTCCCCCAAAATAAAAATCACTTCCTTTCCCTAATTGAAACACAGCTGGGCACATTCAATGTTTATTAAGAAAGTAAGCACTGAGGGACACACATTGCTTCCAGGTATACTGGGGTATAGCCAAACAAACTCACAACTCTGGGCACACAACAGTCATTTCAGTAACACTAGAAATGGGCTTTGGTCCACTCTGGTTGCTTTCTTTCTCCTGCTTAGCAAGGAACCATAGTGGGATTAGTGTAAATGAGCACCAGGTGAACCACCAAAATTGCCTGGGTGCAAAGGCAAAGTTTACAGCCTGAACAGCATTTCTTAGAGTTCCCATGCATTAGAAGTTTCACCTCAAGCAAAATGCTTTACTCGGCACACTTTTTGACAGAAAAAAACCAAAACTCTGTTTGTATTTTCCCCAGTGACTGACTATGGTCTTTTTGTTTCTCTTCAAGACACCTCATGCAGTGCTTTGCAAACTGCAAAGCAGTAAAAACAAGCAATGAAAGAGGATCTTAATTAAATACCAGTATTAAAACTACCTGCTATCAATAATGTAAAACTGGCTCACAAAAACATCAGTAAACGGGAGGATTAATGGTGAGCTTTTCCCAAGGTACCAAAGTGAAGAAAGTTCATGGATATTTAGAACATGAATCCCTTAGCATTTCTGAAAGCCTGTGGTTTGCTTGTAAGGGTTGGACTGAACTGTGTTAATGATTTCAACCAAACAGGAGTCTGTCTTCATTTTGTTTTTCTTAGTTTTATTCAACATATGAAGTATGAATATGAAAATGCAAAAAATTCTACAGTATTTGGGAGACATTTATGAAAACACCTAAAAAATATGGTTCAAGACACAGTGAAGGAGCAAGCATATCTTCTCCTTGTACTTAAAAGTTCTGCCACAAACACAGTTTATATGAAAGTTAATTTTTGTGCACTGGAGTTATACAGCATCTTGTTCTAAACAGTTTTGCCTGAGCACAGATGAAGGCCTGTAACAGCAAAAATAACTTATAACTTTATTCTTATAAAAATGTTGCTTTGTTTTAACAGCATGTTAGAAACTGTGAGGCAGATGGTGCATCTGTTTTAGCAAGGTTGATTCAGCAAATGCATCAGGTTGTTCAACCAGTTTACCAAGCTTCTGATTAATTCACATATTTAGTAAATACATTAACATGGATATTAGAGATTTTTTTTCTTTCTTTAATATCCCACTCAAACTGATGGGAATTTAGACATTGATTTCACTGGGAGCAGAAGGCGGCCCTAAGGAGACTTCAAATTAACAACCTGTTTACTCTTGTAGTGCTCTGCTTGTTTGACTGAGATCATTAAAGCCCATATTTTTTACAGTATGGAAAAAAAGGGCTAAATCCTAAAACAAGTACAATTCAGTGTTATCTTCACCAGCTCCTACAGAACACTGATAATTTATGACAGCTGTGAAGCTTGTCCCTGTATAAAGTGTTACTTATCCTTTGAAGACCTGCGTCCAGCAATTATTGTTAAAATCACCTGATTTTTCACAGGAATGTTTTCCATTTTCCTTGGGTATACCTGCAGTAAAAGCCAAGCAGGCTTTTTCAATTTTCACTCCTCTTGGGGGTTTTTTCACTTATCTGATAAAATTCTTATCCTCAAAAAGTTCTTCAGCACTGACAGCATTTCTTTTTCATACTCTCCAAAACAGCAATGTGAGTCATATCATCATTTTTCATTAAGAGTAAATGTAACCTTTACACTTTTGGGAAACAGCAATAAGATATCTTAAGTACAGACTCATGCTTCATTTGAACTGACATTAGTTGAAAAACATAAATCCTGAATGAGACTGGCAGCCTAGACTCACCAAATTAATGTATCTGTATTAATATATAGATCAAGATAGCAATACTTCCATTAGGGTCAGCTCCACCTTTAACACAGAACAGTGAATTCAGTGATAGTGCAGAGCTGCAAAACAAAAAAACAAACCAGTGCAACTGCAGTAAGGCCCTCATTTTCCTTATAAGCTGGGAATACCTACTTTACCTACACTGCAGTAGGTACAAAACACCTCACCTGTGTGACAGTCCCAGTCTGTGCCCTGGTGCAGAAATGCCTTTTATTTTGCACTTTACTGCAAGTGCCAGAGACAAGTTTCTCCCTTGAGCCTTTCTACATATCACACTCTTCAATCACTATCAGTGATGTTTACTTATCCAGCTTCCTATTGGGATAGCCCTCAATAGAGTTATTAGCAGACTAAATCCCAGGTCTTCCAGTCTTATCCTTCTCGATTTACCAGTTCTGGCTGACAGCTTGCACTTCTTCTCTTGTCTTGGCAAACACTATGTGCTTTCCCAGTACATGCACAAGTGATTATTTTCTGTTGCATAGCACACTCTGGAATGATAACATACTCTTTTTGCTATACAGATGTCACATATATATATATATATACATTAAAATATAGAGAGACACATTATATATTATTATATATCCATAAAATATAGATTAATATATTCTTATATATATAGGCAGTATGTCACCTGACGGAGAAGGATATTTTTAACTGCAGTTCTTTTCCTCTTCTTTGCTGACAGGTCCCATCTTTGCTAGTAACACAGTTTCAGTGCAGCCTCAGAAAAAGAAGTGGATCAGAGAAGTAGCATTTTAACTCAGCCTTTGCTACTACTGTATTAGATCAAGTTGCTGTTCCTCTATAGTTAGCAATTTTTGCAAAGACAATGTGCTGTGTAACAACTTGGTTTAGTCTTGTTTACATTACCACCTACGCATCCTTCCCATTGACCTTCCAAAATCCTTGGAGTCTGTCCACACCTTTCTTGTTATCCATCACAGCATCCAGAGGTTGGTTCTGCCATCAGATAACTGATGATGTCAGTCTCTGTCACTCTACCTGTTTAATTTTCAAAACAAATGCATTTGCACTTTCTCTCTCCTGGTCCTCCTGCTGTGGGAAAGCTCCTCATAAACATTTGGGAATGTATCTTTAAATCTTTCTTTAAAATCCTTGGTTTAAACCATTTTCCTTTATTATGATGCCCACAAATGCTTTCACAACTGTTTGACTGTTTCTGTGCCAGCTGTGAGTCTTGCATGACTGAGCCCAAATTCTTGATTCCAGTGCCTCCCTTTTACACAGAGCCTCACAAAACTGGGTCCTCAGAACTTTGACAAAACCTGAACAGCTTTTTTATTTTGTCATTACATTAACATCTGCATTTTAGCTCAAAACTATCTTGCTTCATGCTCTCCACAATAAAGAAAACCTGACAAATTGTGAATATAATAAGCTGTAATTAAACACAACACTAGCAATAGCAATACCTAACTGTGAAGTGGACATTGGATGCAATCTGGTAGCTGACTCTAGAATAGAAAGCACACAAGAAAAGTTTTCAAAAACTCAGGGATATTTGTTTTGCAACTCTCTTGCAATTCATACACAATACCTTCTTAAAAAACTAAATGTAAATTATCAATCCATGTTTAAAATTCTGACCAAAAGTGAAATCATGCTCCAACTCTCCAGTCTGTATAGACTCCCCCATTTACATATAAGCCCTTGCTTTTGTTTTGGAAGTAATTAAAATATGACTTTAATTTAAAACAGTTTTTAAATAATTTATTTAAAATAAGAATTTCTGTAAATGAGATTGTGCGACTGCAGTATTAATTTACTCATGTCTTCAAAATGTCAGAACAGCATAAGAAGAAACAGGAAAAAAGAGAGTCCTCAACTACAGTTGTAAGGCTGAAGGAGACAGTTCTACCTGAGAGTCTGCATGGCAATAGCAAACACAGCAGCATAGAGCAGAACAATTCCTAAATGTAGTACTCTTCACATATACTGTTGAAACACTCTTTGTAAAAGCAAAATAAATCAAGAAGCTTAGTCTCAAATTTAAATTCACTTTTCTTGATATTGATTTGACTGACAAGAAAAGATTAGGAAAAAGAGTAGAAATCTGATTTGTCTCTCTAGGAACTTAGACAGGAAGTCAAACCATTAGGAGTTTGGATGTAATACTGAAAAAAAAATCAGTACTTTTTTGACTATCAAAAACATTCTTATTATGCTGGCTGACAATCCCAGAAATTCTACATTGTCTTTGATTAGAAACTGTCATTTACTGTAATATTTAAAAGCATAAAAAGAAGACATATTCTTCTACACTTATCACTCTATGCCTGCAAATATTTCCTTTCTGTTATTTATAAACTCAATAGATAGACTTTTTTTTTCTTATTCCTCAGTTTCTGCAGTGCTATGACATTTGTCTCCCCCAAATTTTTTCAGGCTGCTAGCATAAACCCTATGCCAGCCAACTGTCTTGATCATACCTTCCCTGCAACCCATTTGTCTCCCCAGATTTTTTCAGGCTGCTAGCATAAACCCTATGCCAGTCAACTCTCTTGATCACACCTTCCCTGCCATTCAAACTTCTCCCTACAACTTCCTGGATTTCACAGGATCACAGAATATGCTGACTTGGAAGGGACCCACAAGGATCATCGACTACAACTCTTATATTTAGGTTTTGAATTTGTCCTTCCTCTTTCTCATATTACTTTGCTTTCCCTTTTTTAGCTCCTTTTGAAGCTCATCTCATCAACATTCATCACACGTTGTTAGAACTGCACTTTCCTTCTTATAACTCTATCGAACTGTATATCACATGCTGAACTGATTCCTCTCTTATTACTATCCCTAATTATGGGATGCCTCCATTCTTCCTTTTATATATTACATTCTGACCAAACACCTGCTGAGTCACTGGCAAAGGATTTAGGGAGCAGATGCAGATGCGGTCTGCCTCCCCTTCATGCAGGGTCAGCAGTCTCAAAGGAGTGGTAGGTCACACTGACCTCTTCACAGGGTCTTGTAGTGCTTCCTCTCTCAAGTGCACCCACTGGTACACAGGAATATTTTGCCCTGAGAGTGGTACTGCTGTACAGTTTTCTCACTGTTGGTGACCTCCTTATGGTCACCTCAATATAAAGTGAAAATACATCATCAGAAATGGAACAGTGTAAATCAAAGTAAGTAATTAAATCTTGTAATTGCATCTTCAACAGGGATCTTCTTTATGAGTACATGTCACAGCAAAATATTTGACTTGATTCTACTCTGTAGTAATTCACAATCAGATGAAACTTTAGCTACGTCTCAGCTGATCATTTTCTGTTTTGGCCAGTGTCTGCAGTTTAACTATTATCAATTCTCATCATAGAATCATAGAATCGTTAAGGTTGGAAAAGACCTCCAAGATCATCAAGGCCAACCTTTGACGAAACACCACCTTGTCAACTAAACCACAGCATGAAGTGTTATATCCAGTCCTTCTGTGAACACCTCCAGGGACAATGACTCCATCACTTCCCTGGGTAGCCTCTCCTGATGTTTACCCACCCCTTCCGTGAAGAAATTCTTCCTGATGCCCAACATAAATCTCCTCTGGCACAGCTTGAGGCCATTTCTTCTAGTTCTGTGGCTTGCTGCCTGGGAGAAGAGGCCAACAACCCCCAGCTACCATCGCCTTTCAGGTAGTAGCAGAAAGTGATAATGTCAACCCTGAGCCTCCTCTTCTCCAGGCTGAATAACTCCAGCTCCTTCAGCTGCTTGACTTATTCTCCAGACTCTTCACCAGCTTTGTTGCACTTCTCTAGACTTGCTCCAGCACCTCAATGTCCTTCCAGATTTGAGTAGCCCAGAACTGAACACAGTACCTGAAGTGTGGCCTCACCAGTGCCAAGTACAGGGGGACAATCACGTTTCCCTTTGTTTTTGACTTCTGCATATAGTCACATGATAATATTTCTTGCTTCATGAGTTTCTCTTCTCCCACAGCCTCGCCAGCAGATTCTCTTATTCAAGGGACTTTAGTTTTGACAGGAGACACAGTTCATCTCTACAAAATATAGGGCAGTTAAAACATGACCTTGTTTGTCAAGCTCATGACAGAATCTGGTGAAGAGCAGTGAGGGATCTCATCTTGTTATAAAAAGTACTACATGCAAAAGAATCCAAGAAGAACAGGACAAACAACTCCCGGAGGAAGTTATGGATTACAATAGGTAAACAAATGGATCATTAACTGGTCAAACACTTCATTGTTCATATGACAGAATAAGACATGCCTACTGCATCCTTGGGTAACAAATCTGGAAAAAAAAGAACACCCAGCTCACCAGCAGAAATAAGAAAACCTCTTTTGCAAAGTCACTAACTCAAAAAGGAATAATTAAAACTCCCACTTCACAAGCTGACACTTTGAAGTAGAACTGCAGATCTCTATTTGCATATTAGGAATGCTTGTGTCGATTTCCATACTCCATCTGGGCAAGAGATTGCAGATGAGGATGACAAGGCTCTAAATTAGGACAAATCAAATGGATGCAGACTCATGAAATCCTGTAGAGATAATTATCAGTTTCTCAAGATAATGCTAATTAGTATATTAGCATGGTTTCCTCCTTTAGCAGTAAATGCATTTTAAAAATATGTAATGTCTTTATATCTGCTATTTAATATGTCAGCCCTGCTAAAAGTCCTTTGCATCCCTGTTTGGTCAGTCAGCACCATTGCAACTCCCTATTTTGTGACAGATAATTAGATGCACAAAAAGACTAACTTGCAGGAAAGATGCACACTGTAGCACCAAAGCTTTAGAGATCATGCTACCTAATGCAATCCCCTCTCTAAATTAGACAGCCAGACTTTGTACAAAATGGATGGAGAGAGCCAGCGTCAAAAAACAGGAATCACAAAAGCCAGCTATCAAAGCCAGACTGACTAAGAGACAGGGAGTTCTATTCCTCTAATGGCAATGGGTGCCTTCTCCACAAAATCCTTGAGTCAGTTGCTTAAGCCAGGCAAATCCTTCCTCATAAACAATGGTAAGACAAATCCACATACTCTCAGATTTAATATCTCAGTGGTTAAAACAGTCATCAGTAAGGTGAGCTGACCCGTTTTCAAATCTCTGCTCATCCCATATTAGTTGTCCTAGCCCATAGGCTATTGGGTATTCAGGGGTAAGACATGTTGATCTCTCCTGTTTGAAGTTGTTCCACTTTGTATAACTAATTAAAAGATAATTGCAGCAAGGACTTGAACCTGACTCTCCCACATCCCAGGTTATTGCCTAACCATTCAGCTGTGGATTCAGTTTCTCATTTTGTTTTTGCAAGGTTCTTACATCATGTAAGCACTTTTGAAAATCCTGTTCTTAGTGTTTTACATACAAATATTTACAGAGCAGAAAGTCACATTCATTTCAGAATTACCACTACATACATGTCCCATTCTTCTCCTATATAGTACCAGCTCCCTTGCTCAGTGCTGAAAGCTAGGTGTTTTTTTGTTTGGTGGGTGTTCTTTTTCAAGCCCTTCCTCACAATGCAACCCCTTGGTGCAAGCAGAAAACAAACTTTTTCTGTGGTTCTTAGTTTTGATTACTTGCTTGAAGATGGCAGTGAGAAGCCTCAAGCAATATTCACAGATAGCAGAATAAAGGGATATTAGTTTTTCACAATGATTGATGACCGCTCTTTGGATTCTAAAAATACAGTATGTGCTTCAGCATGCACATGATGAACAGCTCTCTGCTCTAAAGAGCTCACAAAGTAAATGAGGGGCCTGGCACACACACAAAGACACAGTATCAAGCACACGTCAGGAGAAACACAGATTACAAATCCAGGATAATGATGCACAAGTGAAAGCCTGTAAGGTGTTTCAAAATAAGGACAGCTTGGTAAAACAGGCATTTATTCAAGGACTGTAAGGGCATTGTGAGCTGATAAGAGGAGAGCAAACGAGGGAAGAAGTAGTTCAAGAAGTAGTGCACATGACAAAGTAATTCAAGGAAGGCTGTTCTACCAGTCTAAACAAGCAATACATGCTTACATTTACTTTACAGTTATCCCTGTATAAAACTTGCAAATTATTTTATTTTATTTCAGCTTACATGCCCTATAGGAGAATTTCACAAAATAAAACAAAACAAAGGAAAATCCTACCGAAAAGAATCCATAAAAACACACAAGAAAAGTAAGAATGCAGAGAAAATTGACATACCTATTTTAGTTCTGTTAGTGGCAAAACCTTTCCCATAAACAGCGCCTGAATTTCATAATGTGAAGTAACTATAGTCTGAAATGAGGGGAAATTTTAGAAATGTTGAGTGAACCGTGGCTTAGGAAAAACTAAGAGTGCAACAACAGTATTGTGAAACATTAAATGTAACAACATTACACAGCAAGCAGAGGAAGAACTGATTTGAAAAAAGTAACCCAAAATTTTGGCTGTGCAAAAACATACTGGCTCATTTATGGTTTCCCAAAATGTTTTTGTGATACAGCATCCTGTTAGTTTTCAGCTCACAGTTCTTCCCCGTTGCAGAGGCTTGTGGTGATACAATACAGGCATAAACCAACCCCCAGAACAAAAGGTTAGTCTTTTACAATATTTAATTTCTGCAGAGATTTAAACATTTAAATATGTCATTACAAAATGAAATGACTCAGTAGAGATGCAATTCAGATGTACCAAAATGCATTAGTCATTCAATAAAAGAGGCACTGAGGATTTACTAAAAATACTTTACATAACAAAATAACAACATATATTTACTTTACTGAATGGTTGTTGTGGAAAACACACAAAACCAAATCCTGTGTAAATCACCCTAATTTGTCTACTCTGAAACTAGGACTGCTAATTCTAGACCTGAAGCAGCATGGCTAACTCACATCCATCTTCCAGCTCCTGCTGAACAACAGAGCAAGAGAAAGCAATGTATGTTGTCATCCCAAGGCAAGCAAACTGGGCAGGAGCTAACTAACCAGCAGCATGAGGGGCTCCCTGCCAGGTGGGAGTCTCACTAGGGGCAGTGTTAACTTCCATCAGCTTCCTACTCATCCAGAGAGGAGACAGTGTTCCTGAGGGAACACCAGCAACAAGGAGCCCTGCCATCCACAAAACCAGAAGTAAAGCCATTAATATGGCAGATGGATCACAGGAAGCATAATGAAATCCCAGAGACGTCACCAAAGGAAGCTGCTCCCAAAGGGTGGTGAACACAGCACAGGTCAGTAGTGGTCATCAGTGCAGCCCTTCTGGTACATTGGCAACCTCAGCCTCCATGGAAGTGCTAAGAATACATTCTACCATCTGAAGCTTGGACTGCTCAGCTGCCCAGTGCTCCTCTCTGGTGCAGCCGGCCACAGGGTCACTGCTGTGCTCAGTGAGGAGCAGCCACGAGAGGCCACCGGGCTTCACACATCAAGGATGCTGCAAAGGAAGCCAGTAGGATCTTGGAAAAAATTTCTCCACGATACAAACTTCAGGCCCTTTGGGGTAAGAATTACCAGTTGTCTGCTGGAAATACAACACAGGAGGGAGGAAAGAGCCCAGGAGGTTCCTGGAGTGTGTGGAAGAAAACTTCCTGACACAACTGGTAAGGAAACCAACAAGGGAAGGCAACTGCTGGACCTGCTTTTTGTGAATAGAGAAGGATTTCCAACAGTTGGAGACCATCTTGGGCATTGGAAGTCAGGAGGGAGGTCAGCAGAATTGCTGTCTTGGGCTTCCAAAGGCCTGACTTTGTCGTGTTTAGGAGCCTGGTTGACAGAGTCTCCTGGGAGACAGTCCAGAAGGGCAAAGGAGTCCCAGGAAGGCTGAACATTCTTCAAGAAGGAAGTTCTAAAGGCACAGGAACAGGCATCTTCATGTGCCAAAAGGTGAGCTGGCCAGGAAGATGATCAGTTTGGTGAACAGAGAGTTTTAGTTAGAACTCAGGGGAAAAAAGGGAGAGTTTATGACGTTTGGAACAAGGAGCAGGGAACTGAGGACTACAAGGATGTTGTGAAGTTGTGCAGGGAGAAAATCAGAAGGGCCAAAGCCCAACTAGAACTTCATCTGTCTACTACAGTAAAAGACATTAAAAATGTCTCTATAAATACATTAGCAACAAAAGAAGGGTGAGGGAGAACCTCCATCCTTTTCTGGATTTGGGAGGAAACATAGTGACAAAAGACAAGGAAAAAGCAGAGGTATTTAATAGCTTCTTTCCTCAGTTTTTAGTAGTAAGACCAGCTGTCCTCAGGATACCCAGCCCTCCGAGCTGAAAGACAGGGACAGGACAGGGAGGAGAATAAAGCCCCAGTAATCCAAGGGAAAATGGACAGTGACCAGCTACAGCACTTAGATACACACAACTACATGGGGTCAGATGGGATCCACCCAAGGGTGCTGGTGGAGCTGGTGAAAGTGCTCACCATGTCACTTTCCATCATTTACCAGCAGTCCTGGCTCACTGGAGAGGTCTCAGCTGACTGGAAGTTAGCAAATGTGACACCCATCATAAGAAGGGCTGCAAGGAGGATCTGTGGAGCTACAGGTTTGTCAGCCTAACTTCAGTGCCAGGGAAGGTTATGGACCAGACCAACTGGAGTGCCTGCAGCACATACTGGACAAGCAGGGGATCAGGTCCAGCCAGAATGGGTTTATGAAAGTGAGATCTTGCTCAACCAACCTAATCTCTTTCTATGACAACATGATCCACTTAGTGGATGAAGGAAAGGCTGTGGATGTTGTCTGCTTAGACATTAGAAAAGCATTTGGCAGTGTCTCCCACAGCATTCTCCTGAAGAAACTGGTTGTTGATGGCTTGGATTGGGTACACAGTCTGCTGGGTAAAAAACTGGTCAGATAGCCAGGCCCAGAGTGGTGGTGAGTGGAGTTAAATCCAGCTGGTGGCCAGTCACAAGCGGTGTTCTCCGGGGCTCAGTATGGGGGGAAGTTCTATTTAATACCTTTATCAATGATCTGGACGAGGGGATTGAGGGCACCCTCACTCAGTTTGCAGATGAAACTAAGTTGGTTGGGAGTGTTGACATTGAGGTGCTGGAGTGTCTCCACAGAAGGGCAACAAAGCTGGTGGAGCTGGGGTTGTGTAGCCTGGAGAAAAACAGGCTTAGGGCAGACCTTTATCACTCTACAACTACTTGAAAGGAAGTTATAGTGAGATGGGGGTTGGTCTCTTCTCCGAAGTAATAAGCAACAGGACAAGAAGAAATGGCCTCAAGTTGCTCCAGGGGAGGTTTAGATTGGATATTGCAAAAAATTTCTTCACCAAAAATGTTATCAAGCATTGCAACAGGCTGCCCAGGGAAGTGGTTGAGTCATCATCCCTGGAGGTATTTAAAAGATGTGCAGGAGTGGCACTTAGGGAGTTAGTGGTGGAGTTGGCAGTGTGAGGTTTATGATTGGACTCCATGCTCCGAAAGGTGTTTTCCAATCTTAATGATCTTATGATTCTATTCTATGGTTCCAGGAAGAAAGGTATGAATGAAGGACCATGAATCCTGTGACTTCAGGAATACAGCTGTTTCCTCTTCCAGTTGTGCCCAGCTAACAGTTTCAGCAACAGTAAGAAGTGTTTGGAGATAAAATTCTGAGTGGATTAGTAACAGTACTAAAGAAAGCATTAGTGTTAGTGGCTGATGATGTTCCTCATGTGAAACAAGAATCCATCCCTATTATCATATGAGTCTGTTCCTTGCCCAGACCATAGATCACTGAAGCTGCAGACAAATTACTAAGAGCCACCCAGCCTTCCAAATTCTATCTCTTGCTGCTATCCCTTGTGGGACTGAAGTAACACAGCCAAAGAAAGCCTTGAGCAGCTCAAATGGAACAGAGAGCTGAGAGCAAACATGAGAAGGCAGAAATCCCAATGGTGCTCTCTTTAATCCTTGTAGTCAAAGGAGGGACCTGGCTAGCTGATGTAACCAGCAGACTGATGCCTGCCTACACAGCTGCTGCCACCAGCAAGACTTCTTTTATTACAATGCCTCATTTAATAAAGATGGATTGCTATGGACGTCAAAAACATGATAAAAACAGATCTGCAAAGAGACTTGCTATTCTAGTGAATTCACCATGGAACAGGGCCTTGGCCCAGAGGTAAAGAAAGAGAGGAGAAAGTTCGTGTAAGAAAAGGCCACAAGGTAAAGTTACACATTTCTATTTGGGGGAGAGTACAGGCTGACCCTGGGTGTCTGGGTACTAATGCACAGAGCTTGGCCAACAAACAAGAAGAACTGGAAGTCTATGCAAAGCCAGAGTGTTTTGATGCCACCAGGATCACAAAGATTAAGTGGGACATCATCCATTACTGGAACAGTGCCATGAAGCCTGTTCAAGAAGAACAAGCAATGGAGAATGGCAGCTGCAGTTTCCTATAAGGAATCTCCTTGTCTATGCAGAGGTCCAGTGTGAAACCAGAGACACATCTGACAGGAAACTTCTGGTCAAAAGCAAAAAAAACATGGACCATGTAGCAGTGTGGGTCTGCTACACACCACCTGCTCAAAGGGGCAAAGTGGATACTGCTGTATACAACCAATGACCAAAAGCAACCTGATTACCAGACTCGGTCCTCATTAGGGCACCAAGGCATTGTGAAAGCATTCCAGGATATTTCTAGACTGCACTGATAATAACTTTTTAATGCTAGAGAGATCAAACAAGGGAAATATTCTGTGTGACCTCTGTACACAAACATGGAAGAACAAGTGGCAAATGTGGTCACAGATAGTAGCCTGGGAGAAGTGATCACAAGCTGATTGTATTCAGGATTCAGAAGGGAACTGGGAAACTAAGCAGAAGAAATAAGACTAAGGATTTTATGTAAGTGAATTTTGAGTTACACAGGAGATAGCTCAGCAGAATCTCCTGGGATGTTGAAGCAAAAGGTGCCACCCTAGCTAGAAAATCTTTGTATGAAACTTATTGATAGCTCAGGAACTAATAATAATCCTACCATACAAGATGACTGGTGGAAGACTCACTGTCTAAGCAAGGAGGTACTTAATGAACTGTAATGGAAAAAGATAGCACACAGCAAACAAAAAAGGAATACAAAAGCACTACTTTGGCACTTAGGAACAAAACTGGGAAAACCGAAGTGCATTTAGAATTAAAACAAGTGGAGATACAAATAGCAGCAAGACAGAATCCTGTCAGTTCAGAGGAAATGTGGGGATGTTTCTGAACGGGAAAGGCAACCCAGTGGTTGTGCAAATGGAAAAGGCTGAAGTATTGATTGCATTTTTGCCACAACCCTCATAGGCAAAGATCACTCCTGGATTGCTCAGTGTACCAGGATGGTTTGAGAAGGAACAGTTTAAGGACAACAAGTTAGGAATGAATTAGAGCAGTTGATGTATTCATATCTATGAGGATAGACAAGATTAATCTGAAAGTTCTGACAGAGTTGGCTGATGTGCCTTCAATAGATGTCTATCATCTCCAAAAAAGCACATGATCATTGAGGCAGTCCTGCAAAATATGGAAAAAGGCTAGCACTGTGTCTGTCTTTAGAAAAGGCGTAAAACAGGTGACTACAGGCTGCTTAGCCTCACCCAAACCCTGGAAAGATTACATACCACATCCTCTTGGAATCCACCTCCAAACATGCAGAGAACAAAAAGGTAATCAGCCACAATCAGCATGGACTCACAAAGGGCAGTTAATGCTTGATCAAACTGATTGTCTTATGTGATAAACTGACCTGAAATGCAGATGTGGGGAGAGTGGTGGATGTAATTAAATGATCTGATGGGTAGACTGAAAACTACAAGGACAGCCAGACTCAGAAGTAACACAGTAAACACCAGATTGCGCTCAACTGGCAGCCAGTACCAAGTGAAGTGTTGTAGTAGTGAACTCCAGAGCTGACTGTTTAACATCCTCACCAAAGACCTGGATGATGAAACCCAATGCACACTCAGCAATCTTCTAGATATAACTAACCCAGTGGCCTCTGACATATCAAGCAGCAGAGCTTTAGTCAAGAAGGACCTTGGGGAAATTCAGAACTGGAAATGTCAAGTTCAAGAACAAGAATTTTACAGCTTTTCTAGGGGCAGGATAACCCCGTGCATCGGTGCATGCAAGGAAGTGACTGTAGTGGTTCCTTGTAGCAGCTCTGCTGAAAAGGACAGAGAGGTTATGGGAGATGCCAAGTGAAATTTCACGAAACATTTTCACTGCTAATAAGCCAATTGGATAATGCCTACATTAAGAGCAGTGTGGCCAGTAGGATAATGGAAGTTACTCTTCCCCTTTATGAAGCATTGATTAGGTAATAGTTGAAATACTACAACCCATATTGCACTCCCAGTTCCAGAGGCACTTGGAGAAACCAGTCTGAGGAGGAGCCATGGGTTCATGACTGACAGAAGTTGAAGCAGTTGGTTTTTTTGGGATTCCTAAAAAGGAGCCTGAGAGGCAAAAACTGCTTGGAAGAAGAGTTACAAAAATGGTGGAGCCAAGCTTTCCTCAAGTAATAAAAGCACACATAAAATGACATTTTACCTGGCAGCACTGTCAACTGTTTTTTAAAAGTAAGATATTCCTTGTTGTCTCTTATCCAGTATCTCCTGTAATAACAAGCCCATAGTTACAACTTACTTGACCATATACACATCCCCACTGGACTGCACTGTTGATGGGGATATAAAATGCATTTTTATGTTCACCAACCCAGGAATCTCAGGGAAACATTTGTTGTGCTTGAGATCTGAGCAGGTACTTCAGTTGGAATTTCACGAAATTTTTAAGAAGAGGATCTAGCTGATACTCACCCAGAGCTGCAGTTCACCTCCTCCTATCAATATTGCAAACAAGATTTGTTATTTAAAACAAGTTAATAAGTTTTTCTTTGGCGTTAAGGGACAAAACTGGCTGCAAGACAAGGATCTACCGGAAAATTCCTCCCTTCTTTGGTTCAAGTGGGTGTAGCTCTGCTAACTTCAAACTGGATTTTATCTGCTAGTATCTAATTATTAAATGGTCTATGTGGTTTCATTTTATACCGATTTGAAGTGAGCTTTCAGATTAAGAATTTTTCAATTATGTAACAATGCCCAGAGCAGGAGCTGTTCATTTACGTATTTTTTAAATTATCAAATATATGAGTAAGAACACAGAGATAAATTATTAGATACCCTGAAGACTTTCCAAGTATTAAAATTATGGAGGTGAAAGGTAGTTTTTAGACAGAACAATGTTCCAAAATAGGTTTGAAACAGAGTATAAGTGTCATTTATCTAAAGCTACATAGCCAGTCAATGTAAATTTCAGGATGCAGTCATGTTTGTGGAGTCTGTATTTTCTAGGCAGTTTGTTTTCTGCTGCATAAAGATATGGTACATCACACCAAAGACCCATCCAGCATATTCTCTTTAACAGTGGCAGAAGCAAAAAGCTGGAGCAGAAAAGCACCAAACAGAAAGACCTTTCCCTGTTTCCCACCATATGCTTTTCTTACAACTAGCAACTTGCATCTTATGGATTTAACAAGACAGTGGTTGTGTTCAAGTCTTTGCATCTAACAGCTGTCAAGGATTTTTTCTTCTATTAATTTGTGGAGTAGCTTTTGGAACCCATTAATGCTTCTGGTCTCTGTAAAAACCAGTGACAACTAATTTCACAATGTAATTATTCACTGTGTAAAAGTTAGTTCCTTTTTTAAAAAACCTGCTGCTGGACAATTTCATTAAATGGTTCTTTATGTGACACCTTGTGAACAAACACTTCTGTTCCACCCATGACTACACACTATTATAGTCACCCCTTATCTGAATTAACTGAGAGCTGCTTCTTGAGCACAAGCAAAGCCACAGCTGTGATCTTCTATAGGTGCTTCTCGCTTTAGTGGAATATGCTCCTTACCATAAAACACTGTCCTTTTATTAAAAATGTAATAGGCAAGTAAGTGCTGAAAAGAACTAGGATAGAAGGACTAATGTAAGGAGTTCAGGTCTGAGTTTTGTGGGGTTTGGAAATGGACAAGCACAAACTCACACTGAGCTGTAACAACCACTACAATTACAGTGATCTGTGCTGTGTGTATAAACCTGGTTGATGGGATTTGTCTGACATTTGTTTATAAGCCTGACTAATGAAGGTGGCCAGGCATCTTCAAACCTAACAGGTAGATTAAGGAGGATGACTCACTAAACTCAGGTCTAATTAGCTCATAGAAGGTTAGCAGAGAAACACTTTGTCATAATTGATGGGGCAGCTCTGTGCAGATCCGACTGAGGGGCCAGATTCTCCTAAAAAACTGTTCCACAGGATTTCCACTGTTCTGTCAGATTTTATCTGCCAAAAGATATGATACACAGCTGTAAGTGAGAGAAAAGACAACACTCCTAATTCTTCTCCAAGGGCATGTAACCAACTAACAACAGCCAACTCTAGGTTTGGCCAAAAGAAGACAAGAAAAGGATTCTAAAGCCTAAGAAGGATGTAAGAGGGAAAACAAGGGGAGAGGCAGAGGAGCTGCCCACCAAACTGAACATAAGCAAGATGACTCCATGGAGCAGAGGTGGTGATGAGAGCTATGGAATTTAAGGGGTAGCACTGGGGAAAGGTAGGGTTGTTTTGCAAGGAGTAAGGGCATACAGTGGGGTTGTTAACAGCTACCCCAGAAATGCCCTATTTCAAAAGACAGTTTTACTGAACTGGACCAAACTGCCTCTAGTGCAGCCCAGCCTTTATGTGTATCCCTTGATCACCTCCAACTAAGCATAAAAATATCCATGGAGAATCATTTCATCTGCAGCCCACACTTCATATTACAACAATTATCACACCCCACAAAACCACACCCCATAAGTTTTCCCTACCAGAGTTGCCATCTTCCCAGCAACTCTTGTAAACTCACCATTGCATCCAAGCCCTCGCTATCCAATCTTTCCCCCACACAACAGACTTCTGGGGAAAAAACAGCATCTTAAAGTCTTTGAACAGTGGATGAGTATCTAGTTGAATAAACACAGTGAATCGTTCACACAAAAGCAGGGGCAATGCAATGAGGCACCAACATTTGAAGAGTGCCAGAAGAGTTAATGAAGCAACATCACTGAGCTTTAAATTTTACAAACACAGAGAAATTAATCAGATGTGGTATGTGTGAGTGTATTTTAATATGGGAACTTTACATTTTATAAAGAAGTTTTGAGTGCATCTGATGCACACATTTTCTTAAGTCTTTTATAGTATTTTTCATTCATGGTCAGTGTTAACACTGTCTAAGGATAAAAGAAATACTTCAGCTGGTTAAATCAGCTTGCTCAGGCTATGCACTTAGCTCAGTTAAATAAGATGAGAGCCCAGAAGTTAGTTCAACTTGCCAACCCTTATTATCAAGCACAGTGTTTGTAACTCACAGGTTATCAACAATGGGGCCGTATTTGGGAGATACCATGACATCTGGTATTGATTTCTGGCAGGATTTAGGTATTTTTGAAACCTTTTCATCAAGTTGGAAAGATAGTAAAATTCATCTGTACTAGTAGGCAGACTTTTAAAAAAAATTAATAGGCATTAAAATATGGATAGTTACATATGGCAACATATGCAAAGATGTCATAGTGTTGCTTTTAAATCAAAGCACTACTCCCCACCAACAGGAGCAAAGTAAAAGGTGAGAAAGAAAAACAATTCAACATTTGCAGCACAGGTTGAGTGCATGTGTTAAAAACCATGAGAAACTTATTATTTAATTAAATGAAACAAATGTCACAAAGTTGCTTTTAACTCCCAACATCAAAAAAGTAGAACAAAGAACTGCTCCACAAAGTTGCAGTTCTTTCCTTTTTAACAAAGGCCCTAAATACAGAGTTCTGTAAAAGTAAAGACATTCAGAGAAACCATATTAAGAAGTCATAAGAATTTGCTGCATTCTGAACTACATGCAACATGTTGCATGCACAGTCCTGCTTACACCCAATATCGGGCAGCTCAACAAGAGAAAGTCCCAAACAATATAACTAATGAAAAAGCTAGGAATAAGAGTAACAACCTCTATCAACTCCTTCTTAACTGAAATTCTTTAACAAAAACAAATTCATGGCAGCAGCAGCCACAAAAAGTGTGATTTAGTCAATGCTGTAAGGAACATTTTATTCGTGATTCATTAGAAAGCTGCTAAATCTGTGTTAACTCAGTATTTTTATTGATCAGTGTAAAAACATACTAGAAGAAAAAGTAAATGTTTTTAAACGAGTGGCCTAACATTTAAAATTTTAGAGAAGAAATATTAAAATATCCAACATACACATACGATTTCTGAAAACAATTACAGTAATTAAAGCAACACTCAACATTTGGAGAGAGACATTTTATGGAAGGCATTCCAGAAACTGCCTCCCTGAAGACACTGATAACTTGGGTGTGTTCAATTAACAGGAGAAACTAATTTCAGGTGAAAACCCCTGCTGCTGGGAATCATCCAGCATTTAGCACTCACTCTCCACCCCCTGGCTCCAGCATTTAAATCCTTGCACTGACAGCAGAAGCTTTCTAGATGAGATGGTTAATTTGAAAGACTATTTTCACTACTGAGCAACTGAAACTGCAACTCCAGTATTTCCAGTAATAAATTTCATCAACAAAAAAAATAATCCATGATTTGAGATTAAGATGGCTTTTTCATCTGTTTTACCTCAACACCTACCAGTTTCATTACAGCTCATAATTTTATCTTCTTCCTCTAGGCTAAGCTAAAGCAGACAGAGTTAAGTCACATTGACTCTGAAATGCAGACATTGCCTAGAAAAGTAGCTATCCAAATCACAGAAACTTTCAGTTGCTCTCTGTTGTGACCTTCTGGAATTTCTGAGACATTTCAGACTACCAATTGCAATCCTTAAATCTTCAAAATAAAATCATCAAAAATCTGAATTTGGTTGTTTCAGTTCGAAATCTTCAGGTAGAAGAAAACATAAATCTCTTTACAGACAGATAAGGGATGCTGTCCAAATGACAGAGATCGTGGTTGAACTAGACAGTAAATTCAGTTTCAGTATGTCTCACATGAGATCAAAACCACCACAGCTGCATGACGCACTGATCAAGTGCAGCTCACTCTGCCAATTCTAATTTTGCACGGAGTTATGCTCCGTCAGGTAGTGTCTGTCCTTCTGCAGCCAGCAAACAGCCAGCACAAACACAGTATCATATGATCTGGCTTATTTGATGAGAATGTGCTACCAGGTGATTTGGTACTGCACAGAAGTGATATTAATGAGCTCGGGACCATAGCCCAAGGCATGGAAGGAAACAATTTGTCAAGGTCAGCCACACAAGCTGCTGGTAAATCTGAAAATAGTCTCCAGTCCTCCTTAATCCCAAACTAGTTTGCTACCTACTGGGCAGCAATGCTGCCCAACAGAGCAAAAACAGTTTTCAAATTACAATGTGGTTCTTAGGATTTCTTTGGCATACTTGCTCTTAGTAGTACCCCTGCTACCACTAGTTCCATGCAATCGTCCTAGGTCCAGAACATTTCTTTTCACCCAAATCCTCACTGCTAACCAGCTCTGGCCCCTGCTGCCCTACTCCTACCCACACAAGCCAAGGGCCATTTCAGCAACTACAGTGTTGACACTGCAAATATTTAGGAAAATATTTTGCTTGACCAATGTAAGTGACCCCAGTGAAGTCAAACAAACGTTATGTTGGTATTCCAGGGTTTAGTCTCCAAAAAGCAGGACATGTTTTTATACTTGCTAGGAGACACCAAGACACACTACTGAGGATGTGCTACATAACCCACATAAATTAAAACGCTACTCCTACTTCTTTACATGCTGCTCACTAAAAAGATATTTTAATTGCAGCTCATCAAATGGAGACTCTAACATATTATTGTAGCAAACTATACAAATAGATCGCTAATTCTGGGAAAATAAAAAGCCACTTCCATCAAATGCTTAGCCTGACACATAGACAGAACAAAAAAAGTAAAGCAAATATTATAAAGTAATATTAGAAATGGGTTGGAATGCATCCTTGTCCCAGTTTCTGCAGGAAGCAGAGTACATGCCTAAAACAGACCAATACTATTTAAATTACTATTTGGAGATGGCAAGAGGACACAGCTAGCAATACAGTATTGATTAGAAATTATATTAAAGAAAATGTACCAGAGAAACTTTAAAATGTTAAACAACTCCACAGGTAGTAAATGCCAGAATTAAGTTTGTGTGTAAAAGTTACAGTAAGCCCTTTGACATTATATATATATGGAGACTCTATAACTATAGAGTCACATATTATTTTCCTGTACTATCCTGCCTGAGCCATTATAAGGATTTGATCCAATGTAAGATGAACTATCAGTCTGAAGTGTCTTCATTAGTTGATAGGAAATAAACAAGCTGTAAAGGGTAATTCCAGTTAGCATTCAAGGTACCAAAATAACAGCCAAGGAGACATCCATTATTAACAAAAACTTTAAAGATTAAGTAAGTTCTCCAGAAATCTATTTACTATTTGATGGGAGAGAAGACACTGGCACAGTACATCTTTCACCAGGGATCTGACTTGCTGCTGCTGATGGTGCACTTCAGTACACTCTAAGTGAATTGCAAGATAGAATCACTTGTTTTTACAATTATAGAGTCAGAACAAATACAGTGAAACACTACAAGAGCTCTTCTATTCTCCCTACCAACCCAAGGAAAGGTATATACCCATTCCATAAAACCCATTTTTCTGGTAGCAGACTTCACCAAGACCTTCATGAGCCATTTCTATGTAGCAGAAAATTTTTTTGATAAAAGGTTTTTAAAATTTTCAGAGCCAGCAGACAAGATTTCAGAATTAATAAACAGTGATGCACTGCACCTATCAGAAGGAATGCTCTGAGCTCAACTGGAACAGTAAAGGTCACAGTTGCAGACATGGATGTCATCAGTGGATTTTGCCCTAAAACATGCTGTCATGACAGTGTAGCAAGAAGAAAAAGAAGAGCGAAGTGCTTATTAAGAAAACATCAGCACCAAACAAGGCTGTTTGTTCCATGAAACTAGAAAGCTTCATGTCAAAAATTGTTCCGCTGAGGACACTGTAAGGGGTATCGCAGTGCCAGTCACCAGTAGAGGTCTGAGTCAGCAAAAACACATGAATCCCTTGGGATTCAGTCTTCCTGGTACTTAGCCCTACAGAAAACTGAGTGACAATATGATTTTGAAGCCCAGCTCTGTCTCTAGCAGGCGGTGGCAGTCACTGATGACACTGTTGGCACCTGCCACACACACTGGATTTGGTCATTATGTTAGTTCTGCTGCCAGAGCTGTGCCACCAAGGATGGGAGCTGGCTTGAAACACATCCTCTGCTTGACCTTGCTATTCCTTCAAAACCCACACTGCAGGTGGGTCTCCCACTACAGAAAGTGTTTTGCTGGTTTAGTGTGCTTTGTCAAAAGAGAGAACTAGGATATACGGCAGAAACTTCTCCAACAGGACTCCTGACCTATACAGCTATGCTGGCAGGGAGTAGGTACCAAAGATGTTAAGTCCCTTTCGAGACCAAGGAACACTATCCAAGTCACTACAGCATTATACTATAAGTTTTAATTGAAGAAACTAGAATTCTGATAAATAGTTTACAAATGAAACATAGACCATGGACTGTACTACAGAGTAGGTTTTTTTCACTTTTCTGCAGTTGCTCCTTAGATCGCTCAAAAGCTGCACACTTGGAATGAATATGACCTACACCACTGAAGGGAATTATTCCTCTGCAGGATTAAAACCTACACACTTGGCCATGAAGATAACAGACCCCAATGCTAAGTAATCTGCTCTAAATTACTGACACAGTGAACAAACACTCCCTTCTATTCCCAGTCCAATGAACTTACTAGTTTAAAGGGAGCTATTATCAAAAATACAAAACAAATATGAGTAGTGCCTGTATACCCTGTAGAGACAAAACCGCCCTTTTACAAGGAACATGGTGCACTTCTCATCTTTGCCAAAGGAAGACTGAACACTTGACAAGGTATGAAGTCACACAGGCATGAACAACCAACACATCCAGACTTTAAACCCTCTCAAGACATACACTTACATCAGTTGTATGTAGTTTTATAGATAAAACCTAACAAACAATGTTTAATTTCCCTTCCTGTGTTCAAACTAAAATTACAATTATAATTGCTCAAATCAGTTTCATGCAGATCAGTCAGAAAACAGAGATGTCAGAAGTCACTGACATGGTGATAGAAATTACTCACCTAGAACAACACAGGAAGGCTGTAGCAGAAACTGGGATAAAACCCAAGCACCAATGTAACTTCTAATATTTCCATCTTTTCTTCAGCTCAACGCCAACTCCTTTCTAGCACGCTTTCAACCACTCTTCCCCATCTGTCTGCGTGGCCTCATGATTTCCCAAGCCCACGTCTTTTACTTTTTTGTCTGCCTCTTCCCCCTCTCAGTGCTTCCTTAACATGGCTCTTAATTTTTTCCTTACACGTCTCCCATGTGCTTCTTCCACCTCCCTCTGGTTTGGATTTTATCCTCCCAAGCAGCGCTCAGTCTTAGCAAAAGGCAGACACAATTCAAAACAAATTGATATTTGGCAAAGCAGTAACTTACAAAAGGAAGCACTGAACAATCTTTGCCAGAGATGCCACTACTACATTCGACACTTTGGTCTCACCTGCAAAAATACAAAATAACCCAGAGTGGCAGAAATAATGCAACATTACAAAGTTATTTTCATCTCTCTTGTTCTCTAGATTGATCTATAATACATTGTAATTAATTTTATCTAGAGAAGTCTGGAGACTTCAGAAAATTAACCCCAGTTTTTAGAGTCCCAAAGAAGACAAATGCTTGAAAAGCTGTGAGAGGGATCAGTCTACCACCAAAACCACTGCTAATCATGAGAGCAGAGTGGGAGAGAGAGAGCAGGCACAATTGTTGAAACTAAGGACCATGAGAAGGTTAAAAATTCACTGAAGTACAAGCAAAATAAAAGAACTATGAAAAATGAGAAAAAAGCCAAACTTGCAGGAACCAAGAGCCATGACTCAAGAAATAAGAACAGGAGAACACAATAAATCAAACTACAAAGCCAAGAACAGCTTTGCTTGAATGCTGTGCTCACTAACAGTAAAATACCTGCCCATGGACTGAGATCACCCCTTCCTCACCGAGCATGCATGGTAACATTAGTGTGCCCTGTATCTTTACATGGAGATGAGACAATGCAAAGCCAATGACTGTAGATTTAGGTTGCTACATATATGAGAAATGTCAATTTTTTACTATTCAAAGTGTATCAAAATGAACACCTGACATACTGAAGGTGTGCTACCTTTATGGATTCACCACCCAGCACCCATCTCTGCACGGATACAAAATAAAATCAAGCATCTCAACTCTTTGTGTGCATCATCTTGCTGCACACTGGCTGAAAGAATCCATATTTGGGACAACACAATATGCTGGCATTCTGGCCACTTGAGAGTCCTCCCAAATGAGGGAACACTTGAATTGGCTGTGTCAGCCTAGGTCCCAGTCACCGGGGTCCACTTCAAGAGTATAAAGAGATACTGCAGCTCCATCAGTCTTCCATTGTTACACTAAGAGCGCTGTCTGGATTTTACATGGTAAAGACTTGAATATTGGTTAATTTATTTTTAAAATACCCGTTAAAAATAAAAAAAAGAAGCAGCAGCAGCAGGAGTCCAGTCATTACACAGGTACAAGAAAATCCAGTGGCACAGGGAGTTTCCACAGACAAAGGATTTCCCACAGCCTATTGTTGGAAACACTGTGACTCAATTACTCATTTCTTGCTCAACAGGCTGCTGATTCAACCAGAAGAGGATGCTGGTATGTCTCACCTTCTGCATTCCACCTACTGCAACCTAAATCAACACAAAAACTGCCTTTGAGAAAACATGTGACTATATCTCATGCTAGTTTCTAGTTATTTACATTACATACTGTCATTGTTCACGATCATGTTTTTGTCAATGCCACTTAAAGGTACACAAAATAAATCAGGAATTTTAACTGCCACTGTCTCCTTATCTTGCTAAATTCCAGCTGGACATTTCACTACAAGCAGGTGGTTAGAAGGTGAAACACAGAGGATAACATGCTTTCAGATTCACTTCTGTATGAAGAAACTACTGACCAGAAAAATTGTCAACCTACAAACTTACAAATAATCAGATAAAACATGTTTTGCAGCTGGAGATAAAACCTGCTAACACTGTGTATGAAGAACACTCTGCTTTTGAAAATAAATGGCCTGCTGCAACTCTCCAGAGAAAGCCCTCAGGTAAAGAATTCAGATGGAAGCAGGGAGCAAGCCAGGGGAGGCTATTTTAAACCCAGGCCTTTTTACAGCTACTTCCAGGTGCAGTCCTAAATTCAGCAGCGGTATCTGTTTCCCTGAAGCAGATTTTAAGCTGTCTCTGACAGGTAACTGGAGAAAGGCAGTGTGGTTCCTGAGGTATGACATGCAGCTGGCCTCTAAAATAAAGCATGAGCTGTTATTTTTCAGAGAACAGACTGTAACTCTGTTCTGGTGCAGAAGTTATATACATTTCCTCCTCATACTCAGAAAGGTTTGTTCAGGATGCTGGCAGGGTAAAGTACAGAAAATTCCCTAGAGCAAAGTAGGAAGCAGACACAGGAGAAGTGTGGCTGGAGGCTAACAGATTAGCCATTACCAAATTTATAATCCAAGTAGATGCTAAAACACGTTAAATACCTTGGAGCAGCATTTTTAAAACCTTAGGACTGAAAGAACAGTGAATGAGCTTGTTTTAGCCATACAAATGAGTTACATTAGGGAAAAAAAAGGGTAAAAAATGAAAACCAACCCCTTCAAGACTTTGTATTTTTTGCACACCAGCATGGATATGCACATAACAGACACTGCTGAATTCAATTCTACAAGTCACAAATGTATCACTGCCCTACTTAAACCCGCAAAAGTATCTTCACTTCAGTCAGGCAGTTAAACCTGCGCTTAACTTAAAAGATCACGAGTGAATGCACTGAAGTAAACAGGATTTGGGTGCTTTGTTGGAGAAGGCACAGGCTTACTGTTTATATTCCTAAAGACAAAGAAAAGTTTTGCTGATGGAAGTAAAGAAAGAAGCTAAGAATTCATTGTTGAGAATTACTTGAAATTCATATTATAACAGTAACATATGAATTAATAGTTTACAATCAAAATATCAACTGACTCTTTCACAAAAGTCTAGATATACATCATTAATCTCTGCTAGTGAGAACTATGTTATGAATTAATAGGAAAGCTTTAAAAATCATGAATATTCAAAAAAAAAGGGAAAAAGGTCTGAACCATTCAATATAAACTAGGAGGTCTGCAATTATGGTTACATCTGAGATGAACTGTACATTTAAAGACTGCATGGGGAACAGTGCCTATATTTACTGCTGTCCAACACTGGCTGATGTAGACATAGTTTTCAATTCCTTTTAAACATGTATGTTTAATTATTTGAAAGAAGTTAAGCGTGTGACTCAGGATGATTTAAAAAATTATTAAACGAAAACCTTTCTACAAAAGAAAAACCATGTAGGTATCTCAGACTATAACTAGTAGACAATGCATTGCTCTCCTGTTATTACTTTTAAAAGAACAGAAATCAATAGCAAGATAACAGCAAGGTAGGCTTAATTGAAAAGCTCTACTACCTTCCTGTTTTGAAACAGAGATTTCCCACTTTGGAGGGAAATTAGGGATGTGCTTTTTTGCCTTTTCTAGAGAAATCCATACAAAACTCACATCAAGAAGTCTATTTGCAGACACAGACCAGAATAGGTTACTTAGGAAGTTGAGTTCTCCAGGCATGATGTGGCCTGAAAATGAAGGGATGAATTTCAGCCCTCACTGGGACTGCCCCTTTCCTGTCTGACTCCGCCGGGGAGCCCTTGCCTGCACCCGGCCAGGCAGGGATAGGATGCGGTGGGGTGGGATAGGATGGGACGGGAGGGGATGGGATGGGATACCCGCGGTCGCAGCACCCCCTGTCGGTCAATGCGGGCACGACCGCTCCGGGCGTTTGTCCCTCCTTTGTCCAAGCAGAGAACGAGACCCAGGTTAATTCAGCGGGCAATTAACGAGCTCGTCCTTTCCAAGCACCAGCAAAGTCAGATGGCAGGCAAGCTTTAAAACATCGGTTCCCATGTGCACACAGCCAAACGGTTTGTTCCCAAAATCAGCTGCGTCATCCATCTGCACTTCCATCTTCCACAATACACGAGGCAGGTAACACCCCACACTAGGGTGTCTTAACTACAGTGTCCTCAGTCATTCCGAAAGCACCACTCTGCCCATATTCCCACTGGTTTCATGGGGAGGAATTAGAAACTATCACACTGTGGCAAGCTGGGGAAAAAATGCACAGTTGTACAGGCAACTTCAGTATTTTATACCTACCAAAGATCTGTCTTTACAAGCATGTAGTGCTTTAACGTAACATTTGTGTCTATTAAAAGATAATATTTAAATAAGGATATGTTTTCATAACTTTAATAGAAGGGGCAGTTTACCTGATTTACCGTTTCCTCCAATGCTCTTATATAATTATTAAGATCTCTGTCCATTGCTGCATATTCTAACATGACTTTTTCCATACTGCTAACATCCTCTTCATCATCTGCAAAATAAAACATTTGGAACATGGATATCAGTTGTATTATTTTCAGGCAGGTTGGTTTTTAACAAGTATTTTATTTACAATATTGATTCTGTGAATATCTAAAAGCATCTCTAAGTCTCAGCAGGTGTTTTCAAGCTCCTCAAACATATATTTTTTGTCCTATTTTGCAACTGTAATCTCTGACATTTCTTGGGTAACTTGAGCAAACAGCTTACTCAGAAAGACACTTCCCTGGTTTCATGTGAACAAGAGAGAGTGTGTGTAATTTCATCTACCAACACCTAGCCATTAGGCAATCAGGATATTTTCTGCAAAAGTTATATTTCATGACTCATTGCATTGCCTCAGAAATAGTCAGAAGAAACTTAAATGCCCTCTCAGTACAGTACAGTTCACAGCTATAATTAGACCCCTTGTCCCCAGTAAACACAGCTACTGGAAAGATCAAAACAGAGTGAGCATTTTAGAACATGGGAAATAATGGAAGACTGAATGGCATTGGTGATTCAAGCAGTAAAATTCTAATTGCCAAGAAAAACCAATTAATACAAGACACGTGATTAGTAATTCACATCCACATTCTCTTCTGCATTCTTCCTAATTTCACTCCTTTTGTCTCTAACTACTCTGCTTTCCCATTCTAACATTCCTGTGCATCTGCTTCGCTGGATAACAATGCTTTGTAGATGTTACAGGGCTGAACAGCCACAGCTCTATCTCCTGACATAGCTGCACGTACCACACCAAATCCTGCCAGCTGTGGGAGGACAGCCAGCCAAGAGTCCCTAACCCAAGCAGGAAATTAGGAAGTTGGGAAACTTAACTTTCCGCTTCTGCTACTCCCATTTATTCCTACCCTGCAGTTTCCAGGTACAGAGAAAGCAGCTGGAAGCAGCTGGAAACTGTGAAAGAGTCCCAAAAATCTGCCATGCAGCATTAGGTGTTATTTAATGGAGCATTCTTCTTCAGAAGCAGCTAAGTAGCCAATCTGCGCTGCTACTTTTGGGAAGAAAATTGTGGTACAGCTTTTTTAACTATTTTTGTGAACAAATTAAAATGTCCTCTGATCTGGCAAGCTAGTGTACTGCCTAAGTTGCTAACTATATTACTATGTTAGAGCACAAAAATCTGTCTCTGCAGAGAGCTAAAACAAAGCACTGTATACGGCCATCAGCTCGAGAGCAAAATCTGAAACACATCACTCAGGGACAGAATCTTCATACTACTGATGGAGGCAGGACACTGAGGAAAAGTGCTAAGATATATTAGCACAAAAAAGTTACATAATAAGCCATTCTATTTTGTGAATATGGCAATTACAGCTGTGACGTTTCCTTTAATTATATATAGGCTTGGTATGTACCCATTTCTCATTAAGTAGATGTATGGATACTGCAGACAGAATCTTGGCATTCCTGCAACTTTCTTCTGAATAATCAACATTTCCCTCTCCCCTTCCTCTTCCCTCTCATCCAATTTCCATATCCTATCTGGTAACTATGATCATACTCTTTTTCCTTCCTGCAAGGAAGCATATGAAGTGCCTCTTTCAAGGCTGACACAAATGGCACTCTATGAATCACAGGAAAGGTTTGTGTAGTAAGTAACTGTCGTTCTCCTCCCATAGCCAAAATGAATCATATCCACAACATAAAGAAACTACAGTGGCCTAAATATTTTATTTTGAGTTTTTTTAGGGGAAGAGAAGTGCACTGTTAAACACCAAGAGAGATGTATTAATACTGTCTTTCCTAACAGTTAAAAAAGCTTTAGGTAAAGAATAATAATGTTGCATGCAACTTGAGAGGTGCTTTAAAAAAAAGGTCAAAGTGGTGGAACACAGCTCACACAAGAGGGACATTAACTACATCCTGCCCTACATTCTTCATGTACTGACCGTTCCACCCATCCAGCAGCTTCCTTTAAGTCTCGGTGCTGCTCACTGCTGTTCCCTTGCTGTTCTTCCATGCACATGAAGACTGTTCTACACACTGGGAAATTGCTGAACATGTCACTAACACACAACCACAGCCTGCCCTTGGAGGCACTATGGGCATACAGACAGCTCCGAAGGACTGTACACAGGTCAGTGGCTGCCCATAGATCCCAAGGGCTTTATAAAGGTCCATACCCTATTTCTGCTCATTGACAGATTAACCAGAGTTCATTTTCTATCTCCAGTTCAATCCACAGTTCAGGGTGCTGAGAATTATGAGGAAATCTGTGTTGTTCCCAGCCACTCAGCTCCCCATCTCCTAAACAGATTTAAAAGAAAACTTACATTACAGGCTATTCTATTTGCCTTTTAAAAACTATTATTGTTCCACATTACACAAAGCAATACCCTGCTCTGCAACGCTCCTCTTCCTCTGCTTTCCCTTCCCCTGAGGAGCTAAGAGCACTTCTGCTCCTCCCTGGTAGGGAGTAGATGCAGGGCAGAGCTTGGGTGCACAGGATGAGCAGTTGTGGGTGACTCTCATGGGAGTGGAGTGTTACAACTCACCAAGGCAGGGATGCCAGCACCTTCAACGTTTCTTTATAACAGACTCTATCATAAACTAATCAGAACATGCTAGTTGACCTGATCTTCCTAGGGAACTAGAAATTAGAAAAGAAAAACTTGCTTCTCCTCACCACCATCCCATAACTCACTCTCACAAATCCCATTTACCCGGTAGTTTAACAGCACTACAGTATCAAGAAGAATCAAAACTTAATAATTACATCAGACTTTTGAAAAATTCAAAAGGCATTGTCTGTTACCCACTCTCCAAGACCCACTGCTGCTTTTATTTCAGCTGTGAGGACAACAGTGGAGATTGACAGTAAAGAGATTCAAGGCACTGACTCTCTTCCAGCAGATTGTGAGCACATTGACTGCTGAATACCCTCCAGACAGACTCCAGCTACAATGCCAGCTTACTCTCCAAAGTACTCAAACCTTGCATTCTGCAGGCCAACAACCTAGCTTAACACCAAAATCAAATGCTTTGCAAGTGCTGTACCAGTGCCATTCTGTTATCTAATCAAAATTTATCCTAATCTTATTTTTAATTCATATCTAAGGAATGCATTCCAAACTCTCTGCATATGCTTTTAGCTACTGCCACAAAATACCATCGAAGTTTCATATTGTAGTTGTCTTCTTGTTATCTAGGCTAAATATGTTCAGTTTAGTAGGCATTTCTTCACAAGTCGTTACCCTCACCATTCAGAGATTATACATTTTGCAATATTACATTTTTTACTCACAAAAAGCCCAGTTCAAGGCCATAATTTCATCTTCAAAGGCCCTTGTGCATCATGTTAAAATTAGCTGGCTGAATGCACAGTTCATGCTATAAATTCCAGTTCACATGATTTTATGATCTCATTATTATGAAAATGGGTATTATTCTTGAAAGTTTTCCTAAATGTTAAACAAAGTTACATAAAGTGACTACCAAGAGCTCAGTTTCTCATTGCTAAAGAGACCAAATTGACCATGTTGAGGTGCCTTACTGCTGATTTAAATCATAATCAATCAGGGCTGAGTTATGTATCACGAACCCACAGTGCTAAAACATACGTTGCAGTAAGAGGATAGAGTCAAGTCAGCACTGATTTAATACTTGCCATACTAACAGTCATCTAAAATTTATCCAAAAAAGTTGCATTTCCTTCTAACATCTGAGTTCATATTTACTTTAATTCCTTGTATACATCCAAAAGTTCATAAATTTTCTGAAGATTTTTCACAACTACCTCTTTCTGTGCACAAATTACATTGGTATTTGCTTATTTAGGGTCTTACAGTTGGCCCTGCACTCAGTACACAGAAACTCATATAAGCATTCACTTCCACCACAGACTACCCTAAACACAAAATACTCCGAGATACCATGAAATTACAGAAAGGCTCTAAAGTTACAAATATAACAGTACTTAAAACAAATGCTTAAGCACAGACAACATGGATTAACATAAATACATACATACTCTCATGAGTTTATAGTATTGTCTAACAAAAGTCAAACTTCCAATTTAAAGAAAACAGCACATGTTCTTTCTGCCTCTTGCACTACATATTAGTTTGCTTTGAAATTCAAGGCTACACACTGTTTTTCCCATCATTCAAGGCGAAAGAGGAATGGTATACCATTGTCCACAAATTTTGACAGTAGATTTCAGACTTTTTACACACTTATAACAAAAACGTCGGTCACTTGAGCCATTAGCAACAGCAGCAGTAGACAGCTGTCTTCATATGCACCAGCAGCAGATGAAATACACACTTTGCCAGCAGGTTTCAAGTTACTGCTGACAGCAAATGAACACAAGCTCCTCACTTGATTTAGTTCCATCTTCTGGATGAGAATGAACATTCTCAATTCAGGATGCAACTAAGCATTTCTGCTGTCATTTTTAGCAAGTCCTTCATTTTGAAAACCATTTTTACTCCTTTCTGCACCCCCGGTTTTGGTCTACTCAAAACTGTTGATAATTCAAGTTGGACAGCAGATCTTGAAAAAAACTTTCAACCAACCCACACTCTTTAAGAACAGATTCACAATACACTTGGAGAAGACAGTAGCAGGATGTCCCTCTGGCGTTTGGATGCTCAGCAGTGAGAGGATACAGACCTATACAGGAGACCACAGTCTTATTTCCCTCCTACGTCTGGATAGGCATGAACTGCCATAGTACTCCAGGCTATACAGTCCATGAGGAACTTAAACAGGAGACTGATTTCTTCTGCAGCACCAAGGGTACATCTTCACTTTTTCTCAGCAACTACCTAGGCAGCTTCTCAGAAAACTCTCACTGAAGAAAATTTCTTTCAAAATCTCATCTTTCTGACCTGTAACATATTTCACTTATTAGGCTGAAAAAAAACAGCAGAATGCTAATACAGAAAATTCTGAACTAAAAGAAATTAGAAGCCACACAAAGGAACAGCAAAAGACTGGAGAAAAGTGATTTCATCTCCTGAAGGCAGGTGTCCTCACACAGAGAAATGGTTGAAAGTAGAATGTCAAAAAAATCCATGGAGGCCCTTGGAGAGGGAACTAACCATTGCAATTCGTAAGAGAAGAAAAATTATTGCTGATTAGAGGGCCAACAACCATACAGGGAATGGCAATCAGTGAAGGGGAATATGAAGCAGTAATTGAAAAATTTCCCTCCATGTAAGAGTCAGAAGCTACTTACTGCTGAAGATAGGCCTAATGAAACCCTCAGTTTCTCAGGAAATGCCTGGACTGTAGAGTATTTGAAGCTGATTTCTCTCCCCGTCCCCTAATGAAGTGACTCTGCTTACATAGAAAGCTTTCATACACACAGAGTTAGAGACACAGTGTGCAGGAATGATTTTACACACCAACACCTTCACTGAGATACCAGGACTCCAGTGAAAAGTAGGTATGTCTCACAAAGTGCAATTACATGAATGACAGAAAGAGAAACCTACACTAGGTGGGTGGCCCTGCTTGAGCAGGTGGGTTGGACAAGACGAACTCCAGAGTCCCCTTTCAATCTCAGCCAGTGTGGGTTTCTAAGACATTCCTAAATATCCAACGACCTAATCTCTAAACCATTGTTCTGGAAGATGGTTAAAAGTGAGCTCAAATCCTCTCAATCAGAGAAGGAAGCTGAATATGAGTTCCCAGTATTCTATCAAAGAAAAAACCCAAGTAGATGAAGCAGAGGTGAGAAGTGTGTGAGACAGGACTAGCTTGTAAAGGAAAGACCAGCACAGAACACAGATTGCACCAGAACTATTGCTTGTAAATGATTTTTAAAGTTTCATCTTATGTTCTATTTGCATTCTGTTAAGAAACTGCAAATTAAACTGCAATACCTGGACTTAGGTCAGGCATTTTCCTGTACCTGAGTAAAGTCTTCTGAGGTTTTATTTTGGAAAGGACTGTGCTTTTCAGTTTGGATTTAAACATTTGTTTTATTTAGCAACTAACAGAGAAAAGCAGAGAAAAATGGATAATTGAAGATTTTATTTTTTATTTTAAAGTAAGATGAGCCAAGAGTATCTGTTAGATTACAGACTGCACCTGTCAAAAGCTCCCTTGTCTTGTGTTACAAACCATTTCCCTGTAGGCTATGGCAGTCTGGAATGGGAAGAGACAAAAGTGAGTGGCCCAGGAGGTTCCCGCCAATCCTATGGAAATTAAACCCAAGTACATTGTATCATAGAGAGTCAGAATTTCAACAGGAACAGACCCAGGCTCTGAACGTCCACCTTTTGAAACATCCCAGCTGCTGAATGCCCAGTTTAAAATGTCTCAAGGGGCCAGCATTTCCAGGGAGCAGGTGTTGCACACATTCTGAAAAGAGTCATCTCAGAGTGGGCACTCTGAGAACTGAGGCACCCAGAATTACTAATTGCTTTTGAAAATAACTACTTTATTCTATAATAATCATGAAACTTTTGCTCAATACGAAACTCCCTTAAACTCCACTGCCAGCTGAACTAGACCACCAGTGATTTTGAGAGCCCACTTCCTTCCAGTGTTTTTTCTCCACCACTACCAGGGGAAGGCTAAAAAGTCATAATGATCCCAGTTTAGATTTGAGAGCAGAAACAAAGATCTGTCTTACCAGACAGTTCTGCCACAGTACCCAGAGTGCAATGTAAAGAATGGCAACAATTCTGACCATCGACTGACACTGTACTGAGATACTGAAATAAACAGGTTCTCACACAAGAGTTTGATTTAGCAAAACACTCCAACATGTGCTGATGTGTTTCACTGTATAAAATCCAAAGTAAAGCATTACTGAACACAAATAAAGATGGTTTAATTTAGGCTGAGGCACACAAATAATACAAAGACATCAACTAATCTCTCATAGAAGCAAACAGACTTTCCTACAAAACCAAAGGAGAAAAATAGTCTACATATCTGCATATTTTTTGCTACTGTAACCTCTACACTTGATGCCACATACAACACCAAGACATGAAGACAGGTAGTATGTACAGTTTCCCCAAACAAAAATGGGCTTTTGCTTGACCATACAACTCCCAGACCACTTCCTTCCATTTAGACAAAAGAGACCAGCACTTGAACAGTACCTCTTTTCTCCTTACTTAAATTTCAAGGTCATGGTGAGGCTAACCTTTATTTTAACAATTAACATCTACTTAATTTTGCAGAAAGACCAATTTAAAGTTAACAAAGACAATGGAGTGAGTAGAAGCTCTGAAAGAAAAATGAAATATTTACAAGATGCAACAGTTTTGAAAAGCAACTCAGGCTCTCTACTGTTGTAATTCTGCACCAGTTTCCTGGCACTAGTGGTACCTATCCAGAACTACCATTCTCTCTTCAGCAGATGAGTAAATCAGCATTCCTCAACACTAGTTACTTTCAGGAGCCCAAGAAGAACAGAACAAAAAGCAGCAAGAAAACACCAAGGCTGAGGTTCATGTACATTTTCTTTGGCAGCAAAGAAAGTTTCACAGGTCATTTCCCCAAGCACTCATCCTTGCTATTCCTCTTATGTTCCTCCTTTGCTGCCCTTCAGCCAGATTAATATGACTTTTCTTAGGGCCATACTATAAATTGGATTAATGAAACAATTCAAGATAAAAATAGCAATCTGCCCTCCAAACCCTAACCAAAACGCAAAGCCCCAAGACAATGGCATTCCAGTGACAGAATCTGAAGTGCAGACACTTAAACAGTTGTACCAGTACAGCCGAGGGGATGGCAAACTGTGGCAGGGTGGAAATTTCCTCAGTCAACTAGTTTGCCAAGAAAATGGTAGAGGAACCACAGCTGTATTTTCAGAGTAAGTAGAAGGCATATGTTACCTTCATCCAGAAATCTGACCAATCTCTCATAAAATAAATAACAAACCTCCCTCACGTTTTCCTAAATACATATATTTTATATATATAATACATACACATATATATATATCTCCCTTTCAGTGGGTTCCAACATATGATGAAATTAAGACCGAAAACAACATTCACTAATAATTTTAATGGGATAGGATTTTCCTATGACTAACATAAAGTTCCTTGCCTGTTGGAGGCATGGGCACATCCACACCACTCAATAGGACCATGGTTCAGAGCCCCGAGCTGCTGCTGAGCGTGCCTTCCTCAAAAGAGAGGGGAGGGCTGGGAGTATTTAAAAATAAGGGGGTTAATGTTGTCCTCTTTTTACACACTTTTTCCTCTCAGAACTTGATATGGTAATGTTAGAATTTGGCCAAATATTTTCCTGCAGTATTTTCCCTTACAAGGAACAGTGAAATATTTGTTAAGGTGTTGTAATTGCTACTCTCTGATCCCTCAGAGCACTTCATAAAACTGGTATTTCAAATGAAGTATTTTATTTCAAGACTTTTAATGGGTCTTTAGAGTTCTGTAAAAGGCTCACTGACTGCTTTATATATGATTTCCCCTGGAAATTAATATTAGCAAAATATTTTTTATTATTTTTTTTATTAATACAAGAAGTTCCTTTCTAATTTGTTAGATCTTTTTTAAGTATAATTGCTTCTGTATTACACAAGATCTCTACTGGTACATTAAAAATTCTACAGAGATAATCCATGCACTTTTTTCTTTGCAAGTCAATTGTATTAATGCTTTCTGTTGCCAAAAATCAATTCTTCTCATATTTTAAATTGCACTGACAGGTGGAAAACAAATATTTTAGTGCAAAGTGTAAGTCTGTCTCTAATAAAAGGCATGATTATTATTAGCCAGCAGTAAACAATACCAATTAGGTTTTTCACAGGAAAACCTTTGCTATTGTTAATGAACCTATTATATTTCTCATCTCAGAGAAGCTCAGTCAAAGTGCACCTTCATTAAAATAAATGCAGCAATTATTTAGAATTTCCTCCATTTGGGGAAAACAGGAAACAGGCTGGAAAGACTTTTCAGAAACAAAAAAATCAGCAGATAGGAAAATAAACCCTTTTCACTCAAGACCTTCAAAATTCTCAGAACCATTACTTCTGTGTCCAGAACTGGAGGCAAAACTGAGTGACCTTGTAGTGCACACAAAGGTGATGAGAATGCTGCAGTGTGAATGAGCTCTAGTACAAGTTCCAGAAGTAGAACATGTATCAAACAGGAAGGTAAGAGCAAGACAATCCCCTCACTTCAACACAACTCATCAGTCTTATTTCTACTCAGTTCAGAGGTCATACTTACATTAACACACATTAAAAAACCCCATAGAATCCAAAATAACTTTCCGAGACCAACTGCAACAGCTTCATGTAGACACAAACGAACACTCAAATGTTACCATTACCGACCCAAAATAATACAGATGGGGGACAAAAAATGCCAAAAGATGTCTAGTTTTTAAATGCCCAGTATTTTGATTAGATACTTACAAACTTTTTTTTTTTTCTCTGAACCAACACAGTCTCCCAATGTATATTTCTGCTTCTACAACCCTTGGCATTACTCCCTTCAGAATTCAGGGAAGGTAAGCAGTAGCCCCAGACAGAGCACAGCTGCTCTCTCACAAACTACCCAGGCACTGGCTGTACTGCAGCTGAGCAGCAAGCAGCTCAGGATGGGAAAACAATCCACTTTTACAGGCAGCTTCTTAGACAAATCTGGCAGGCAACTCCACATTTTACACCACTGAACAACGAATTAAAGTGTCTTGCAACAGAGCTGACACTGCCCCACATGCATAAAGAAATAAACAAAAGAATCAGATTCATAATATACAGCTGACAATGCAAAGTTTGAGGGTTTTAATTCAGAAACACTGATTTGACAGATTATCAGAAATGTGAAAGTTAGTGGAAACTGATATGATTATCATCTCCAAAGTTAATTGTTTGTTGAAAATGTAGATATTTCTGTGTGCTAACTATGCCACAATACTACAGCTAGGACTTTCAGAGCCCATAATTCCTCAAAGTGACCAAAAAAAACCCAAAAACCCAACACAAAGAAAACCAACCCACAACATAATCCTCTTACACAGACAAGGCAAAGGTAAAGACAAAGACTGAACACAAACTTCAAACATAATGAAAACCAGCATTTCTTTCTGCCTCTAGCAGGCTTCCTTCCTAAAACCTCTTCTGTGAATTGGCAGATCTTTCCTTTTTGGCATGAATTGCTGGCATGTGGCATTCATTCTGTTGCTTGCATGCTGGCAAACGACAGAGCTAAATCCCTCCATTGCTGGAATTTCATTTCCCACAACGTTCATACAAAAAATTTGTCCTATTATGAGGAGCTGCTACTTTGTTATCATGTGGAAAATGCACATCTGTGCAAAAAAGGACAATGCAAAGCTGTATTGCCTGGGTCTCTCATACATGCACAAATATTTATGATTTAGAGAGGAAACAGGAATTTATCTGATAGCTTACAGTACACCACAGATGATGGTCTCTCACCATGTTTCTTAGATAATGCTGTTATCTTTGTCCATAGTAGGAAAGAAGGAGCTTTGAGGGGCCTCGTGGCTTTTAAGGGGGTAGTTTTGAAAAACACCCAGGAATACAAATTGAAACCAAATGTGGAAATGTTCTCCAACTACATAAGAAGTACAAGGTTCCTTCTGTTCTGGTAAACCATCGCATAGCTATCAGACACTGTGTTATTAAAATAAATTCAATTCAGAACCATAGGACCATGCTTGAGATTTGTGCAGCTGACACATACTAGTTGAATCTGTTTTTCTATAAAAGTGACTAGGCCAAGTCTCTACACTAACGTATGTTCAGTGGAGGAGAAGTCTTGATTACCTTGAGACATCAGGATAGACTACACGCCTCCACCAAAGCATGGATATAAACTAAAAATACCAAAGAAATATAGAATTTGAATGAGTTATGGCACACCTAATTCTCTCAAAAACAGCTGTGAATTAGATCCACACCCACAAGCAATAAACTTCAAAAAATAAAGTCTTGTGAAAATGTCACATTAATCTACTCATACAGTAAAAAGTCTACTCACCCACTGCTTACTAAGATGATTAGTAAGGAAATCACAAGTTAAACTTTATTCATATGCTTAAGAAAAATAGGAAAGAGGTTGCAAGGTTGATTTAACTCAGAAGATATTATTGTCACTTGACATTTACATGCAATGTATAATTCCATTCCCACTTACAGTCTGGGGAAAGCCTGTTAAAATTACTTCCTTAATGTGTGAACGCTTCTTTGAATTGTGCTCTTTTCATCTGCCACCTTTTCCTTAAGCCAGCTGGCTCCTTTTGTTAAGTCTTTTTTAATAAGAAAGTTCATTATATGTAATTTATGGAGCAGTTTGAGATTGTCAGTGCTGCTCTGAAATACTGCACATGTGTGTTTCAGAGCACTCTATAACATTTGTTGATAATGTTGAAGAGGCAGGGAGGTTCACGCACAGATACGGCCAACAACTCTAGCATGAGACTAATCAGAACAACCACATCCACCTTCTCATTTTCATACACACAGACTAGTCCTCTTTCAATTAATATGCCAGACTGTTCTTCCCATTTGTAAAAGCTAAAACCTTTGTGGAAACTACAGAACTTCCTTACATGGAAACACCATTAGGAAGGCATTCAAATATCTTTTGTCATCTAGAGAATGACCAGCATACTGTCCTGCTCAATCCTTTAGCTGTGGCTTTCTTATTTCTTACTTCATCTTATCCTTCATTACACATTTCTTTACCACTTGCTCTTCTCCCCTTCCTCCTCATCCAGTTCCCCTGTTCCTCCTCTTTTTTTGTCCCCTGAGCAATTGCTAGACTACTTTTTGATTCTTTCTCCATGAGCAAGTGATATCTTCCCAGTGATCACAATCTTTGGAGGTCACCTCTTACCTTCTCCTATCTTTTTATATAATAGCAGCTCTAACTCATGGATGTTGATTTTCTTTTATTGGAATAAAGGTCCATTAACACACAAAAAAACCCACCAAAATCAAACAACAATAACAAAAAGGGCATAAACTCACCAGTCATTAATAGTAACTGTTATGAGGTGCACAGTTGAGGAACTAACACAGTGCAAACAGTGCCTGAGGGTGGCTGGGGCAGCAGTGTGTGACGGAAGGTTACCTGGCGACCTACACAGAATGTGGTGCTGTTTGATGCTCACCATGAAAGTCAGACCCTTGTTCAATGTCTAAGAGGGGTACAGGAATTGTTCTATTTTTTTCTTTTTTAACAAAGGGGCTGACTGAATGCTGACAATTTTGCAGATGCATCCCTATCTTTAATGGCACAAAGTGTAAAATTCAGGCAAAGGCTCTTTCTAGACCAGTAAACAGGAGACTAAATCCTACTAATTGCATTTTCCTTCAAAAAGCTCTTTCAGTATTTCAAAGAAAGAGCAACACAAATTACTCATGCCTGGAAAGTGGAACTTACACCAAAACTGACTAAAGCAGCTCAACTTGTGAAATTAAGTAAGAGATGTTAAAGGTGACTTGTTCATGATGTACCACTACCATCCTGAAGATTTCTGAACATACTGGGCTCTTTGATTATCAGACAGAAATAAAAGATCCAGTGCCTGAAAACTGAAACAAGAAAGAAAACATAAGTTTGAACTGTTTATTCTGAGATTGGATAGATTCTTCAGTTGACTGTTTGCTGAACTGGGGGTTTCACTGTAAATTTTCTTTCCATAAGCAATTTTAGTAGAACATTTTTGAAGCAGTGTAATATTTTCTCTCTTCACATAGTATCCATCATCCCAATAATAGACATCAGACTACCCTCCTGTAGACGTGGCTGTGGATCCACTCATAAATTTCATCCAAGTGCAAATCTTCACCTAGTGCCCTGTGTGTATTTCAGTAGTTCAAACTATTTCATATCACCTATAATGGCTCTTGGAGTTGTGATATTTCCTATTTGTCAATTCACAAAAGGTAATGATGACATCTTGGCTAGGCTGTTGTCTTCTGCTACTTTTTCTTTCTCCTGTTCACATACTTTTCCTGGCTATCTATCTGCTAGAGTATCCAGTCACCTACCACCATTACAGACAACTCGCATGACTGTTAGACTCTTGCAACATAATTTCCCCAAGCACAGAAGACATAAGCAAAAACAGAAGTGAATATCTACACAGGAACTGAGATAATTCATACATCCTCCCAAACACTCTTGACACCTTCTTTTATGGAAGGGAAATTCATGCCTTATGAACTTCAATGACTTGCTCAAGGCCACAGTGCCATGCCAATTTAAAACCAGCTACTGCCGGCCTCAAGGACTCAGCAAAATCAGACTCCAGAGTGTCTCAGTTGTTTTATCTCTTTCATATCATGCTATTATGTGCTCCTTGTTCTTCTTCAGAGAAAATGGGAAAGCAAATGAGAAGGCAAGCAAATAATCTGTGAAAATTATAATAAAAAAATACTTTAAAATTCCAATTCAGACAACCAACTTCTGCCTGTCCTCCAAAGGATGGTATTGTTCATGTGTCTCAGTGTCAGCAATCATAAGGAACACACAAGTCATACATGATTCATAAAGAAAACATTCTCCTTTAAATTCTTGGAATTTAATCAGTACATATTATAATGTTCATTCTTCACTAGACTGTCAGTGTGCTATATAACATTGGTGTAAATTTCATAAAACATGTCATAAAATCTGGATTTGAGTCAGAGTGACTTTTTTCTTTTTTTTTCTCTGAAAGTATTAAAAACTTCTTATAATTAGTCCTGTGTTCACTGACCAAAAAAAAAGTTGAGTATAGAAAAAAAAAAGAGGTAAAAAACAGTCACAAGTTCTTGAATTCTTGAAGAACCAAAATAGAAGGGAAAAGATAGGGAGAAAAAAAAATTTAAAGAAGTGTCTTGTGTCTACTGGTACAGGATCAGGATGAAGTTTCAGAATGATCACTTCTGCAAAAGGGCTTCTTTCATGCTTTGACCAAACACCAAGAACATGTCAGCACAATGCTTGCTTTTCACCCAGTTAAACCTTTTCCTAATGGAAAGAATCAAGAAAAGAAATACAATTGTTTATATCCTTAATCTTTCTGAATGCTGCCAACCCCAGATTTTTTTTCTGCTTTTGTGGGTTCCTCCTCCCTCCTAGTTATTTAGGCACACAATTAGATCACTGAAAGCTAAATACTGATCTACTTAAATTAAATTAAAAATTAAAGCCTTCAGAATGGGTTCTTCAAAGCCCACACTACTTTCTATATATATCATGAGCCTCTACATTTAAGATGGAGTTAGCGGTATTTTCTTACTGCCACATTTCTGTGACAGAAATATGATGATAAGAAAATGACAGATTAATATACTACAGAGAATATTTTCATACAGTAAATTACTCAGATAAAATATTCCTCTCTGGCTTTTGTTCAAAGAGGCTGATTTATCTTTGTGCTAAAGAGCCCACACCAGACCTCTACAGTACTTCATAGTACTTTGAAGCTGGAACAGACCATTAGGATCATTCTATTCTGATCTCATGCATAGCAGAGGCCAAAGAACCTCACCCAGCAATTTCAAGCTTATAACTTACAGCTGTAAGCTCACTCATTCTCTCAAGGTTAACATCACTAGAGCACAGAGGGTCTCCAAAAAGGTCTATACAGCATTTAAATCCCTCTTATGATCTATTTTGAAGACTACTGTGATTTTATGAGGTCTAGGACACAGAGAAATTTATAGTGACTATGGTTACATGAGGTAACCCACCTGGTGACTGCAAATCTCCCTAACTCAGAATGACCTTTGGGGGAGAAATTTACCCACTGCCTAAGAAAAATATGTTAGAGAACAGAATAAATATTCACACATACATATGTATGTATGCATTTGACATAAGACACTATGTAAATACCACCTACCACAACTTGAGAAAAAAATCATGTAGTTTTCTTCTGAGTCCTCCTAAGAGTTCTGACAGAAACTGAGACTGTCCTGCATACAACCTTCAGTTCAGGTGCAAGCTGTCAGTACATTTCCTCGAGAATGCACAAAGGAAGTTACTCAGCAAGCTAGCGGTAAATCAAGACTGGATTTCACTCTGAGTGATACTCTCTAGTTCAACCACAATATACCAGTTTAATGCAAGAATAATTTTACAAAATGCAATGACCTGTATTGATCTGATAATACAAATTCTCACTATCTCTATTAATCTTAATCTACCATTTGCATTTTATTGTTACTAAATGCAGGAGTACAGTGATATGGCACCAACACCTCTAAATCCTCTAGGAGTGAGTTCTGTAGTGCCATTGCAGGTGAAGGATCGAGGGCTCGATCTGCAGGAAAGCCTTTGCTGCCACCTAAAGGGTTTCTCTTTCCCTCCAACTGCAAAAGTTGAGGAACAAAGATACTCGGATGCACTCAGCTTACTGAGTGCCTAAACCGATAAGGAGCCAACAGAAGAGCATTCTGCTTAATATAGCTGGTTTCCCCTCCCTGCACTGTGTTCTTCTTGCTTCTTGCAGTTACAATTCCAGCTAGGAAATAGTAACAACCACACATATTTGTTTCTTCCCACTTCATAAGATTACAGACTACAGTCAGGGTGGTTTTGTAAAAATATAAAAGAACACAAGTCTTTCATTACAAGTCATATTTTTCCAGACTTTGACACAAGGCATATTTCCAAATTCTCCTTTTTCAGACCGCTTCTTTGAAGAACAGCTTCCAGAATCAAGCAGCATACTCCAGCAATGGGCTGGCTACAAATGTTGTAAGTAAACAGGTAGGACAAAAAATTAATCCAATCCTCTCTTCTCAGAATTTTTATACTGACTGCAGAGCATGGCTCACAGAATGTAATTTTATGTCTTCGAAAAGCATTTCACAAGAACCCAACCAGGCCTTTTTTTCTCAAAGAATAAAATTACTTGAAGAAGAAACACTTAAGTGTGACACCATTTACCTACCTACTTCAAGAAATACGTATCTTTCTCACTGTTAGTTGAAAGGTTAAATACCTGTAAAACAATACAAGAAGCACAGTGCAATAGAAGAGAAGCATAAATTAAAAGAACGTTTTTTCCCAAAAGAATTAATCTTAAGCGTGGGATTTGAAGGAAAACAAAATTAGAATTTTTAAAAAGGGGAATCTGAAATATTTTATCTCACATACCACAAAATACAAGTTTACTTTAAACAACAGGAAAAGAATTTCCCAAGAAGAAATATATAATTTTGGTGCCTACACTGGGTTTGTGCATGTCACCAATTAGTACCACAGACACTGGTGTAGCAACAAAGCAGACCGACCAGTGACCAAACAGCTTCTGAAGATAAAAGCCTGGGGTTAGAAAAAAACCTTCCCCTGTGAACAGCTTGGTATGATGAGGGAATTCTTGCAGCTTCACAGGAAGCATCTGGTAGAGGCTAACGCAGAAGGATGAACTTCATGAATCATGGGCCTCTCTTCCTTTTCTACATAGCTAGAAAATATTTTCCCATAGCAAGTCAGTGAAAAGACATTTATCTCCAGAATGGACTTTGAAATTCTACACTTAAATTCTCCAACAGGAAAAAAAAAATAGAAAATCTACACTTAAAGACTCTCCAACAAGAAGAAAAAAAATTTTTGTTCCTACAGTGCATATAAAACTGTTTGTTATTTCCTTTTCACAAGCGTCTTCATGGATATATGAACTTGCAAGGGAAAAACAAGGTCTGATTCCTCATGCAAGTCCCTGAACAGGCCAAAGCTTTGACCATTAGGAAGCCACTATGAGGTGGAGAGTGACCTGACAAATCCACGTTCATATGAGATGGAAGGCAAGACGTGCAAGAAAACATCTTGACATGGCTTCTTTACCCTGGACAAGACCAGCACAGGAAGGCAAAGTTTAACCTGCTCATTTTCTGAGTCAGAGGACCTTCATATTCATACCTCTTACTCAAGAGGATTGTAAAGTGTCATTCCAGCCTATACGCTATAGCCTGTTCTCAGGACAGGCTACCTTATGTTTGATTATTTTTATGATGTGCAAAGATCTCTAACACTACGGAAACTAGCAGAGCTTGAGATTTTTAGAAGCACAGATGTCAGCAGGTTGATTTCTGTATCCCAAAACAATCACATTGCAGTCATTTCATGCAGAAGAACCTTGACAATGTTAAGATTCATGTTATGGTACAGTACTGTAGGAATCCTGCATTTGAATTTTCAATGAAAAATAAACTAGGGGAAAAAAAGAACAAAGAAAACAAATTAACCAAAACATTTTATATTCAGAGCTACAGAGTCCATCTTTATATTGGAATTTGCACCATTCCAAATAGGAGAAGCTTTAGGTCAATGACAGATAAACTGCCATGGAAAGGTCCCTTGCTTTCAGGGATGAACAAACTTAGAATGTTCAAGTTTGACTGTTTGTTATAGGTTGCTGCAAAGGGCTTAGCAAGTCACTGCGAAGAAGAGTATTTCATAGAAACTCATGAATCAATAGTCTATTAAAAAGCTGTCAATGATTTCATAAAACTAGGATAACCACCATGTCTATATGCCCTACACTGCTTCCTACAGCAATAAGGGTCAGCAACGTTTAGAGCTGTTCCTGTTAAAACCATTCTAAGAGAGCAGTGAGAGAAATCCAATTGATGTGGGTAATCTTACAGAATTAAATCCATATGGAAAGACTGAGGAATCACCAACCAAAAAAAAAACAAAAGAAAGTGCAGGATTCTGCACCTGGGATGGGACAACCCTGGATGAACATACAGCCTGGGGAATGAGATGCTGGAAAGCAGTGCCATGGAAAGGGACCTGGGAATCCTGGTCATCGGCAAGTGGAATATGAGTATTCAGCAGTGCCCTGGCAGCCAGGAGGGCCAACCATGTCCTGGGGGGCATCAGGCAAAGCATCACCAGCCAGTCAAGGGAAGGGATTGTCCCGCTCTGCCCTGCACTGGGGTAGCCTCACCTTGAATATTGTGGGCAGTTCTGAGTATTGCAATGTAAGAAAGATATTAAGGTATCGGAGAGCAGTCAAAGGAGGGGAATGTAGGTGGTGAAGGGTCTTGACGGGAAGGTGTATGAGGAATGGACTGAGGGCCCTTGGTCTGTTCAGCCTGGAGGAGTCTAAGGAGAGACCTCACTGTAGTTACAACTTCGTGGTGAGGGGAAGAGGAGGGGCAAGCACTTATCTCTTCTCTGTGGCGACCAGTGACAGGACCCGAGGGAATGGCCTGGAGTTGTGTCAGGGAGGTTTAGGCTGGATATCAGAAATATTTTCTTCACTCAGAGGGTGGTTGGGCACTGGAACAGGCTCCCCAGGGAAGTGGTCACAGCACCAAGGCTCCCAGAGTGCAAGAAGTGTTTGAATAATACTCTCAGACACATGGTGTGACTCTTGGGGATGGTCCTGTGCAGGGCTAAGGGCTGGACTCGATGATCCTTTGTGGGTCCCTTCCAACTCAGTATATTTTGTGATTCTGTGATTATCAACTACTGTTTAGCCCTCATTGAACAGGTATGATGTCACAAGCATATCCCAATCAATCTGGAGGTGAGAAAGTCCGAAAAAGGACATTGCACTACAGTGTAGCATGCATGAAGAAAAGTGCAGAGACAGCTCTGGGACAAGGGCAAGAGACAAATGGAATAAGCAGCCAGAATTGAGATAAACTCTGCTGCCAGAGGGAGCACGTTATGCAATGAGCAGACAAGAAGGAAAAGGTAGAGCTGTAACTCCAACTTAATCTGGGGCACATGCCAAAGAATCACATCACTAACGTGTCTAAGACCCATGAGCCTGTTCCGTACATACTGGTGAGCACAAAAATCCTTCAAAGCGTGAAGTAAAGAGGAATTCTCACGCAGACCCTAATAGTACTACGGGAAGATCACTGCAATGTAATACAGATGGCACATAGCCATGGGTAGCAGCTGACCATGATATCTTAGGATAAGCTTTTGAAGAAAAAGTAGCTTTTTTTTCCCCCCAAACAAGATTAATAGTTCAGCTTCAGTAGCTGCTTCCCACACAGCTATTCTACACTTCAGGGCCTCTACACTTTGCAGTGCAAATGTGGCGTGTGGCTGGAATAAAGTCCCAGACATCAAGGAAGCATCTTGCCTTCTACCAGCATTAGTCTTCTTTATTCCAACATCCACAGCTCTCCATACTTTCCAGTCCCATATTCCTGAGAAAGTTCTGTTGCTTTCTCGTGGAGAGTCAGATAAAACTGCCATGCTCAACAAGCTGACCAAATTCACATCCAAAAACTTTGAGGAAAGCTGGGAAGAGACGTCTATCATGGATATGCCAGACGTATCCTGGACCAGCACATTCTTACCATTACCAGTACCTCAGTCACCACACATAGGCGGTTTCACTAATTTCAAAAAGGGAGAAAAAGATGTATTGTTCAGGTACTTAACATGGATGTCCAGCAGTGCTTTCTAACTCTACAGAACTTCTTCAAGTACTTTAAGTAAAGACAGTTTAGCAACCAAGAGAACTTAAATTAGCAGTGCAAACAGCTGTTCCTCCATGTATGGAGGTGTCAACACAGGCTTTAAGGTTCAATACTCAGAGCATTAGAATTGAAAGATGTTGCCATACAAGTACTTGTGACAAGTGATGTAATGAATTCTTTCTTCAATCTCATTACTAAAGCACAAAAACACATTGAGGCTAAATTTAGGAAGATGCAAATTATAGTAGAACTAAGATGCTTTTACTTGCATTATAACTGATTTTGCGCAGTGTCACCATCAAATTCTCACATCTATTAGGACACCAATCCAGCAAAGGATATGAGCATATGCTTAAACTTTAAAATGTACAGACCCTTCAAATGTTGGTGGACCACTCAAGAATATCAGTGTGTCCTTTCTTTCAGTATTTTGTTAGGTTGGGCCACAGGACATCTGAGAGTGTTTTCAGCACAGGCAGGACATACGTAAACCAACTGTGTACAGTCAGTTTTTCTGCTTACATGTTTTTCTTATATAGTAACCTTTTAAAATGCTTCTATACCACAATGGTGTTCTTTAAAGACAAAAAATACGACCTTTAGACAATGTCAGTATCGAAAGATAACCATCAGAAAGACGGAGAAGGACAAAAGACTTTCTTTTTAACTCATTAAATTAAATGACCTTTTAAATGGGCTGTTTCCCTTTGATATTCAGTTTGGTGAAATTAGTTTTCACCTCTAGATACAGATCCTCAATCCCTTACAGGGTCTTTTAAAATTTTGTCTCTTGGCCAGCACGTGCTCATACCATACCACCAATGCTCAAAGTTAAAAGGTGGCAGGGTCTCAATGGACAGGGAGGTCTTAACAATTTAATTTCATGGACATCAACAAAATCACTTAAAAAATAAAAGGTTTTCAGGATCAGATGCATTAAAATTATTCTGCACCTAAATTAATAGCAGTTAACAGAAACTGTCTTATTTTTTTAGAAACTGTAGAAGTTCATAAATGAGCAATGCCTGGCCCAAATATTTAACACAAGTAATTTCTTTTCAATCCATACAGGACTAGAACAAAATAAACATATAATAAATATAATTAACAGTACATGTTTTCAGGATTCAGCTTTTGGAGAATATGAATTAAGAGAAGAAACAGAGATCACTCACTCTACTAATTTTGCCTGTCTGTTTAGTTATTTATCTTTAGATGTGAATGTAATTTCTCTCACGTACAGGCTATGACAAATTTCATTACTATTCCCAAAAATCAGCATTATCCATTATGAAAGACCAAAGGAACAAAATACATTTGCAGAAGAACTGCCTGTAAGATAAAATAAGCAGTCACAACAGAATTCCTTGCTTCTACAAAGCCCGGCAATGAACCCTGGAAAAATGAAGCTGGACAGTTAAATTCTGCAAAGGAAATTAAAGCAAAATGCCAATGCAACTGCAAAAAGAACACAGAAATATATTATCTAGCTCTTTCTCAAAATTTAATTAGTATTTTGCCTTAGAACATTAAGGCAAAGCAGGATAGATGGATAACAACTCTAGAAACAGAAATCACCACATATGAGCTGGAGGTAAAAGCTGAACATTCAAGTCCAGCAGATCAAATGATGACAATTCTAAAACACTGAAAGTTTACCCAAGTATGTCATGCCACAGAAACCTGGTATGTTTCCTGATAGAATTCTGTAAGCAGCACAAGAATTTGAAGTCCAAGCAGAGTAGCCAGGGGAATGAAAACCAAATGTTAGAAAAGTAAGGACCTTCACTACTTATTTGTTCCATGTACATACATCTGCAAGGAAAAGTGTAACAGTGAAGGGGACAACTATTGTAAGTAAAAACGTAATTTTGTAACACCAGACCAAAGAGGTATAACCTACAAATCCAAGTCCAGAATACATTCTCTGGGATGGACTATGTTAAAAGGTTGTGCTTGATATTTCTAAAACTATGATTTTACAGGAAAGTTACTTCTGCTAAAGTAAAACATGCTGTGATCTAGGAGCTGTTTTACAGTTACATGATGTAACTTAGCTGTAACAATCACCATAGGTATTTCTTAAGGAATGATCTCCTCTCAGAACTGAATGCTAAATATGGTCCTTCTGGTTACTAAATTAAATGGACAAAATAATTTCAAGGTTGTAATTAAAGATTAATGTTTCAGAAGCAGGCAAGTGAGAAAGAGGCCCTTTCTAAGAGTACAAGGCACAAATTTCCAGATGCAGACCTGCACAGTGGCGCTTAAGTTGCCTTACATTCCTCCTAATAGGAATGCAACAGGGGCTTCTCCTGAAGGATGAAATCACTCAAAGCTTTTAACTCTTGTATAAATAATTAACTTCTGTGGTTCTGGGGATGAACTAATTCAATACATTCAACAAATTTCCATGCACTGCTTATGGCAAAACAGGAGAGATGGTGACGGCTAAAACAGGGAGGAAATAGAACTGGTTACACAAGTTTTACCACAAAGTGAATCCCCAGCTGAGTGTTCACACAAGCCTTCCATTTCCTCTACCCACTAGAAATGACATGTCAATTGCCTCTGAAAGCAGGATGGATAAAAAGGTCAAAGGAAAGAGAACTATCACAGTAGACAAAGAGAAGAACATTCATCTTGATTGCACATAATCCTTGGCTTAGTTGAGTGCAGTGAATAATGAACAGCAAAACTTTCATTTTGAAGGATTCTTGTTCTCTGTTCTCCACTCTTAATTGAAACTATCAGGGTTCAGGAGCTTTAAAGTTTTTGGTTTTATTTTTTCCTAGTGAAAACATTATCACAGATCTAAGATAGAGAAATGGGTCAACTGGTGGTTGTCTTTGAAAAGTAGCTTTGCAGTGCCCCTTTTATTGTGAATAGCAATGACAAGACTGTCAGCAGTGATTACACATTTCATTTACCCCACTCCAAAATGTCCAAACTGAAGCACCCTAAAAGGACCTGATTTTCAGCAGAGACAGCATTTTAAAAAACTGTAGCCCCTAACAGATGCCTCAAGCTTTGTTCTCAAAATCTTTAGCATTATTTTAATATACCTTGCCCTAAGTGTCAAACGAAACACACACAAAGAAGCAGTATGAGAGTGAAAAGTCATTTTACTCACCCTCTCATTCAACAGCGTTAAAGTTTCTACAAAGCTGTAGGGTAACAACCACTGAAACACAATTAGTCTTTGGTGGTACAAAAGCAGGGACAGTGTTTTCCTGGTATTTTCAGTGAGTTTGTCATTTAAGACAGTGAAATGACTGGAATGAAAACACCCTGGCCTAGCCAGAAGACCTACAGCTCCTATAATGAAGATACATATTGACAGCAACTAAATAAAAATACCTAGGTCTAGGACTTATCTGTTAGATTCAGGATACCATAGCAGAGAGAATATACTTACTGAAACTTTCCACAAGGTCAAAGGCAATCTTAGTAGCAATATCCATTCCAGAGTTGATGTAGGACTGGGAGTTTTTCAACACAGAAAGAGCAGGATCAATTGTGTTGAGCAGCATTCTTGCACCATATGACATCTTGAAATGTTACTCTAGAAATAACAGAAACATTTTAAAGAGTTCAAAATTAGAAGAATTTGAGAGAGAACACATAAGTATAGACAGCTAGCCATAAAGAAGTGACAACAGAACCACTGAAATACCTAGGCACAGGGATGAAAACTTACCTCCCAAGACGTCAGGAAGTTCAGTGAAACTGCAAGTTCACCACAGGTTTTCAACTCACCTCCTATTCTATATTAAACAAAACTACACCACAAAAAGTAACTGGTAGTTTTCATCTGCTCATTCCTATTGATAAACCACAGTGAAGTTCAAACTCAATGGTTATGTCTGCTTGAAAATTACTGCTGTATTTCAGATCCAAAGAAGCTGATACAGCCAAAAATTTGTCTGTATTTTCTAGGTGTATTATTGATTGGGCTAGAAAGAAATATAATTTTCCACATTTAATTCAGTCTCACCAGCAGTTGGCTCTTGGAAAAAATAATCTATCAAAAGGCCACTTTACTAAGAACGTACTTAACAGTAAAACATCTAGCAACATTTTAAAATAAAAGCTCATCTTACAAATGCTGCCTACTTCCCCCAAAGATACTACAAACTTCTAGTACCCATGTTCCATTAGCACAAAATAAAGTCACACAAGTACCACGTTTATCTTCCTTACCACTCTCTGGCTTTCCAGTATACATTCAGAACCTACAGCCTTGCAGGGATTAACTGCTCCTCCTCTGTGATTAATACAACCTTCAAGTGGTTTTGCTTATGCTGTGCCTATCCACACTGCTCACATCTGTTGGTTTCTTCTCAGAAATCCCAACTTCTGCTCTTCCTTCTTCATTCTTTGCTACAACTCACTCAGACAACATGTATCTACTGTGAGAAACATGAACCTGGCATGCAGAATTTTATGTCAAGTTGTAGATTAGAAAAATTCTGATTCAGCTTTAGATACGCTAAAAAAAAAAAGAAAAACATAATAAATAGAGTCTTGGACAGAAATACTGCATTAGTCCACAGAAAGAGTAACTAATATGTTCAACGACTATATTGAGATACTGGGTGAGATGGGGAGCAGAATTCACAACCAAATTTGAGGTGTACCAAAAGTTTTATCTGAACAGTACACAAAATAACAAGATGTTACAGTTTCAAAGTCTTTCATGGAATTTTTTTTGTCCCTTGCCAGCACAGCAATCTGAGGGTCGGGGGCCAGAGCAAAGTGACTTGTTGGAACTCACTCACAACCTGCACCAGAGTTGAGCTGGGGACAGTAAGCCCCCAGCTGTTTACAGCTTAAACAAAGAAGTAGCTGATAGCTTGTGTGTATCAGCTTAATTGCTTAGGAACATAGGGCGAAGAGGTTTCTCTTTCATTTTTGGGGGGGCTTTTTTGGCACTTTACTTTTCCCTGGCTGGGGAAGAGGTGTGGGAGAAGGTCCATCATTCAGTTTTGGCTGTATTCACTTGCCTCTGGTCCCATCTCCTTTGGTGCCCAGCTGCTGCCTTGCTGGGGCTCTCGGTGGCTCTGTGGGGGTCCCGCCTCGCCCCACTTCACGTGTCCTCTGTTGTCTCCTCTGCGAACCACCACCAGAGCCAGCATTTTGGTGAGGGAGCTTCCAGTCACTCCCTTGTTAGCAGCTTGCTTTTCTGCCTGCCTGTTGCTGGCGGCTCCTGCTCCCCCCCAGGTCAGGGAATCTAGGGCTGTTTGCCAAGGACTTTGCTAGCAGCCCCAGAGCCCGGGGCAGCCCCTCTGTGCTGTACAGTGAACCCTATTTGCTGACAGCCCCAGAGCCAACAGGAGCAGCCTGCACATCTTCCCTGCCCTGTCAGCTGCCAGTGAGCATATATTTGTGGTAAAGAACAGTTACCCTCTTTTCTACATTTTCTGCCTAAAGCTTCTTAATTTCAAAGGTTGTGCTGGCTCAGGGAGAGGGAGGCCCTCTTCATAGTCCACAAAGATTCCTCACTTCCCTGGACAGACATCTTGGGTTATTTTAAGCTGAGACACAAGGGGACAAGTTGTTCCATCAACAACAGCCTTTGACATGCTATAATCCAACAGCAATCTGGAAAATATCTAAATAGAAAGTACAATGCTTTGCCCAAGATCTACATACCCAAGGCTGTATGTCCCTCTCCTGCTTCCTGAGACTCCAGAACTACACTTTGTGTTGACCCTACACCTGAACAACATTGCCACATTCCTCACAAATACCATACAGACTATGAGACCTGAATACCTGCTGTCACAATCTCTTCTCTCCTAATGTTTATTTCATAATTTTTCCCTTTTTTCCATTTATAAAATGTGTTTGGCCAGTCAATACTATCTTTTAGTACACCATCTTTAGGTCATGTGCTTCCAGCAACATTTTAACAATAGTCCCACTTCTCCACAACTTGAACTGCTTAATTACATACAAATTACCTTCCTCTCTATCCCCTTCCAAAGGTGAATCTTGCCACAGAGGAGGCAGCAGGCATCAACAACAGCTCTAGTTATGTCAGCTCATGCTCTCCCTGCCAAAAGACAGTGATTGCTATCACTAGAGATCTTTAGATCTGTCAAACTGACAATAGAAGAGAAGAAAAAAGTTCCTGACAGAACTCCTTGAAAGTAAAGGAAAAGGATGCTCTTAAAGATTTAATAACAAATTCCTTCAACTTATATGTTATTTAACTTTTTTTAAGTACCTGTTTGCCATTTTAGCAGGACTGTTTGTATAGAATCCCTGATCCAAACATACACTATTAAATAGTCACACAAAGTCATACTAGCAGCTTTATCTTTCTGGGCCCATTTAGTGTATCAAAGTTAACAGAGAGCCTAATTCACTTCCTGAACATGGTAAATCTCACTGACAAAGCCTCTTGTTCTTTTGGAAATTTCACAGATACACACTGTGAAACCAGGAATCTGAAAAAAAAAAAACAACAGTGAAGGTAAAAAGGTTCCTTCATTCTCTTGACATTTGTAGAAGCACTGAGCAAACTACGCAGAAGCAGAAGTTACTGGTTACAATATTACATCGTGCCATTGCATTGGTAGTTTCATCTCAGTTTTTCTCTTGGAAAGAAATTTCCTTTGGACGAGTTTTCCTCTTTTTAAAATTTTTTTAACAAAAGATCATTTTTCTTAGAAACTTCTTAGGATCTTGTAATGCCCCAGCCTACTCAACAGGTTTAGGGGAAGGTAGCTGGATTTGCCCTGGGTGCTGTGCTGGAGAAACAATCAGATTCTCGGGGGGTTCAACAACTTTTACTTGCAAACCTGAGAACATTCAAATAGAATAAGGTACTTGGCAAACTTTAAAACAACTAGACAAAGTAAGACACTTTACAAATAAATCAGCAAACTTTAATTTATCCAGACACAACAAGGCACTTACTGGAATTTTTTGATCCGGCTTACAATGTATTTTGAGAAGAAGGTAGAAGAAAGTAAGAGAGAGAAAGAAAAGGGAGAGAGAAAGGCAGATAGTCACCACCCTAGGATCCAGTGTGGTCTCAGCAGATTCAAAATCTCAGCACAGTGTCATCAAGATGTTTTTATGTGCCCCAGTGTGCCACTTTGTGCTTACAGCAGGACAGCCCTGTTCCCCCACCACTTCCCACCTGGGTGCTTTGGCCCAGTCAGCTGTTCCTCCAGTCTCCTACAGATCCCAAGCAAAGATTTCACCCTTGGATTTCCTACGTGAATTCTTCAACCTGCAGCTGTCCCATGTGCCTCCCAAGGAAAGGCCGCATTCCTCACCTGCATTGGTTTCACAGCAGTGTTTCTAAGGCACTCTTTATTTTTTGCCAGGCAGATCTTCAATGGGTGCATCAATGAAGCACTTACCATTTGCAAACCCCAGACCCCTCATTTCTGAAAAATACAACCAGCAAACTCAGCGCTGAAAAGGAGCCCAAGTGAGAGTATCAAGGCCATTTCTTTTTTCCTTTCAACAGGTAATCAAATGGCCCGGACAGGATGAAGCAACTGTACAGCTTTTATTTTGCCCCGTATTTTAAATATTTGAGCAAACGACCTAAACTATCTACGCTTCAGCCTCCCAAACTGTGAAGCAGAGATAAGGAAATGAGAAAAGGCGTTCTGTCCGTAACACCAGCTGTACAGGCGCCCACCGAGTGCCGGGGCAGTCCCGCACAGGGCACACGGCCCGGCCCCGCCCGGCACCGATGCTCACCTGGTCCCTTCCGCGGCCCCTCAGGGCAGAACTGATCCTTCACGGCGGCACCGGTGTCCCCTAAGGACGGCACCGGTGTCCCCTCACAGGGGCAATGGTGTCCCCTCAGGACGGCACTGGTGCCCCCTCAGGATGGCACTGCGGTCCCCTCAGGACGGCACTGGTGCCCCCTCAGGATGGCACTGGCGGGCGGGCGCCCCGGGGAGGCGGAACCGCTTCGTCATCCGGCGCCGCCATGTGACGAGAGTGCCGAGCGCCGCCGCCTCCCTGCCTGCACCTCTCCTTCATTGCACCCCTCCTTCATTGCATCCCTCCTCCCTGCCCGCACCCCTCCTTCATTTCACCCCTCCTTCATTGCATCCCTGCTTCATTGCATCCCTCCTCCCTGCCTCCCTCCGCGCTGCCGGGGCAGGGTGAGCGCGGCCGGGCGAAGGAGGCGGCGGTGAGCGAACCGAGTGCGAACCGTGAGCTTGGGGGCGATGGAGCGGGACGGGACGGAATGGCTGGGATGAGCTGGGCTGGGCTGGGCTGGACTGGGCTGGACTGGGATAAGCTGGAGGCCGGAGCCCCTCCCGCCCGCTGCTGGGGCTGGGNGCACCGATGCTCACCTGGTCCCTTCCGCGGCCCCTCAGGGCAGAACTGATCCTTCACGGCGGCACCGGTGTCCCCTAAGGACGGCACCGGTGTCCCCTCACAGGGGCAATGGTGTCCCCTCAGGACGGCACTGGTGCCCCCTCAGGATGGCACTGCGGTCCCCTCAGGACGGCACTGGTGCCCCCTCAGGATGGCACTGGCGGGCGGGCGCCCCGGGGAGGCGGAACCGCTTCGTCATCCGGCGCCGCCATGTGACGAGAGTGCCGAGCGCCGCCGCCTCCCTGCCTGCACCTCTCCTTCATTGCACCCCTCCTTCATTGCATCCCTCCTCCCTGCCCGCACCCCTCCTTCATTTCACCCCTCCTTCATTGCATCCCTGCTTCATTGCATCCCTCCTCCCTGCCTCCCTCCGCGCTGCCGGGGCAGGGTGAGCGCGGCCGGGCGAAGGAGGCGGCGGTGAGCGAACCGAGAGCGAACCGTGAGCTTGGGGGCGATGGAGCGGGACGGGACGGAATGGCTGGGATGAGCTGGGCTGGGCTGGGCTGGACTGGGCTGGACTGGGATAAGCTGGAGGCCGGAGCCCCTCCCGCCGGCTGCTGGGGCTGGGCCGGGCGGCACTGGAGGCGCTCCGGGCTCTCCTTCTGGGTCCGAAGGCTTTTGCGACAGCTCGCTGTCTTCCTGAGTTTGTCGCAGTGTGGTTCTGGAGGATTTTGGTGAACGGTCAAGGCTGCTCATAACTTCCCGCAAATGTTTCCGAAATACAGGCGCTGGTGTTCAGCGCGGCCTGTCCCGCTGGAAACATGTCAGGGAATAAAGCCGTGCCCGGGAAGTGTAACCACAGCAGGGATGCGAGGCCTTCAGCAACACATGAAGGAGCGGACCTGTGTCATTTCTATTTGCTATGGAAGTTACCCTTGTTGCTAAAACCCATCCCTCTCAACTTTGATTGTATTTTTAAAAAGTCGCTCTTAAAAACACATGCTGTGAAGGAATTTTGCTTTCCCTGCTCCCTTTTCCTTGTGTGGTCACCATTGCTTCGGGATTTGTGGCTGTTTCATTCTCCAAAGGTGCCTTTCAGCTTTCCTGGTGCAAAAGATCACACTTCCCTTGCCTGGTCACACAGGTCGCTGTGACAAACACAGTCTACATGCTGAAGATGGTCTGCATATTTTTTCATATTACAAAGCCATGAATAGTTTGATTTCATAAATAGGTTGGAGAGTGTGCTTAAAAATAGACAAATAATCAGAAATATGAATGCAAAGCACTCTGAATGTGTGTGGGTTTGTTTTTACAGGTTATTAATGGCACAACTAGTTTCCTCATCAGGCTTTCTGCTTCAAATAGCCTAAAGACTGATGATCAGAGTCAGACTGGAGGACCTGCTGCTCTGTCACATCCAGCTCCACAATGGTGGATTTTCTGGCTGAAAACAATCTGTGTGGTCAGGCAATTCTTAGGATTGTCTCCTGTGGAAATGCCATCATTGCAGAACTCCTGAGACTTTCTGAATTTATTCCTGGCGTTTTCAGGCTAAAGGACAAGGCTGATCAACAGAAGTATGGAGATATCATATTTGATTTCAGTTATTTTAAGGTAAATCCTATTATTGTTAAATTTCTTAAAGCATTGCTGCATGAGGACACTTCAGGTTATGAAAGAGCTATTCCTGACTGTTGCATTTATTACTACTGTTCTTCAGAATTGACTTTCATGACTTGCTTCGTTTATATCAAAAATTAACCAGATTGAGGTAACAATGTGTTTGAATGCTAATGTGCTGCCCCTGGGCTGACTTGTGTTTTGTATACATTCAATCATATTCAGCCTCATCTTATTTCAGCTGGCGGATGCAATCTAGGAAAGATTCCTTGCTTAGAGCCCTCAGCAGAATATTATTATAACTGATACTTGCACTGAGAGAATCAGGGCAAGCAGGGGCTGGCAGTTATAAGTGCATTCAAGAGCAGTCCCAAAATGTTTGATGAGTCATCTGGCCTGTGAACTTTGATAGATACCAGTTACATAAAACGTGAATATTGGATTCTGAGGATGTGGTTATTAATAGTGCTGTCATTGTTATTATTTCTTTCAGCAGAGCCACTACATTATACTTTCACCAGCAGATTTTGAGCCTGTGCAGTTGGTTGTTTTCCTTTGGAGCAGTGCTGTGGGCAGTATGCCCATCTTTCTGGGGTTATCTGTAGCTTATTCTTCGCAGCTATGAAAACTGCTTTCTGCTTTCCTCTCTGACGGTGCTGTGATTGTTCATTCACTGGACTTGTCACATGCGCTGAATAAATAAATAAACAAATCAAGGAGTAGTGGCCATGGAAAGCTCTTATTTCCCTTTCAGAATTAAGCTTCTTGCAGGACCAAGTTCCCTCTGTCTTTTTTCAGCATGCTTAAGAAGGAACTACAGAGACTGTCTAATCTTACGTTACTTGGATTGTAAAATAGAGGAAATGCTAATAGTAAAACAAGGGAAAGACTTGCCAAGTTTTATTCTGTTTTATTTTGGTAAGGGTTGCAAATTTCAGCCACTAACTAAGGAAGCATAACAGTGTACTATTTTTGAGTTATAATCCAAAAAGTCCATGAAAGTCATATTTATAAAGCTGAGATTAATGGATTTACAGGTGTTTTTACTGTGAAAGCACTACTTTCACAGTATTCTTGATTCTTTGAATTACCTAATGAGGAGGGACCTGAGATTTTGAAAGTTGAAATTGTTTACTTTGTACATTTGAACTTCACAGGCGGTCTGGGGTCTGCTTTTATCCTTTGTTTTATGTAGATATTTTGCACAAAAAGAGAAGCAGAAAAACATTCTTAAGAAACTCAGGGAATTGTCAGCTGGGTATTTTCACTTAAATGTTAATAATATTTTCAATTAAACATTAATAATATTTTCATTTAGATGGTGATTAAGGTTATGAGAAATGTGACAGTGGTAAAGGGTTAGAAAAGTTGTACTACTGCTTTAAGGAAGTCAAACTCCTCATCCTAACCCTTTTTGCCGTACCATTGTTAATGACAAAGTTTCTGCATTAACTTGGGGGGCAAATGCTGAGCTAGATCTAGAATCTGAAAAAAAACAACACAGGCCTAATACTTTTAAGCAATTTGAATGTATCAGAATGTACTAAACATTGTGAGGCCTCAATGCTATGGCTTCTATCTGAGAAATCAATCAGATCAAATATGTAAAGGAAAAAATTCCATCCAGGAGATAGTTAGCACTCAAAAAGCACCCAGTGCCTTCAGATGCATTGTGGCTTTACTGAAAACACTGACTATTCTTTTTGATTGGTTACATAGAATAAATCACATGTAAAATCATTGCAGATTGCAACGAAGTGTAAAACTCATCTTTATGGAATCAATATTGAATCATAAAGCAGCTTGGAAAACTGCAGATCCTTGTTTTAGTAAGAAATGTTAACTCTGGTTTGCACACAGTGGTTGTTGTACATGGTCTGTGTCCTACTGAAGAGAAGTCAAGTAGAGGTCAAAGTCAAATATTGTCTCTAAAGATTAATTTCTTTCCTTAGGGGCCTGAGGCATGTGAAGGCAAACTGGAAGCCAAACCTGAGCTACTGGATTTAGATGAAGAATTTCGTGAAAACAACATTGAAATTTTGACGAGATTTTATCTAGCTTTTCAGAGTGTACATAAATACATTGTAGATTTAAACAGGTATGGTATCTGAAATACATATGGATTTTCAAAGGCTAGATTACAGTTTTGTCTTATTGATGTCAAGCTTTTTCTGTGCCTTTGAAAACCTGGATTGCTGTAGTGAGCACTGACTTTTACTCTGTTTCCTACCAGTTTATTATATGACTTGAAAACATTTCACCTCTCTACCTCATTTCCTCAATTGTAAGCTTGAGCTACTTTTTCTTCTTTAACTTGGAGATTGTCCTGAAGATTTTTTTTAATAAAAGAAGACTCCATATTATTAGGCTAATTTTTTTGTGGTCTTGCAAAACAGAGCATCAGGTAGGTTTTATTTGTTTCTTTAATCATTGCCGTTATTCTCCTGGACTTAATTTTTCAGTGAAGTTGCCAAATTATCAGGTTTGCTACTCTGGCCTGTAAAAAGCAAAAGGCAACGTTCATGAAATGCTCTAAGAAAACATTCTGAGAATCATAAGCATGAGAATTGGTTTTGTTATTGATCTTACTTGGAAAGATTAAATATTTGATATTATTTATGAATAAGTAGTATTACTGGAAAACCAGTTAATAGGAGTAAATCTTCTGTTAATTAGGGTGAACATACTCTATTTCCAGCTCTAACTTCCGAATTGCAATTGGGATCAGTTTATGGTATTTCCAGGCAATATTTTTGAGGTAACTTGAAAATATGGCAGTTTTGCTAAATATTTGCATGGAAGCCTTCTCTGGCTGTTATCCATCCATAACAAGATGAAGAGGATGAGCTCTAAGTTGCCAGGTGTCTTCTAGTGTCTTTCACATACACCATCAGGATATGAAAGGAGACTTTTTCCAACTGGTTGGTGCTAGCTAGGAGTTCCAGTTCCTCATTTCATAGTAGAACATCTCTTCTTTGAAAACCTCCATGCTGTTTTTGCTGGGGAAATGTTCTGATACATCTGTTGACTTTCAGAGAAAAGTGGCCAATTTAGTTCTGAAGATAACGTGGTTTGATAGTCAATAACCAACTTTTTGTCATCATTCCTAGATATTTAGATGACCTCAATGAAGGAATTTACATTCAGCAAACATTAGAAACAGTCCTCCTTAATGAAGATGGAAAACAGCTTCTAGTAAGTATTGACCAGTTTTGTAACAGTAGAAAGTGAACTCACTAGTTGAGTGCCAAACCAAAGATTTAAGTTTACCAAATGCATGGAAATGCTGTGACTCATTTTAAAATGAGGACAAAGGCCAAAAATCCTCAGCCTACAATTTTTCATACTGTATTGAATATATAGTTGCCATTGGACTAGTTTGCCCATATGTGTTTTTCTGTAAATGTTGCTACAAAATCATGTTTATGTGATTTTCTTTCTTTGTTCTTTCTCTTTACAAAAAGTGTGAAGCGCTGTATTTATATGGAGTCATGCTGTTGGTCATTGACCAGAAGATTGAAGGAGAGGTTAGAGAAAGAATGCTGGTTTCCTACTACAGATACAGGTAGAGTATATAGGTATGCAGAAGCTCTCAAGGCTGAAAAGATGTAACAGGCAGCATATTCAGTAACCTAGGTTATTGAATTAAGATAAATGGAAATATTGACACCTTTTTCACCAACAGAATATATACAGGGATTTCAGCAGAGCTCTCTGAATATCATTAGAGTTCCTTGCTTTAGCTGTTTGCAGGTTTAGTTGCAAAACAAGCAACAGATTTTTCATTCTTTTGCAACAGACACTTGAAGTCCACAAACAGACTTTCAGCAAAACCTTTGAGGCTGCATTTCCAGGCACTAAAGTGTCATAGGTTCCCAAATGTGCAAGGAAACTTTCTGAAAAGTCCTGAGTGTCTAGATGACAAATGTATTGCCAGTCAGACTTCCTGTAGTTGAAGTGCTTGATTAGGTAAATTACTGAGTTTTCCGGGGTAGGTTGACAGCATCATGGTACAACAGTTGGGGTCTCAAAAGGTGTCAGTGCAAACCTTTTCACACAAAAAAAAAGGGGTATCCTCTTCCAGTGCTACTTTGACTATGTTTATGCCTCTCAGTATACGATGAGAGATTTCTTAGCTCTAGAGTGCAGAAGTGGATTGACAAGGGGAATTCAGAAATGGGGAAGAAAAAGTAACAATTTAAAAAGGAACATAAACTCTTCCTCTGAACATAAACCTCCTTGTTTGTTCCTGAATAAAGTTCAATTTTCTGCTTGTGCTTTATGTGCTTATCTGGGATTTCAGTAAGGACATTTGTCAGTGTCCTCCTGTAATATGATGAACATTATATCCATGGAGTAAACAAACAAAAAATCTCCCAGACCTTAGTATCTTAATTTTTTTTTATTGAAAAGGGCATGGTTACAAGGGGTGGGAGAAAAGGAAATTATTAAGTCATAAAGCTCGTATTTTTTTCCCTTTCTTTTGTAAAACAGTGCCGCCCGATCCTCTGCTGATTCCAATTTAGATGATATTTGTAAATTGCTTCGAAGCACTGGATACTCAAGCCAACCTGGAGCTAAAAGACCTCCAAACTACCCTGAGAGTTACTTCAGCAGGGTTCCCATAAGTGAGACATTCATCAGCATGGTGATCGGCCGCTTGCGGTCCGATGACATTTATAACCAGGTAAGTCACTCTGAGATAAAAGAGGCATCTAAAGAGGAATATCAAATTCATACTCAGGTTAGTTACTCAGCCATGATGTGCAGAAAAAGGTAAATCACAGAAGTTCTAAGGGAACGCTTGAGATCAGCCGGTCTGACCCACTGGCAGAAGCAGGGTCCATTAGAGCAGGTGGCCCAGGACTGCATCCACTTGGATTTTGAGTATCTCCAGAGGTGGAAACTACAGAATCTCTCCAGGCGACCTGCTGCAGTGCTTGGCCAGCCTTGCAGTAAAGAACTACATTTTCATTTAATGTCTGGCCTCTCTTAATAGATCTAATTCCTTCAGAGATTCCCATTATTTTAATTACGGCAAAGAGATTTATCATCCCATAGTAGATAATGTGATTAAAAACAGACACTAATATTGCGGTTCTCAACTATGACAGTTGTATTAATATAGAACATAAATTGAAGCAAAACATGGGTAATGGCTACTATATTTACAGTGTCTTCTAACATGACTTCTTTGTGAGTTTTTTACCAAAGGATTTGCTTTTAAACAGGCTTCTTGTCTCAAGTGTGGACAAGCAATATTACTTCTGTAATTAATGGGACACTTTCAGTGAAACCTGTATAACTGAAACAGTTTATAGATACCAAAAAAGCAGCGCTGGAAGATAAATGAATTATAATAATAAATAAAGGCTTAGATCTTTAGGCCGGATTAATAATTTAAAACTTAGGACCTTATTGAAAGCACTTTCATGTTACGGACAGACACAATAACCTACAAAGGGAAAAAAATGCCTTTTCAATTATTTTACTGTAAGAATTTTTTAAGTTATGAGAGTTCTCGATACATGCTAGAGGTAACGTAGCCAATTGTCAAGAGAGTTCACTTTATGACATAATTTTTGTCTCTTTTATGAAACAAGTGTTTGTGAGACGATGCTCTTTTGAAATACTTAAAATCTTAGTTAAATCAGGTGGTACTTTGTATAATAATTACTTGTCCTATTATATAATATTAGAGGTTTATGGCTTTTGCATTAAAACAATACTGCTATTTTTGGTTCTGTTTTGTAGTGCTTAGTTGATAATGAAAGACACATTTCTGTACAAAGCATCATCACAATCAATGTGCTTTTTCCAAATGTAGTACAAAAAGTAGTGTGAAAATCTTCAGCTCAAAGCAAACTAATTTACTAAATCAGTTTTATTAACTGTGTTATGTCTGAAGTGTTATCTCCTTTGATACCTGCAGCTTATTCTTGGTGGCAGTGGGCAGAAGCCTTCTGATTTTTCTTACTAGTCTGAACATTTAACCTAATAAAATAACCAAACAAAGAAAAATAGAATATTAGTTATTTTAAGAGGAGAACTATTTTCCTTTGTAAATGTCGAATATTATTTTGATGCCAACTTTTTTGCTAGTATGGAGGTCTTTTAATATGTTACCCATGTGGGGTTTTTAATTAAAATTCAGTCAAATTAGGGAATAATTAATTCACTTTGATTAAATTAATCCTTGTTTCTGTCTGGGATGAACTGTCCTTGTAAAATACTTATTTCTAGCTCTTCTCCTTTCAATTGATCTTATGGTTTTTGGTTCATCCCTCCTTTGAGTCGTTTACAGCATATCTTACATTAGCCTGTTAAAGGTAGTAGACATCTACACAGCTTTTATGTTCTGGAAATATATCTGGTAAATATGCTGTGTGTGTAAGCATGTCCAGCTCACCTAAATATCCTCCTTGCCTTCTAGTGTCTATACACTGCACTCTATAATGTGCCCTGTAATACTTCCAGGTGGTTTGTGTTGCATTAAGTTTTGTTCAGTTTTGTTTTGTTCCCTTTTTCTAGGTTTCAGCATACCCATTACCAGAACACCGCAGCACTGCCCTGGCTACTCAGGCTGCTATGCTCTATGTGATACTGTATTTTGACCCTTCTGTTCTTCACACTCAGCAAGCAAAAATGAGAGAGATAGTGGATAAATACTTTCCAGATAACTGGGTAAAAATCAGTTCTGTTTTACAACCATTCCCTGGGTTTAATGTTATAGGGACAATTTGAATTATTGTTGTTATATGTGTTATATGAAATAATAGTATCCTAAAACTAGAATAAACTCTGTGAAAGTTTTACTGTGTTCAGAGTGAAGCAATCTGAGTCAAACATTCTGGAAAGCATGGAAGGCAGTTCTTTGAAAGTATCATTTATCATCTTAATTGCTTTAATCAACTGCATTCTAATACCATCATGATAAAGTGAGACGTAGAGAAATGTGTCCTGGAAGGCATTTTAAGCATCTTCTAGTCCAGCATCCTTCTCAAAGCAGAGCTGACTTCAAAGCTAAATCTGGCTGCTCAGGCCTTACCAGTTAGTTTTGAAAATATCTAAGGTGAGGACTCTGCAGCCTCTGTGGACACCCATGGCTGTGTTTAATCAATCTCATGGGGAAGAATTTCTTCCTTCTGTACAACTGGAATTTCCCCTGTTGTAGCTTGTGTCTGTTGCCTCTTCTCTTTTCACTGTGCATGTCTGAGATGGGTCTGGCTCTGTCTTATTCATAACTTCCCTTTAGGCAGTGGAAGACTACAGTCAGGTCCCTTAGTTGTCCTTCTTCCAGCTTAAGCAAACCCAGCTCTTGTAGGCTCTACTTCCATACTGGGTCCCAATAAGTGCCTTAATGGCCTTCTGTTCAGTTCATTCCAGTTTCTCCATGTCTGTCTCATACTGAGGAGCCAAAATCTGGGCACAGTACTTTAAATAGAGCCTCGTGAGAGCTGACGAGAAGGAAAGATTCACTTCCCTCAATCTGCTGGCTGCAGTCTGGCTGGCATAGCCCACTGTGTGATTACTCTCTGCTATCATAAGGCAGCATGTCTGATTCACATTCAGTTTGTCCACTAGGGCACTTAGGTCCTGTTCTACAGAATTGTTGCATAAGCAGCCAGTCCCCAGATTGTGCTGTTGCAAGGATTGGGTTTGTCCCAAGTACAGGACTTTATCGTTACTGGACTTTGTGTGGTTTCAGCTGATGAGTTCTAACAGCTTGTCAGGGATTCTCTGGAGGACAATCTTGCTCTCCAACAAATCATCCCACTCTGATGTTATTTCAAAACTTGTTTAAGGGTTAATCCAGAATCCCTAGTCTCCAAAAAACTGCTACTGAAATAGGCTGGCATGTAAGAATAGAGTCCCTAGGTAGTCTGTATCAAAGGGAGTCAGACTTAATGAAGAAACTATATGTTAATGTGTGTATTTCTGTTGGTTTCAAATTGTATTCTTCTGTACCATAAGTGGAACACTGAAGAAAGGAGGGAAGAAACAGCAATAGGTTGCTGTTTTGGTAGGCATTAGAATCCCTCCGTTTCTGGAAAACCGCAAACTTATTTTTAGAATGAGAACATGCCAGTGTAATTTTTTGATTAAGCTTGCATTTTTATTAACTTGAGTTCATAGTACAAATTGGTATTTTAAGACAGCACCTATCTTCTTGTGGTCAGGTATGGATGCGTTAGCTGCATTTTGCATATACTTCACTCCTAGGCTGATTTCAAATGATAACAGTTTAAGTGTAGCCTTTCAAGGAATTGTCATCTACAGGAAATAACGAGCTTCACTGCAACAGTATGAGAGGCATCTTCACATCAGCAGACCAGTGTCCCATTTGCTTTTACTTGACACTGTCAGAAGAGCTCAAAGGCTGACTGTGTTCCCCTCAGTGTGATCACTCCAGGATGGAGGAATATTGGAGCAATGGTGTGACAAAGCTCATAATGCCACAGCTCTGTATATCCTTTGTCTGTCAGTAATCCAAGTCTTCCATTTTTAATCAAGTATCTTATAAATACTTGTTAGTCTCAATTCTGTATTTGTAATCATGCTTAAAACTTGTGCTAGGGGCCTGAAATCAGTTCCTCTTTGCTCCTTGAAAGTCACACTGTCAAATTATAATTTCCTTCTGTTGTGTAACCGTGGAAGATGCATTGCATTTCAATTTGGTCCTTTGGGCATCTTCACAGTAGGATTAATTCAGGTCATTTTTCCCTTCCTGTCATAGTTATTTCCCCAGTTGCTTTCATCAGTCTTCTTAAGAGTATCATGGAAATGAAAAATAAGTCATACGTTCACGGGGGAAAAATATAGAGGATCATATATAGTGACTGAAGGATCAGTCAGCTTGTTTTCAGAACTAAGCCTCTAACTAACTCTCTGCCTCTTATTTCAAAGAAAAGTCTTGATTTCCAGAAGTGGTAGGCCAAAAAGTACAGCTACCAATAAAGTTGAATTATCTCTTATTTATACCCACAGCTTATTCCTTTCTGTCATAGTGCTAAATGCAAATCATGTCTTTTTTTTAATATAAATACAACTTCTTGTTTTTTGCTTCCAATTCTAGGTCATAAGCATTTACATGGGAATCACTGTAAATCTGGCAGAAGCATGGGAACCCTACAAAGCTGCTAAAACTGCCCTCAACTACACATTGGATCTTTCAAATGTCAAAGAGCAGGTACATAAGGCAGAATTAAGTATTTTTAGCAAGGTGAAAGCTGTGTGGGCATCTCAAGTGTATTCTGTGATGTCAATAATGCATGGGTCTTTTCCTCTTGCATACAATTCTTTGTGCTGCATTCAAATACACTACTTTGGCTACATAATTTTGTCTTAAAGATACTTCAGAGTTTCAAAATCTGGTCTTCCCAACCATGCTTGCTTCACTTCTTCATGCAGTGTTTTGTTTCTCCAAAGTAGTTCAGGATTGTGACTTGACAGAATAGCTGCAGCAGACGTTGCCGTGCTGCTCAGTACTGGGATGCCCTTAGCTGACTGTAAGGTTTGGTCTTGCATAGATCACAGTTTTAGCAGTCACACATTTATGTTGACAGAGTTTTAAGTGGAGCCACCCAAATTAAACAGGCAAGAATCTGGAAAAAGCATCTAATTTAAAAGAATGATGCCAGAATGTTGTATGATACAATGCAGTTAGAGGGTTTTCATGCAAAATAATTTTTTTCATGCTTGAAAAACAGTGAGTAATATCATGTTGGTTGATTCTTTGCTTGATCATCAAATCAATTAACTGATGATAGCTAAATCAGGGAATATAAAATATGTTGAGTTGGGAGGGACCCACAAGGTTCATTGAGTCAAACTCTTGGCCCTGCACAGGACTATCCCCAAGAGTCACACCATGTGCCTGTGAGTATCATCCAAACGTCTCTTGAACCCTGTGAGGCTTGGTGATGTGACCACTTCCCTGGGGAGCCTGTTCCATTGCCCAGCCACCCTCTGGGGAAAGAACCTTTTTCTGATATCCAGCCTAATTTCCCCTGACACAATTTCAGGCCTTTCCCTTGAGTCCTGTTGCTGGTCATAAAAGTGAAGAAATTGGTATTTGCTGCTCCCCTGCCTCTCATGAAGAAGTTGTGGACTCCAATGAAGTCTCCCCCCTGTCTCTTCTCCAGGCTGAAAAGACCAAGTGACCTCACCCTCTCTTCATATAGCTTCCCCTCGAGGCCTTTCACCATCTTCATTACCCTCCTTTGAACACTTTCTAATAGCTTAATATCTTTCTTACATTGTAGTGTCCAAACCTACACACAATATTCAAGGTGAGGCTGCCCCAGCTCAGAGCAGAGCAGGACAATCCCCTCCCTTGACCAGCTGGTGATGCTTTGCTTGATGTCCCCCGCAGGACAGGTTTGGCCCTCCTGGCTGCCAGGGCACTGCTGACTCATATTCAACTTGCCAATGACCAGGACCTGCACGTCCCTTTCCACAGCACTTCTCTCCAGTCTCCCATTCCCTGGTCTGTTCCCACAACCAGGGTTGCCCCATCCCAGGTGCAGAACCCTGATTCGTTAACACAGGGACCACTCCATCTGTTACCATCCCAATCTTCAGAACATACAATTAGTTTTCTAACCTGCAGTGTCAAGAGGATTTGGTGCCCCACATAATCATTAGTTCAACTTTTTCCTCCAACTTTTTTTTTTCCTTTCTGTTCCTCATACAACTGTCCCTGCAGCTGTTCTGTTTTCAAGGACAGTAATAACTTGGTCACTTTCCTGATTTCTCTCAGTTTTCAGTTCTTGTTTCTCTTTTATGTCACCTTTCCTGTACTCACAGACAGCTTCTAGATAGGTGCGTAACATTTTGCAAATAATTCCCTTCTCTTTCTCAGCCTTTATAGGGCCAAAAAATTTTAGATGTTCCTCCACAGCTTTCCCATAATGCCAGTTATCCCAAGCCCATTCACCCAAGAACTTAGGACTTGGACTTACTCCATGTTTATGGTTATGCAGTGATATCATTTGCCATCCTGCCAACTACGTGCATTTGTCATGAGTGGGTGTTTTAAAGTCACTTTAAGAAAGGTATTGGCAAAAATGAGTTTAATATAAAAGTGACAAAACTCGCTGGCAAGGTTCACTCTACTACTTACTAAATGGTTAAAGCACACAGAGAAGAAGCAAACAAAAAAACCCAAATCAATCCAAGCTGAAATAAACCCCAAATTATGTGGGTGGAGGACCACAGCTCCCGGCATGTGGCACAACACTGCCTTCCCCACTCTGCCCCTGCCCTGGCATTTGATTTATAACAAGTATTTCCATTCTGTGATAGATTTTTGTTGTTGTTCTTTCCCATTAGGCAGTAAAATATTAGTTCCATTTTTTAGGAATAGCTCCTAGAGAGTGCAGAAGTGGATATAGAAAGTTTACAAGTCTGCGTTTTTGTAACATTATGCTTCCTCTGCAGGCTTTTTGCTTCAAAGTTTATCTTGCAGCCTTTGTCATGCAGTTGCAGTGTATTATATTGCCTACTAGTAATGACATAATTCTTGTCTCACTTTTTTGATCTGTGTGCCCTTTAAGTTCTTGGGAACATGAAGTATTCTGTTTGAGGCAAGGATTATACTGATGCAAGCTTTGTGTATTTTAAGGCAAGCAGATATGCGGCAGTCACTGAGCGAGTGCACACGCAGGTGCAGCAGTTTCTCAAGGAGGGCTGTCTGAGGGAAGAGCTGGTGCTGGACAATATTCCCAAGCTGCTGAATTGCCTGCGAGACTGCAATGTGGCAATCCGCTGGCTGATGCTTCACACTGCAGACACAGGTAGGACTTTGTGCTACACTTACTGCAGAGCTGTCAGTCCTGCTATACTGGTGCTTCACCTTAGGTCCTGAGGGGAGTTCAGTGTGTGCTGCTGTTGAAGTCAGCAGTTTCATCTGCTGTTTGAAAGAGCTTGTTAAGCTGTTCTTTTGCTAACAGTCTCCCAAGGTCTTGGCTGAAACAGCACATGTGCATTTCCTCAATTCTTGAGTGCCAGACACGGGTATCTGTTGAATAATACTCCGCAGAAAAATCTGGGAACATTTTTCTGAAAGTTTACCTAGCTCTAAAGGGAAAGTGGTAGCCAGCTTCTTAAAATCTTACAAATTAACAGGTTAGAACCAAGGATTTTATTCTGTTGAACTGAAATTCAACTGAAACTGTTGAGTAACATCTCTGATGTGAGTTTGGGTCTGTAAACTTACCTAATTAGACATTCCCTTGGTTGAATGGTTGTGCTGTCTTTGAGGTTTCTTGGTATACAAGAGGACTTCTATTACACCTCCATGCACTTTTTGTAATGGTTTTAGAAATACTGATCTCTGGACTTCTCAGTCAGGTGGACTAGATTCAGTTCCAGAAGCCTGTAAAGTTTTGAGAAAGCTGAAGTACCACAAAAACCCTGATGATATCCTATTCTAAGGAAGGGTTGTACACAGGGAGTGAGACCCCTGTAAATGGAGGACAAGTGGGAACTTGCATATCAGAGAAAAATGTTTTTGCTTTCAAGCTATTAGAATCCAGTTAAAAATTGAAAGCTTGGACAAATTCTCTAACAATGGAGAAATGTTGTCTTTCCATTTTCAGCTTGTGACCCAAATAACAAACGTCTCCGCCAGATCAAGGATCAAATTCTAACAGACTCAAGGTACAATCCCAGGATCCTTTTCCAGCTTCTTCTGGATACAGCTCAATTTGAATTCATTTTAAAAGAGGTAATGTGTATTTTCCCTCGAATGCCAGAACAGAGCTGAAGATTTAATAGTGCATTTACTGCACAGTCCACTCACATAAAGAGTGACTATTTTGATTCATTAGTTGTGAGATTACAAACAGCTATTGCTCGGAAGTAACTTTGGCAGCTGTCTCAGTAGTTAGCAGTTTTCATTTTTAGCCAGTGTGTTTATATCTACTCAGTGTTTTTCATGAACATCCTGATAACAGACGTAATAAAGTATGTTGAGGAAAATGTGTAAGCTTTTATCCTACCATACTTCTTTTCGGGCTTGCTTTAAACAGAAACAATAGCCTATGTGTATTAAGGATAGGCTACTAAGAGAACTCTTACACCTATATATGAAGTTCTGCCATGTCTAAAAGATTGCTTATTAATGTTCTGGTACAACCTGGTAGTATATTTAGGAGTACGCTTAAGTTCATGTACGTGCTTTTTTGGCTTTCCCTGCATAGGCTGAGATTACTCTGTGGAATAGAAGTCAACATTAGACCAGAGTCTTCTAAGATCTATAAGCTGAAAAAGTTACTGGATATTTTTATAAGTGACTAAAACTCAAAAAATCTGCATTGTACTTTTTTATAAAATTCAGTATAACTTCTGTCACTGTATGTCCATCACACTGTCTGGATGTCTTAATTTTTAATTTTGTATTTAATATTCTGGCAGGATCTTGACATTACATAGTAATTACTAAGTCAGTTCCATCTGTTTTCAGTATTTTGTTTCATCTATTGTGATACACCTTCTTGCCAGGTCTGTAAACCACATGCTTTGGTTTTCAACAGATGTTCAAGCAGATGCTGTCAGAAAAACAAGCAAAATGGGAGAACTACAAAAAAGAGGGATCTGAAAGGATGACTGAGCTTGCTGATGTCTTCTCAGGAGTTAAGCCTCTTACTAGAGTGGAGAAAAATGGTAATTATTAAAAACTAAGGTGGGGGAAATTAATTTTATTTATATTTCTAAACTGATATCAAAAGAAAATACATGAGGCTAATACTGATAATTAGAACAATTTTCATGTCCCTCAGCTGCCACAGAGGTTTCTTATATGATGTCTTGTTTAGGTTTTCAACATATATTCCATATGTAAGTGATATTTAGGTACCTGATATTTAGATCCTAGGTACTATTTTTAAGAGTATTTTTTTATCCCTTAATTTAGATAGGCCAACTAAAACTATAAAATGCCTGTTCACTTTTCTGTATATAATGGAGTTCACATTACTATGTTCTCTGTACAAAGGGGTGAGAAGATCATGCCCATTAAATATAGGTATGGTTTCACCTCTCCTCTCATTCCTTCCCTGGATGTAACCTGGATTTCGAGTATATCCACATCTTTTCAAACCTTATTTTACTTCTCTACACTGCATGGTATTCTCCAGGTTCTCCAAGGACTTAAATTTGAATCTGTACTTCTTTCCAAACTCCTTGCTCTGTTTCTTGAAACATCTTTGTTTTTTTCTCTTGAACTGGTGTAAAAATAGGAAATATAAATCACTTTCTGATTTGTTCAGGAACACAGCATAAAGTGTTGAATGTAAGGGCAACGTTTGTGATCAATCCAAACCAACAGAATTTAGAATACAGGCAGTTTTCTCATTTGCTTCCAGTTAAAAGCAGAACTACCTCACTGAAATATTTCCCTTTACCATTTTGATATTAGCAAACTTGTATATAAAAAATAGAAACTGCAACAGCCAAGGCAATTAACATTGTAAAGCAGTTAATAAAACAGAAATTGATGTTTTAAAGTGCTTTATCATCTTTGTAAAGATTTTTGATGCCCATTTATGTGGGTAGGTTTTTCTAATGTTCTATGTGAAACTTGCCTGAGCATTTGGCACTTTACAAGTCTACATGTTGAAAGACTAGAAATGTACCAGTGAAATAAAAACTTCTAAAAATAATCTTCTACATGTATAGCTGGTTTGACTAGCAAGTTACCTGTATTTTTGTTGCTTATCATGCATGCAGAGATTTGATTAAATTTTTCTTATTTTTACACAGAAAATCTTCAGGCTTGGTTCAGAGAAATCTCCAAGCAAATAATGTCTCTAAACTATGATGATTCCACTGCAGCAGGCAGAAAAACTGTGCAGCTAATACAGGCTCTGGAGGAGGTATGGCAAGGACATTCTGAGATAAAAATGACTTGGGCCTGAAACAACAGAACATTTTTTACACATGCACTGGCTTCCAGTGGCAGAGATGCAAAACAGATCTGCATTTTAACAGTTGTTTAAGTCTAATAGATCTTTGCAGTTATGTATTTACAGTAAGCAGAAGTTTCCTGTAGGCCTTGGGATTGTAAAATGAGGGGTGTAGTATGAAAAGTCATGCCACCTGTAGCTGAGGGTAAGTAGGGTTTTTCAAAGAAATTAATTCAGTATTAAACATCATTTGGCAACATTACTCATTTTTCAGAAATTCTGAAAATAAATTCATTTGAAGCTAGAAAGGGTAATTTGAAAGGCAAAATAAAAATATCCATCTTTTTTGTGTACATTTCTTCTTCCAGGTTATAAAAGATTACTCAGTATGATGTTTCACGGTGCACCTCCTTGAGTAACTTTGTGAAATTTATTATTTAATATGCTCTAAAACAGGCCAGGATTTGTTAAGTTTCTTACTTCAATAACCTCCTGAAGGGATATGTTAATTTTACTGTTTGTATTGCTTTCCTTAAAGATAAATAGAAAACAAAATGAAAAAGTCCTTTTATGGGTTTTATTTGTTTGTTTTTTAAATACAGGTCCAAGAGTTTCACCAGCTGGAAACTAACTTGCAAGTTTGCCAGTTTCTGGCTGATACCCGCAAATTTCTCCATCAGATGATCCGAACTATCAACATTAAAGAAGAGGTCTTGATCACCATGCAGATAGTTGGTGATCTCTCTTATGCTTGGCAATTAATTGACAGGTATGTTAGCAGGACCTTTTGCTTACAGTCAGTCACCATTTGCAAAACTTGTGAGAAATAACATACAAAAATATAATTAATATTGTAAATTTTCCAATTTAAAAATAGCCTTGAAGTCTTGTTCTATGAGTTGTTGAGTATATTGAACTCTCATCAGCTCGAATAGAAGTCAACAGCTGTCCTTGTCATATTAGCTACAGATTAAGTGATACTGTAACTTTTTCCTGTCTATCCTATTTCAACTATAACAGGTTTATTAATCTTCTGTCTCCAACCTTTAGTCTAATTAAGTGTTCTCCAAAATACTGGAGTTCATATTTTGACCAAAAGCAAACAAGGAAAGACAAATATTCCAGAGCTCCTTTTCCATGGTGTGATTTTGCTGAGCTGCTATTTCATTACTAGAGCTGTTTACACTCCCTGATGCTCTCTTCTTTTGCCCCACCTACCCCTTCATCATAATGGTTTTTCTTACCAGTATGTCTTCAGACCAAAATCCTCATTTAGTGAAGTTCTTTAGTCTGCGCCATTTCTACATTACACTGGTGCTGGTGACGTATGATTTAACAGTTGAAAATAAGAGTTTCAGGATAAGAAGCTGATTTGTTTTGTTTGTTTCCTACCCCAGCTTTACATCTATTATGCAGGAAAGCATAAGAGTCAGTCCATCTATGGTAACTAAACTCAGAGCCACTTTTCTAAAGGTGAGTATGAACAACAGTGAATGTACTTGAACACTGCAAGTCCATCTAAGCAGTTTGTTAAAAGGGCCTTAAGGCTCTGAAATCACAGAAGAGTCAAAACTTTTTTACCAGCATTTTCTGTATCCAGCTTTTTAGATGGTATTGAATTAACTCAAGAATAGGTTTAAAGAAAGTAAAAGTTATGCATTGTTTTTTATGCAACCACTTACATTGCTGCTGTTAGGCAAGTAAGTCTCACTGTCCAGCCTCTACTCATTACAGTTATTTGCTGTAGACATTGGTACAGAGATGGGGTCCTCTGCATATGGATCAGAGCAGGCTGAAGGAATTAGAGAAGTTACATTGGTTGTGCCCTTTGTCTGTCACGATGAAAACCTAGCATCAGATGAATAATATTTTCTGTACAAATAAGAATGGGAATTAGCATGAGGGAGAATGTAAAATTACAACAGAAATATCTGTTAAGATTTAAAACCAAAATAAGATGAAGGTTTCAACTTTTAGCAATTTTTTTTTCTCTTGGAAAACCTGGTGTAACATTGCTCTTTAGGAAGAATCTAGTGCTTTGAGTTGAGATTAAGATCCTGAGGAAGAGAGTCATGATTTACATTAGAAAAACAAACAAGTGACTTTATTTCTAGCTTGCTTCTGCACTTGATTTGCCACTTCTCCGCATCAATCAAGCAAACAGTCCCGATCTCCTCAGTGTGTCACAGTATTATTCTGGCGAGTTGGTTTCCTATGTAAGAAAGGTAGGCATTTAAAGGGCATAATAGCCTTGTTTTCTAATTACTTTTTCTTAATTGAAGATTACCTTTTAATAAGACTATACTGACTGTGTTTGTTTCTTTTCTGATTGACAAAGGTTCTACAGATAATTCCAGAAAGCATGTTTACATCTCTTCTCAAAATTATAAAGCTTCAGACTCATGATATTATTGAAGTGCCTACTCGCCTTGATAAGGACAAGCTACGAGATTATGCTCAGCTCGGACCACGATATGAGGTGCAGTCAAAACAGGGAATTTGGAAAAAGCAAGCCTTATAGGTGGCCAACTTCAGCCTAAGTTTACATACGTACAGCTCCATAGAGTTATTCCTAAACAGTGAAGTTGGATTTGTTGACTAAGAGTTAAAATTGACTAGTGTTATTGTGAGCTTACCAAAGGTTTCATGAGGACAGATGAGTAACTTGTGCATTTCTATTTGTAAAAGTTTAAACTTTTGATTTTGTAGAAAAGGGGAGGAAAACTAAAAAGATTATAAAGGAGCATAAAGATACTTTTATTTATTGGAGCAGAGGGAACACTAAAAACCTGACTGTGTAATGAAATCCTCCATATTTGGCTTGCCTGTTCCAAGAGAAGAAGGTCCAAGACTGAATAAGCCAGCAGGGTTGAGCTTTTTGCTGCCCTCAGATGAGAAGAGAGGATGGAAGCATGTTGATTTGATGAGATAAAGTTGCTATTGTTCATTTTGTCAGTAGGATTTTTGCTGCACTGTTACCAGTCTGGAAGAGTGAACAAACTTTAAAATTTAAATTAGTTTCAGTAGAGGAAGATGAGAGGCAAAAATCTGAGCAGACCAGTAAGTCTTTCCCTCAAAGAATCTCATGATCCAGTAAGAGGCCAACTTTTCCCAGCAGTTTTTTGTCAAGGTGCTCACTTTTCAGGTGTTTTGTGCAAAGAAGCTGTGATCTCTGATTAAGCAGATGTTCAGACCTGAACACTAGGTTTAGACTCCCTCCTTAGACTTCGTGAAGTCAGTCAGGTTTGTGTGTGGGTAGGAATGGAGGAGGAGGCAGTGGTTGGTAATGTTTTCTGTTGAGGAGGTAAAGGGAAAACACCTTATACAAATGCTTTTCATTTTTGGTCTCTGTCGAATTGCAAGTCTGAACTGTGTCATCTCTATTCTATATTGTAAATGCCTGAAAAGCAAAAGGCTGGCCTGTCTGACCTCTGAGCATGAGGATACTCTGAATTGTAAAACTGATGTGAATGTGCTGCTGTATTAGATCAGTGCAAATACTGACATGGACTCATTGTGGCAGCAGGCTTTATTAGGGAATAACCACTGCCAGTTCTGTCCCTGTCCTGCATGAAGGTACCATCTGAAGGTTTTGTCCATGACATTACGCAGGAGATATAGCTGGTCTTCCCTCCCATAATCTCTCTGAAGTCTCTAAAAGATACCTGTTCTTTCCTACTGGTAACACACCTATATTTATCTAGTTAAAGAAAGGTAATTATTGTACTACAAGTAAGTCTAGAACAAGATGTAAAATCAAAAGTTTATTATGCAAATTATTTGAATCTAAAATAGGAAGCTACCACTGGGAAAGATGGATTTTGTTTTTAGAGTAATTATTTGAATCTATTGAATCACTTCAATGAATTGTGTTTTCTCTTTCTGTTAAAGGTTGCCAAGCTAACTCATGCGATTTCAATCTTCACTGAAGGAATCCTCATGATGAAAACTACTTTAGTTGGTATCATCAAGGTAATGGTCCGTTAGTCTAGTAGGAAAAAGTTGTTTGGTGGCAATTAGCACTTTACCACAGATGTCAGCACAATATATAAAACCTTGAGGAAGGATAAAATGACAAGAAAATATAAATTTGCATACAAATTTTCAAACAGTGATGCCTAAATCGGCAGCCATATAAGATTTGAGGTTTAAGGTTGTTAACCCACAGTCCCCATTGCAAATAGTCATCCACATTAATTGGTGATCTCTGGGGTTTATTCCCTACTAAAGAGCTGTTTCTTCCATTGGTATAAACTGCCCTTCCTACATTAAGCTTACATTAATACCTCTTTGAGGACCAGAAGCAGGTATTCTTGAAGCAACATACAGTTCTCAGTGCATACTGGCTTCTTAGAATTGTACAACATTCTCTGCGGATCATGAGCTAAGGTTGAATATGGGAACTACAAACCTTTGCCATTCAACTTAAAGGAATTGTTATTCTCTAGTTGAAGCATGTAAATTTTTATCCTTTAGACAAGCTCTGGTGAGAAAGTGCATCTGTTAGAAGTGTTTTCCTATTTATCAAAAGTATTTAGTATCTTTCTTGGTACAAACTAAATCCTTTTTATTCTTTATGCCTTTGTGACTTTAAGACAAAAATGTTTTTCCTACTTAGGTGGACCCGAAACAGTTACTAGAGGATGGAATAAGGAAGGAGCTGGTAAAACGGGTGGCCCTGGCTCTTCACAGGGGCCTCATCTTTAATCCTAGAGCCAAGGTGTGTAATATCTTGATTTGATTTTAATTTCTTGTATATCTTGGGATACATAAGCAGGGACTTCTTTATTATATTGCCTTCTAGAAAATAATTTGTGCTTTTCTGTGCAGATTTCCTTTTTGTAAAAAAGTACACATTTTGAATTTCTAAAGGTTATTTGGAATGCCTTATTTGATGTTCAAATAAGTTTACAAACTGCTAAGAGTTCATGGAATAAAAAACGTACTTTTATTCTGTTCCAAAGTATCCTGTCAGTTCTGAATTCACAGTTCTTCCTTTGTGATGACTGACAGGTCACATAAGCCAGGTAAACAGAAAGGCAATGATAAAATAAGGAGTGTGACTCCGTGTTCTGATCCTGTCCAGATTGTTGAATCTCCCAGATCAATCAGTAGTACCACAAAAATAAACATGAAAAGCATGAGGAAAAAATATTTAGTAGGAATTACTTCAGATCTCAGTGTTTTTCAGTTCTGGCTGGAACATAGTGGAACATTCTAGAGGTTGTTCTGTAAGGGCATTTAGAAGCCTTTTACATTTTCTTTGAATTCTACTTTTTCACAGTTTTGGTTTTATCTTTTTCTTGTTTATCTGTAGCCAAGTGAACTCATGCCCAAACTGAAAGAAATGGCAGCTACAATGGACGGGTTCCATCGATCATTTGAATATATCCAGGACTATGTCAACATATATGGTTTAAAAATTTGGCAAGAGGAGGTGTCTCGGATTATTAACTACAACGTGGAACAGGAGTGCAATAACTTCTTAAGAACAAAGGTGCTATTCAAACTCCAAACCCACTAAAAAGTTGATAAATGTCATTGTATTTGGCTCTTGGAGCCTGTGACTGATGGAGCCTATGTACTCACTGTGCACAGTTCATACTGTTGTGACTTCAAGGAAATGTGCTAATTACTGTGTAAAACATCTGCCCCAGCTTATTGTGAAATACTTCAGCATCCCCTCTGCATTAGTTGGACATAAGAAGAGTAAAGTACCCCAACCAGAATATTTTAATACCTTCTTGTTGTAAGACTTGTTTTTGTCTTTGCTTCATTCTGTTGCAAATACTCTAAAACTTACTTTTCAGATTCAAGACTGGCAAAGCATATACCAGTCTACTCATATTCCTATACCAAAATTCACACCTGTGGATGAATCTGTAACATTTATTGGTCGTCTTTGCAGAGAAATCCTCAGGATCACAGACCCAAAGTAAGTACTGTGTGTCACAAGCTTGTATTACATCACCATGCATTGTATTGCTACAGTTCCATCATATACAAACCAAACATACAACAAATAGGTTTTCCTTAGCTGTCTATCTGAAACCAAATTTATCCAGTCTGTCCTGTCCATTTTAAATGTTAGTCTGGAAAAGTTGTAATTTTAGCCTAAGAAGGAAACCAAGCCTCTCTGAGTTTGGAAGTGTTTGGACAATGCTTTCAGGCACATGGTGTGATTCTTGGGGTGTCCTGCACAGGACAAGGAGCTGGACTCGATGATCCTGATGGGTCCCTTCCAACTCAGGATATTCATGATTCTATGAAATGGAGGAGAGAGAAACCAGGGAAGGGTGACAGAACCCTTGCAGAGGAAGGAATAAGTAAACATTACCTGAGATGCTTGCAGAGTCTTGCTCATCTGGCTGTTTATGATAATTCATTACTCAGATTATCGCAGGAACTGTCTGCAGTTTATTCTGAAGTAGTTTGTTTATTTTTTCCTCAGAATCACATGTTACATTGATCAAATGAATACCTGGTATGATATCAAGACTCATCAGGAAGTAACCAATAGTCGTCTCTTCTCAGAGATCCAAGATACTTTAGGAACCTTTGGTCTCAATGGCTTAGACAGGCTGCTGTGTTTCATGATTGTAAAGGAGCTGCAGGTAATTTTTGAACTCCAGTTTCTCCAGGTCACAATGCTTTTCTTGTTTAATAATTTCTAGTCAAATAAAAAAATCTGTTAATTACTGAAATGGTAAATTGAAATCAAAAGCATTTGAAAAATGTGTGTTCAAACCCAAAGGTAAGAATTTCAGTTACAGATAAAATTATGGAAGTTGGTGCTCTTAAGTAGATGGTGCTGTGTAATACTGAGTTGTGTGTTACAGGATGCTTTTTGAAAGTGTACACTGTGTGTGTACTTAAAAGTTGGTCTCAGATCAACTTCTGTTCTTCTGTCTAGATATCAACAAAGATTAGATTGTTTGAATCTACCATAATATAAATAAGGTGTCCATGACTCTTTCCTTAATATCTCTATGTGAAACCAAGTTTTTTTGTTTCCTGAGAAGAATCCACTTCTAGCCTGATTAAAGATTTTAAGGAAAATAAGTATCCATGAAGACAGTTCTTCCTCAGAAATTGAATTAATAGTTTTCCACAGTGGATATTCCATACTGGTGAGGGGGATCTTCTAATTGTCCTAACATTGATTAACATAACTTCAAAAAGCATAATGTCTAACTACAGAATTCTTCAACTCTACATCTGTGGAAATAGTCTTTCCAGCTGTTAAACAGTGTGGCTCTTGTGCCATCAAGATTAATCATAGAGTGCATGTGTGAGCATTTTACTTACTTATTTCTTTCTTTTATTTAGAATTTTCTCAGTATGTTTCAGAAGAATATATTGCGTGACAGGGCAGTACAGGATACCTTAAAAGCACTTATGACTGCTGTCAGTCCTCTCAAAGGAATTATAGGTAAGTGCTTACTGGTTAAGATGGAAGAAAGCAATTGTCTTTGGACACTTGCATTTATTGCTCTTCTTACGTGTTCTTTTTCTAATGCCTCATCCTCTTGCTTTTCTCAGCAAATTCAAACAAGGTTTATTCTGCAGCAATTGCAAAAACACAGAAGATCTGGATAGCATATTTAGATTCCATAATGAAGGTAGGTTTATGTGACTTACTGATACACAGAACTCACTCGCTCTGTCTGGTTATATTTGGCCCCTCGGTTCAGGAAGGACATTGAGGGGCTGGAGCAAGTTCAGAGAAACAAAACAGAGCTGGTGAAGGTTCTGGAGCACTAGTTCTGTGAGTAGCAGCTGAGGGAGTTGGGCTTGTCTAGCCTGGAGAAGAGGAGGCTCAGGGGTGACCTTATCACTCTCTACAACTACCTGAAAGGAGGTTGTAGCCAGGTGGGGATTGGCCTGTTCTCCCAGGCAAATAGTGACAGGATGAGGGGAGACAGTCTCAAGTTGTGCCAGGGCAGGGTTAGGTTGGGCATTCAGAGGAATTTCTTCATAGAAAGTGTGATTAAACATTGGAATGGGCTGCCTAGGGAAGTGGTTGGAGTCACCATCCCTGGAGGTATTTAGGGAAAGACTGGACACAGTGCCATGGTCTTGTCAACATGGTGGTGTTCCATCAGGTTGATGATAATCAGTGATCTAAGATGCCTTTTCCAACCCAATTGATCTTTAATCTTTAACCTTTGATCTCCTTATTTTACAATGTTGTATTATGTTGACTTGGAATTGTGTAGCATCACAAGTGAAGCAGACCCAGGTTTGCAAGAATTCCTGAGCTCATTTGTGTGAGCAGCTCACACTCCACAAAGTGCTTAGCACTGAGATTCATAAAGAGTAGTTCATCATAAATGAAGTCTGGTGTGACAGGTAAGTCTACTGCCACAGTCTGGCAGTAGAGATCTGATTTGGGGAGACCAAGTTAGTCTTCAGTATCAGGAGCTCTGAGACTCCCTACAGTGCCTTGTGACCATGATGTGCCCAGGGCTGCAGTTTGGAGCAGTAGCTTTTCCCAGGCTTGCCTCGTTCCCACAGAAGGGATTGTACCATGCTGAAGACTTAAGCAAGCCCTTAACCTGGCTCTTTATCTTGTCTCAGTAATGATACTTTGGGACCAATGTTTTTCAGACTGATAGGAATGTTTATGTTACTGGAGAAAAGAGGAAAGGTCAGGGAAGGTTGACCTCTATGAGCCACTCTGATGTTTTTTGCCCCTGCCTTGCTGATCCTAAGGTTTAGGGAGGGGTGGGGAACAGAGTACAAGCATTTTCACTTCCCCATGGAAACCAAATAACTGGGATTTTACACTTGTTACCTTTTTTGTGCCCTTTTCACACAGTCTCTATTTGCTACCAGGAGCTGTGTGTAAATCTCAAGCACTGTGACTACATCTCTTCTGTGAGTGCCCTGCACGGCTGGGGTGGGTCAGGTCTGACTGCAGGTGGCCCTGGTACCGCAGTGAGGGAGCAGACCCAATCACGGTGTTTGTCCCTGCTTTGGGCAGCCCTACAAAGGCTGTTAGGTGTAATGAGCACTTTGTGTAATCTACTTAACTGTGAATCATTACTCACTAAGTTTTTCCTTACTGTGACTTTACTCTTCCTTCATTGCATTCAGTATCACACCCCACCCTTTTTGTGTTTGTTTCCACAGGTTGGTCAGATGCAGATTTTAAGACGACAGATTACCAATGAATTAAATTATTCCTGCAGGTTTGACTCCAAGCATTTGGCTGCTGCTTTGGAAAATCTCAATAAGTAAGAAGCAAAATGGGCTGAAGAGCTGCATGTATCACTGTGATATAAATGTTATCAGCTCAGCAATCCTTAAAATCTAAATGACAGCAAAATGCGGAGTCTGATTGTATGCAGGTTTTTATTGATGAGTATTTGAATTTTAACCCAACAAAAACATCAAATATAAATAACAAGTAGGAAAGTAATTAGTTTGAACATGCAGCTTCTAATGGCTCTTGATTATACCTGGTTTTGAGGTCGTATTTAGATGAGAAGTAATAGTGAAAATGTGTGGTGCTGGTTTGGAAACAAATATGTTTGTAAAAATATACTCCAGAAAAGGTGTTTTATTCTGCTCATAGCCATTTACAGGTTTTGTGTCTTCTAAGTTTTTACATTAAAATGACATGTGGCATCATTCAAGGTTTATTTGGGAATAATTTTTAAAAGTATTTAATATAATAAACCTATTTTCCTTTCAGAGCAATACTGGCTGACATTGAAGCACATTATCAGAACCCATCACTACCTTATCCTAAAGAAGACAACACTCTTTTGTATGAAATCACAGCTTATCTGGAAGCTGCTGGCATTCACAATCCGTTAAATAAGGTCAGGCATACATTCTGGTGCTTGGGGCAGTTTGCTTTTATCTATGTTATTGATTATTAACTGAGAAAAAATTATGTAAACAATATGTAAATACATGCTACTCTTTTTGTTATTTCCCCTCAGATCTACATAACAACAAAACGTCTGCCATATTTTCCCACTGTCAACTTCCTATTCCTCATTTCCCAGTTTCCAAAACTGCAGTACAACAGAAATTTAGGTAATATATAAGCTGTTTTATGCCTAAATCTAATGAAAACCTATGTGAAATTATCTGTAAAAAAGAGTATAATTACCTCCATAGAAAATACACATTTTCTGACTTCAGACCATTATGTTCAGACAGTTTTGTTTTAATATTGAAGGCAAGTGCAATGGAGTAAGAAACAGAATCCAAACTCCTGTGTTTCTCATTCTGTCCTGTGCCTTAGTTAATATAATTAAGCCATTTGCCATGGAAGACATACAGTTGTTACGTTAGCTTTGAGTTTTTATGTGTGAGCAAGCAGAAGGGGGAGACACATCAAAAAAGTATTAATATAAATTATATAAATTTGCCTCTGCTATAAGAGTATGTTCTGTTTTATAAACATTTATCATTGTGGGTTTTTTTCTGTGCAGGAGTGGTGTGCAAGCGGCCAGCTGATCAAATTGACTGGCTTCCTTTGGTTCTGGGGCTCCTTACCCTGTTGAAGCAGTTTCACTCCAGATACACAGAACAGTTTTTGGCTCTGATTGGTCAGTTTATTCGTTCAACGATGGAACAGTGCACAAGGTACCCATGTTTTACCTTTTACCTAAGTATGACCTCTGTGAAGAGAGCTTCAGTAGTTTATCACAGTATTATTTTTCAGAATTTTTTTCCTAGCAGAATATAGTTGACATTTGTGACCTTTCAGTACTTGAAGGGAGCTTACAAAAAAGATGCAAAGGGTCTTTTTATATGGATAGACAGTGACAGGACAAGGGGGAATGATTTTAAACTAAAGAAGGGAGATTTAGATTAGATGTTAGGAGGAAGTTCTTTTCCATGAGAGTGGTGAGCCGCTGGAACAGGTTGCCCAGAGAAGTTGTGGATGCTCCATCCCTGGAAGTGTTCAAGGCCAGGTTGGAGGGGACTCTGAGCAACCTGGTCTAGTGGAAGGTTTCCTTGCCCAGGGCAGGGAGTTGGAACAAGATGATCTTTAAGGTCCCTTCCAGCCCAAGCCATTCTATGATTTCATTACATAATAATAGTAACAATATATTTGACTAATTTTAAGATTAAAATTATTTCTATTTGTAATGGAATCACATGGCACACCGTGGAAATTGTATTATTTGAAGGCTGGCATTTTCAGGTAATTTTATCCAAATAAATGCTCAGTTAGTAATACTGGGTCTCCGTGGTGGTGTCATTTTAGCCAGAAGATTCCAGAAATGCCTGCTGATGTTGTGGGTGCCCTCATGTTCCTGGAAGATTACATTCGGTACACAAAGTTACCAAGAAAGGTAAGAGAGAATTCTCTGTCTCTAAAAATGCCCCTAAATACCCCAAGCATTTTCCCTGTAAACAAGAACAGGGAATGTGTAGTCCCACTCCACCACAGCCAGTGAGGGATCTGGCCAGGGGGAGGGCTGCCCACACCTTCCAGTTGTACTGCACTGGAGCAGCATAACAGGTAAAAGGTCAGGGCCATGCTGGTTCAGAAGTAGCCCTGATTCATAGAATTAAGTCCTGTTACCACAGGAATAAATAGAAGAATATTAGTAAATAGAGGATTTCAGCTTTTTTCAGATTTAAAACAAGTCTGTTTAATTTAAACTTTAGTGTACATTGTTGGGGGCTGTTGGAGAGGAAGAAAGTAAAATGGAATTTCCAAAATGTTGCCAAGTAATTATAAACTTTGCAGTATTCTAAACACAGGGCAAAAAGCTAATTAGCAAGTCTAAATTATGATAAAACACTATATCCAGTCTTCCTTCCCTTCCTCCCAAAGTCTGACTTCCCAGGAAGTTTCCTTATTTCACACACAAAGGAAGTTTTAAAAGTCTGGACTTGCAGAGAGACTTTATTTCAGGGTTAAATGCAACTTAACTACATTTCAAGATGATATTTATATGTGGTATTAAAAATAAGCCATAATCCCATTTGCAGTATATTGGCTGTACTTCAGGTGTTCTTGAATAAGCCATTTCCCAGCTAATATTCACAATGAAGAGAGTGAGATTGTTCCAGTCTGCTCTTCCCAGCCCACAGTCAGTGTAGTGGAAGGTCCCTGTGTCAGTCTGACGTAGCTGATGCCTGTGCAGCTCCCTCTCCAGCCTGGTGCTGTGTGGAGACACAGCAGAGAGGGTGGCAGCATTCCTCCAGTCTTCCACAGTACCCGTGGTCTTGGCACTTTCTCACAGCCCAGGATGTGCTTTGTGTGCCAAGCAGGAACACATCCAGGAATCCTAATCCCAGGGTGACTCAGGTGAATAGGTTGTGTGCTTGAATCATAGATTACATGGGTTTGAATGGGCAATGCAGATGCCTAATTGTGCCTTCCTGTGTCCCTCAGGTTGTTGAAGCACATGTGCCAAGCTTCATTTTTGATGAATTCAGAACTATTCTATGAATATGGAGGACCAAGTCATTCCCCCAAACCTGAAGTGGGGATTTGGGGCCTGGTTGTGAGACAAGTACAGCTGTTGAGAACTGTGTCTGTTCTGTGCTTTAAGACAGAACCTACAGCTGTCTCTATGAAATGTAACTATCAGCACTAGTCTATAGAACCCTTGTTTGAATCTTGGCATCATACACAGTGTGTATCTCCTCTTTTGTACTGCACATTATAAATGCTGCGCGTAATTGTTTGCATATAAATCATTTAGGCTTTTTGATCTGAAGAATTACTTATTGAAGTTTGAGTTTTATATCAGAAACGAACAATGAAATTGGAAATAAAGGTATTGAATAGTTTGCCAGGACTGATGAACCTGAAGTGTCAATTTTCCTGTTAAACAAACCACGAGTGAGAATGCATGCACAATGAAAAGAGGTTTGATGTCCAACTATGTACTACAAACAGTTCATTTTCTTTTTTAGAGGACAAAAAAATAATTTAATTTCCATAGCTTAAAAGTCCTGTCAGGCTACTTAAAGGCACAAATATTAGTGCAACTGTAACCTGACTAATGTTGGGGGCAAGGTGTTTATTCACATAACTCTCAGTCTTGGTATGTGTGACATCCCACTCTTAAGGGAAAGGGAGCTCTCAAGATCAATAGATGCTCGTGGTCAAAAAGAACAATAAAAGTTGGAGTGGCCACAAAACTTCACAAAGTTTTATTAGCAAATTACACACTTGGCATGGAAATTGGTGTGTTAGTCCGAGACCTCCTATATAAGCACATGACAGTGGGGTTTGGATAATGGGGTACGGTGAAAGGAGAGAGAGAGAGGAAGAGGAAGTGAGAGAGAAAGGGGCAGAGAGAGGAAAGAGACCACCAGTCATGGCTCCAGCACCGATCCAGCTGAGGAGGTGTCCTGAGGCAGGCACACACCCAGGCTTTGTGGGGGTACTTTCTATAGATAAGTTTTCCCTGCCCTGGAGATAAGTTTCACAGCTGTGTTGTGCTTATCTCCTGGAGGCAGAACAAGGGCTTTTGTCTCAGGAAAGTGCTGCCCTACCTCCCTCTGGCCCCTTTTCCAGCCACAACAATCCTTGGTTGTTTTTACCAACAATCCTTGGTTAGCTCCACTGTCAGAGTTGGATACATACACATTAGGCCCTTTATCTTCTAGGTTTCTACACTGTGGAATATTTTACACCTGGCTTAACTATCCTGCTAGGAGCTGCTGTGGGATTGTCAGTGGTGGATGTTACAGCCTGTGATTTTGGAACTGAAAAAGAGGAGACAGATACCACAGCTAAAGGGAAAGCTTACTTAGAGATGTTTGTGTCACTATCACAGGCTGGAGTGACTGGATGGCAAATTGACTCCTTGTTTAAGAAAGGAAGAGCAAAGAAGGAGCAAAGGGACGGGTAAAGCCCCGGGACATCGTTCCTATCTCCATCACACTCTGCCTGAAGTGAAGATGTGTCTTAACCTGCCACTAAATATACCCCAACCATTTTCCCCAGGAACAGAACAGGAATGTGCAGACCCCTCCACTGTGGCTGATGAGAGCACCGGGTGAGGGAGACAGGTGTCCACACCATCAATTTGTGCGCCACAGGAGCCAGCGTAACAAATCACAGGTTGGGGCTTTGCAGCAGCAGTCCTGATTCATAGAAAGGGGTCCCATTACTACAAGAATAGATAAGTGAATATGAATTGGTTTAGGAGAATGGAAAGGTTGGATCAAGAAAATACAATCTTGCAACTAGCAGGGTACCTAGAGTTCTTGGATCAAATGTGGATTACAAGAGTGCCTGAACATATCATGGAACACAATCTGTTAACAGGAAAATAATCCATTGGTGCCCAGAAGGATGGTACCTGTCATCCTGCCAATCGAAGCTGCTGAGGGAGGTGGGGGAAGCAGTTGAGGTGCAGAACTGATGACCCTGCTTTTGATATTCCCCAGAAAAAACTTCAGCCAAGTTGTTCTCCAGCAGTTGTCCAAGTGCCTGTGGTCATTCCTCCCTGGGTGCTGGACTTCATGCTTTCCTTGGAGGGACTTGATGAACTTTGTGTCAGACCATTTCTCCAGCCTGTCCAGGCCTCCCTGAATGGCAGCACAACCCTCTGCTCTGTCAGTTGCGCTTCAGGGCTTTGTATCACCTGCAAACGTGCTGAAGGTCTATGGCTCCAGTCATTAATGATGGCATTAAGCAGTGCTGGCCTCAGTATCAACCCCTGGAGTGCACCCTACCAGCTGGCCTCCAGGGGGACATCATGCTGCTGACCAGGATCCCCTGGTGCCAACTGTTGAGCCAGTTGGTTATGCTTGGTTTTCCCTTAGTAAATCCGTGCTGAGTACTCCCACGCACCTTTTTGGGTTTTGTATGTTTGGAACTTGTTTCCAGGTCTGTTTGCTCCATCACCTTGCTCTGGTGAGGCTGGCTGTCCTGCCGGCTTTCCTTATCCTCCTCCTTGCTGTTCCCAGAGACAGGAGTGACCGTCATTCATGCCCAGGGATCACCACCAAAGTTCACAGGGCAGTGAGAGTGGCCTCTTGCTGATACCTGCCAGCTCTCCCTGCACCCAGGGGTGTTTCCCACCAGCTCCCCTAGGCTCCTGTATGCCCACAGTGGTGAAATATGTTCCCCAACCTGGCTGTCCTCTGCTTAAGGACTGAGTTCTGATCTGTAGGGTTCAGCACTGCTGAGTGGTGGTGTTTCACCTATTCCCAAATCAGGCTTTGCAAAAGCTGAACCTGTGCCACAGTAACCTGGCTTTCAGGGTGGTGGAAGATTTTAACTCCTGCATTCTGTGCCAGCAGCTGCTGTGTTGGAAGCACAGCCCTTGCCTCACCAGCATGCAGAGGCTTGTCCAGTGCTTGGTTCCCTGCCCATACAAGAGCTTTCATGCCAGCTGAGACACAGCACAGGCTTCCTTCCAGCAGCCAGTGCCCTTCTGACCTCCACATCTCCCTCCAGGTGTGACAGGTGCCCCCTCTCTGGGTGGGTGAACAGCACTGTGGTTCAGGCACCACTGACAGGAGCCCTGACTGATATAAGCTGTGCTGTACAGACCTGGAGAGCTGTGCTGGGTTCTTTCCAGGAACGGAGGAGCCTAGACCATGTCTCACCAGGAGTTAAAGAGCATCAGCTGAACTGATTGAAACAGTGACAGCTCCACTCCTGCACATACACCAAAGGTGGGGCTGGCTGTGAGTCAGTCACACTATAAAAATCTGTACAGTAGCCACTCAAGCCCACTGTGTTCCCCTGAAGGGTGACATGGCAGGGATCAACCCTGGATCACAGAATCACAGGATCAATTAGACCGGAAAACCTCTGAGATCATCAAGTCCCACCTTCGACCAAACATCACCATGTCAACAAGAATATGACTCCAAATGCCACGTCCAGTCTCTTCTTAAACACTTCCAGGGATGGTGACTCCACCACCTCCCTGAGCAGTCTGTTCCAATGTTTAATCACCCTTGCTGTGAAGGAATTCCTCCTAATGTCCAACCTGAATCTCCCCTGGCACATCTTGGGACTTGGCCCTGCTTGAGCAGGGGCACTCCTCAAGGTTATTCCTTGAGACAGAGACCCCTTACCTGGTACTGGATATCTACAGCAAGGTAAGCGACATCTTACCTCAGGCCCAAAGTAATACTGTATGCCAGTGACATTATCCAGCCACTGTTAGAAGTGTAGTAAGTAGTAGTGTTCTCTCTAATCACCCTGTGAATTATCATTTGAATCATCATTTATATCATCATCAAATTACAAATTCAGTTATTGCCCTGTGGTGAACTGATCCTGACCAGGTCACACACCAGGTGCCCATCAAGCTGCTCTATCACTGCTTCTCAGCTTGGACAGGGGAGAGAAATAAGACGAATGACTTGAAGGTTGAGATAAGGCAGTTTACCAAAGCAAAAGCAAAAGTTTGCATGCAAGCAAAGAGGAAAAAAAAAAAGAAAATTATTCGCTGCTTCCCATCAGCAAGCAATGTCTGGTCACTTCCCAAAGCAGGGTCTCAGCACGTGCCAGCATTCCCAGCAGTAGCCAAAACACTAGTGTGTTATCAACACCTTTCTAGCTACCAGTGCAAAGCACAGCACTGTGAGGGATGTGATGGGAAAAACGAACTCTGACTCAGCCAGATCCAACACGTGCCCAATTACCATTTGGTTACTATTTGATTATCATTCTGTCATCAATTCACCATTTGTTTATTGTTTGGTCATGAAGAAAAGTCTTTCAGTTAATCCCACAGTGCTGATTCCTCTTAGTGATCCACCTGTGAAACCAGATAAGGAAATGGAGCTGTACAGCAGGAGAAAGGGAGCACCATGGTAAGATTGCAGAAAAAAGAAAGAAAAAAGAGAGGGTGAAATGAGGGTCTTGGTATCACCCAGCATTCATTACCTGATGTGTTACATGTTTAACCCATGCACACAACACATATTTCTACTTTAACAGGTAGAAAAGCAAAGAGCAACAGTGGGAGAATCCAAACTGGTGTCACACTATTTTTTCTCTGTTTCAATTAATTTTTAAGCTTTCCCTTTAGAAAGCCCTAAACTTCCCCAAAAGGAATTCAACTATCTTGTCCCCACCATGGCAGCACAGTTTGCTAAAGCTGGTTAAGTTAAAACACACAGAAAACTCTTAATGCACGAGGACTTTTGTTACTAATGCCACTACTTAAAACGAAACTTCAAATCTTAGGTCCTGTTTAAGAGACACGCTGGGCCCTGGCAGGAGCATCTTGCAAGGGGCATTCACTGCCAGTGTACTTTCCTGATGGGACTCAGCAAGCAGAAAAATCAATAACATTATTAAAGGAAACTAAGGTTCACAGGCAGACAAGAAAAAAAAATCTGGAAAAATAATTGTAATTAATTTCTACAACTGAAGTAGCCCATAAACATCCGCGAGCATCTTTCCTGTGCTCTAGATCATCACAGTATTCCTCAGCAGGGATTATATCCCTGCATTTCTTCTTAAATAAAAGGAAGATATGATTAATAGCAATTTATGAAGATCTGATGGAACGAATCTGCTTTGGGATGTATCCACAATGCCAGAGTTAACTGGCTTTCCTTCGTGGAAATTATCACATCTCATGTTTTATCCAGGTAATAACCACCAGTGCAGGGAATCCCTTTCACTCCAAGCAGGCAAAAACCAAACAGTACATAGTGTGCCATAGAAGTCAAAATTAAATTGGTGCCATTTTTTATTACAATGTTTAATTTTAACTCTTGTGGCTTTCAGACAAAACCAGGAAAAAATAATATTTAGAATAATGATAGAGCTGTGATTCTAGCAGACATCAGTTGGTTATACCCATGGTTAATGTCTCATCCTTTCGTAGTCAATATCAGTAGAAATCCACAGAAGGCAAGGCTTCCAGCCTTCATATTTTGCACTTTTAAAAAAAGACAAATAGGACAATAAAAATACAGTTATATACAAACGAAGTAACATCAAACAACATTCTCCATCTTCAAATTCTCCATCTATAATTTTTTTGTAATCAAAAAGTAACAAGCAAGAATTAAACAGCTAAGTTCTTGTCTCCCAAGAAGCCCCACTCGAGCAGGGGCTGGGGAAGATGCTGTTTTGTGCCCCTGCAGTCGCTGCTGTGCACAGCAGGCACTGCTCACACCCCATCCCTGCCGAGAAAGCAGAGCTGCCACAGCTGTACCTCATCCTACAGCCAGCTCCAGTGAGCTTCCCACTCCCATCAGCACTGGGGAATTAAGACCAAGTTAGTAGTAGTTTATATTTAAAATGCAATCCTCAGTTCACGTTCCAGCATGTCCTAAGAGGCCCAGTGACTGTGCTTAGTGGTACATTTGGCAGTGGCAGTGTTGTCCCAGCTCCACTGTGCATCGCTGAACTGGCTAACCAGGCCCAGGAAGGTTCTTGGCTGGCTTGAGGTAGGCTCAGCAGGCTCACACCCGGATCTGCCCAGGGGATGTCTGCATTTATTTAACCTGCACATTAACTTGGAATTTGAAAGGCCATCCTAGGGGGACCAGAAACCTTGGAAAAACTTTAGTCTCCACTGTGCTGGCTTTGTTCAGGTAGAGTTAATTTTAACACAAAAATCTCCATCAACGCTCTTACAGATATAAGAACCAACATGCCCCAGAGGTCCCCAGTGCTACAATGTCTGCCAGGATTAACTGTGATGCTTCAAACGTCTCACTGTCTGAATCACACGGGTCTTTGAAAGCCAGGCTAATGCAGATACAGTCTCATTTCTGCATGCTCATGTCTCTTAAACCTTTGAATGCTGTGTCCTTCTCTGTTTTGCCTTTAGCAAATAAGCACCTTAATTTACTTGACCAGATATCAAGATAATAAATAATCAAGATAATCCTTCACACAGGTATGCTGGTCCTCAAAAGTAGACTATAAGGATATTTTTAAGATGTGCAGCTCCCCAGAGTATTGTTCCAGGGCATCAAAAGAGTTGCCTTAGCAGCACTGGGCAGTGATGCAGAAGGAGAGAGAGAAATGCTTCTCTGTTACAGGCTTTAATTTATTTGATTACAAAGATGGTACATGACAGATACAGTAGCTGACAGGTACTGAGTAGGCATTATATGGAGTAGAATGATGCTGATGCGATCAGACACATGAAAACAAGAGAGCTCTGATTTAATTGCCCCAAGCTGGGTTTGCAAATAACATTGATATGCACTATCTGTTTCCAGATGTCATTTGCAGGAGAAACTAGCTCTGGACAAGATCAAAAACACAAATACCAAATACATTACTGAGAGACAGAGCAGCTCAATGTGTGCTCCACAGCAACCAGCAAGTGCCCTCTGCGTACAAAGGAAATCACATGAACTCAACATCCAGTTTCCAAGCCTCTGTAATTAGCTGTGGCTACCAAGTTACCATAGGGCCAAACCTGAGCCATGGCAGTGCAGCTTTACAGCTCACCTTTGGTGCAAATAAAGGCAACTGGAGCGGAAAAGTCAGGTACTGGATCTGATTCATGCCTGGGGATGGCAGGAGAGGTGGAGACCTTGGGGCAAAATGCTATATAGGTAGCAACCATTAGTCAGAAAAGCTTTCTGGCATCAGGCAAGGTACCAGGGAGCACAAGTGACCCCCAGGACTCCAAGGCATCACAAGGCAGCCTGTGGCTTACTTCCTGTTGATTCCAAGTTGAAAGAGAAAACTTGCTTAGAAAAAGCAGTGTAAGGCTCAAGGTTAATAGAATCACTTCCAGCCACAGGAGGTGGTATTAAGGGCTCAAGAGAAGGTAAAGGCCAGGGCTCTGCAGAAGGTTTCCTGCATGTGATACTATCTCATCTCAGATCTTGAGGGCTTTTTTACGCATCTGCAACAGGATGGGCATCAAAATGGGATCCTTGTCACAAAAATGCATTTCAAACCACATTTCAAAGAGCAAAGCAAAAATTAGCCAAGGTCAAAGCACATCCATCACACTCCCAAAATAACCAATTTCTTGCTACCAGTATCCTCTCCTGCAAGAGATTCCTCCAGCAGTCACAAGAGCAAAGCACTTGATAAAATTACTCCTGTCCTGGCTTGGGAAATGCAGAGGCAGCAAATATATTCAGCCATAGGAAGGTGATAACGATGTATAACCTGAAGCCTTAATAGCAGGGTTGACATATATGTGAGGGATATTATGTTGAAATATAGGCAAGGGATTACATATGTGCCATACTTCCCACGTAAAAGTGTGTGAAGCAGTTGCTGTGTTCAGCACAGTGCCCAGGAGTCCCACATCGACATTTGGGTCCAGGATCTCAGTATTCACAACTTCATAAAACATGTCAGGACCCATCCCATGACACAGGACCCACCTGGCACAGCATGGCTCACACCCAAAACAGGGCAGACTGTTTTACCAGTGTTGGCAGTGTTCCCTACTCCATACTAAGGCTCGTTACCCGAGATTGCACCCTGGCAGTGCCTGGCAGAGCACAAATTAGCCTGTGCCAAGCCCATTACAGGCAGAGAGACACCAATGAAGGGAGACAGACAGCTGTGGTCCTGGGGTGTCTCCCAGTGTAGGTGAAGCCTCCCTGCCAACAAGCCACATCTGGGACCATAGATCCTTATCCCTCTGCAAACTTCTACTTCTTGTCCTGCCCTTAAAGAATCCAGTCTCACAGCCTAGAAGCACACACAAAATCAAACCCATACCACCAGTATAGCCATGACTGTACAGACACCAATTAGAGAATGATATTCGTATGTACAATTCTGTATACTTTTACTAAGCAAGATACAATTTCAGAACCATATATGTGTCAGCTACTATATCTGGGCTATCAAAAAACACACCAGGGAACACAGCGTTAGGATGCTGCTGCCTGAATGAAAAATGTGAATCTGCATTTGAAGGACACCAGCTGCATCACAGAAACCTGTGTAAAAGCTGTAGTTGCCTAAGAGTGGCCCAGAGGTAAAAAAATAAGTGTTGAACCAAAGAAAACACAAATGTTTCCATGAAATAATAAACTAGCCACTGTAATAGCTTAGGTGGAACCATTTAAAATCATGTATGAGTATGAAATACACCCCACTAAGTGCTTCTCCAGAATTGCTGACTATGAGTGTGCCTATTGTCGTAACACTAACAAGTATTTCAGCATTTGACCTATGGTTCTGCTGTTTGTCACTGGCTGGCTTGGTAACCCGTGCTTGAAGACCAGAACTAAAACACGAGTGTGATACCAGGGGCCCCTTCTTTCATAGCCCTTCACTATCTCTACCTTCTGAAAACTATACTGGCAAAGGCCAAACACTTCACTCTGCAGGTTCTCTTGATCTGCCCAAAGCATTACAGCTCCTGCTCTGCCATATACCAGTCAGTGAAAAGGCCCATTCCATGTGGAATTGTGTTTTTTGCTTTAGCCTGTGACTAAAAATTTCCAACATCTTGTCTACTGTTTTGACTAATGGTGCGAACTGAGTGGAAGTTTGGAGAGGACCAGTCATGGTGACTCAGGACACTCACAGTTGGGTTCCATCATCATCACCAGTGTTGGAGAGCAGCTGTATGAGATGTGACCAGGTGGATGATCTGCTGAGCCTGGCGGAAGAGCTAAGGAGAGAAAGCAGAATGGGTTAAGGAACATCAAGAAGTCTGGGAAGGAGATAGACTGGTGGAACCATGCTCTGGCCTCCCTGAGAAAGGAGCAGCCACCAGAAAACACCTATGGTCAAGGGTCCCCTGTATCTTCCCCCCAGCAGGCAGAAAACAGTAGTGCCAAAGAAAGGAGTAAATGGAAATCCTTCCTTGGGAACAGGTAAATCCCCTCCTTGCCCACCTCACCCTCCCAGGTCCCTCTGTACAATAGGTAGGAGGTTCTGGGTAGGGAAGGCCAGTCAATGGATGATGAGAATGAAGGATAAAGAATCTAAAACCAGAGGTGTTGGCAGTTGGAGTTGTAGGTAATGCCCTACTAAGGGCAACAAAGGGTCAGACATACTGAAAAAATGCTCCTCTTAGGGCTAAGTCTGATGCCTCCCTGGGGCCCAGGTTGAGGATCTCTCCAGGAAACTTCCTAGTCTGGTACAGGTATTGAGCTATTACTCACTACTGGTCCTCCATGTAGGTGGTGATAAAGCCACAACTCTTCAGTCCAAGGGTTATCCAAAGACACTTACACACCTTGGGATGGTTGGTAAGGGAATGTGGAGCACAGGTAATTTTTTCCTCCGTCCTTCCAGTCACAGGCAACAACATCAGCAGAAACAGACAGACCCAGTCTCGTACATGGTTCTGTGGCTGGTGTCACTGCCAGAGTTTTGGTTTCTTTACAGTGAGTAGGCCCACACAGCACCAGACTTGCACCAGACATCAGAAGGGATTCACCTTTCTCAAAAGGGGAAGAGGTTCTTTGCTGAGGAGCCAGTGGGGCTCATTGATAGAGCTTAAACTAGACGTATCAGGGAAGAGGGATAATATCAGGCTTGGCCATGACAAGCTGTGGGAGGACACACCAAGGTTAAAGGGACAGAGTGCTAGTGAGGGCCCTCAGACAGTGGCTTTAGATATGCTGTGCACAATGGAGAATACTGGTAGGGCGAATCCCATGACTGGAGCATGGCTGTGGAAAAGGGAACCATATCCAGAGGGTAGTGACTCAATGTCTGGATGGAAATTCCTGACCAATGGTGTCCCTCAGGGACCTCTGTTGGTACAAGTACTGTTTAATAACTTCATCAATAACATAGAGATGGGATCAAGTGCACCCTCAGCAAGTTCGCAGATGACATCAAGCTGAGCGGCAAGTTGACATGCCTGAGGGACTGATTGCCATCCAGAGGGACCTAGACAAGTTTGAGGAGTGGGCCCATGGAAACCTCATGAGGTTCCACAAGGCCAAATGCAAGATCCTGCATGTGGGTTAAGGAAACTCTCAGTATCAATAACAGCTGGGGAATGAATGGATTGAGAGCAGCCACGCGAAGGAGGACTTGGGGTTGCTGGTGGATGAGCCTGGACATGACCAGCAACGTGAACTCACAGCCCAGAAAGCCAAGTGTGTCCTGTTTTGTCACATCAAAAACAACGTGGCCAGAAGGTCAACAGAGGTGATTGTCCCTCTGCTCTTCTCTCCTGAGACCCTACCTGGAATACTGCTGCCAGCTCTGAGGTCCCCAGCACGGAATGGACAACACAGGCCCATCAAAGTGGGTCCAGAGGAGGGTCTTGAGGATGATAAGAGGGATGAAGAACTTCTTCCATGAAGTCAAGTTGCGAGAGTTGAGCTTGTTCAACCTGGAGAAGAGAAGGCTCCAGAGAGACCTTATTGCAGCATTTCAATAGTGGAGGGGGGTCTATAAGAAAGATGGGGACAAACATTCTAGCAGGGCCTGCATAAGGAAGTTTTTTTACAATGAGGGTGTTGAAACACCAGAACAGGTTGCCCAGAGAGGTGGTGGATGACACCATGCCTGGAAACATTCAGGATCAGGCTGGATGGGGCTCTGAGGAACTTCATCTAGTGGAAGGGTTGGACTAGATGACCTTTAAACATCCCTTCCAAACCAAATTGTTCTACGATCACGATTATTTTTCCTATTTCTGGTAATTTGCTTATATTAACAGTGGATTTCAGTTACTATTTAAAATACCCTGTCAGCTTTTAGTTTTAATACCTTGAATAATTTTACTTCAGCAACCTCTGTCACGCCTCTGTTCATTCTGCAAAGCACAGGAGCTTGTGCAGCTCTTTGGAGTGTCACAGGGTACAATTTAGGAACTGCTGACACTTTTTCCATGTAATAATGTCATGCTGAGCAAGCCAGAATTTCAGGATGAATAATTTATCAGCTGTCCAGTTATTCTGGATCGAACAGATTTTACTTTTGTCTAGAATAAACAAGCTGGTTTCAGAGAGCAGTATGTGCAAGGACTGTGAACCAACCATAAATTACTGCCCTACTGACATGAAACAACCCATGAGCATCAACAGTATTACAGCAAATACTGGCATGTAGGTTTTAGGGGGTGTGAGCAGCCTTTGAAGCAGCACAGGTCACAGCTTACACATGGGAAGCCAGTACAGGCAATGCACTCCAGACCTTTCCTATCTAACCAGTCTGCAGGGCAGCAGCTGAATCCTGTGTGCAGTTCTGGGCCCCTCAGTTCAAGAAAGAGATTGAAGAGCTGGAGTGAGTCCAGAGGAGGGCAAGGGAGCTGGTGAAGGGTCTGGAAAGTAAGTCATAGAAGGAATGACTGAGGGAGCTGGGGCTGTTTAGCCTGGAGAAGAGGAAACAGAGGGGAAGACCTTATTGCTCTCTACAGCTACCTGAAAGGAGGTTGTAGCCAGATGGAGGTTCACCTCTTCTCCCAGGCATCCAGAGATAGGACAAGAAAAAAACAGCCTTAAGCTGTGCCAGGGGAGGTTTAGGTTGGACAACAGGAAGAATTTCTTCATTGAAACAGTGGTTAAATATTGGAATGGACTGCCCAGAGTGGTGGTGGATTTACCATCCCTGGAGGTGTCCAAGTAACAATTGGACTTGGTACTTAGTGCTGTGGTTTAGTTGACATGGTGGTATTCCATCAAAGGTTGGACTCTTGGAGGTCTCTTCCAACCTTGATGATTCTATGATGCCATGATTCTGGTTCCTCTTTCCTCCCTACCACAAGCAAGTTTTCATACTCCTGCACAATGTGAACCCCTACAATCTCACACCATGTAGCTCCTTCTCTTGCTCCTTCTGCTCTCTCCATTTGCAGCAGCAGTCCTGGAACAGAGGGATAACCACATACTCACAATGGACATCTCCTGTGCCCACAACATCTATCTGAGTGCACAGGATGCTGTTAAATATTGCAGTGTACAAATCCTTAGAACTAACCTCTTCACAGTTCGCAGATACACAGACATCACAAGCTATATCAAAAACGTGTGCATTTTGCTCCTCTCAGATTCTGAATCATGCCTGTGACACAACTTTCCTGGCATGCTGCTTCACTTTGCTGCATATAGGTGTAGAAAATAAAAATCATGATTCTTACAGACCATCTGCCGCATACTGTGGCTTAGGATTAGCTGCTGTTTGATTCCATTTTTGGCTATTTTACCTACAGACATTGCCCACTTACTGCCAGCTTTATTCTTCTTAACCTTCAGTTGACTCAAGAATTGCTGCTTTCACAATTTCCCCTCCATCCCCATCATTCGTCTGCATCCACAAGAACATCGCTGCAGTCAGGGATGATGGAACACAGCTTGAAATTCTGCCCTGTGACTCTTCTTCACCAGGGCAAAGTGCTGCTCCAGCCACCGATCAGCTGGAGCAAACACCCGGCCAACACTACCCAAGGCCAACTCAACAGGAACCTCAGGTAAAGACCCACAGCCTGTGCTGCCCTGTGTCCCAATAATCCCAGTACATTTGATACTTCAAAATAAGGCCTTCATTCTGTCCTGAGAACAGGACATATAGCCATTTCATGGGTTGTATTTTCAGGCTGACCCTGCTTACACATACACACAAGATTTGTCTCTCCCTCAGTAATTTCCAATAAGTGATTGTTACACCGATCACCAAGAGACTTAACCAGGCACTGAGTTCAAGGAAAGAAAAATGTCCTTACACATATATATAAATTTAAGCATACTCATATTTCCTGATCAATTCAGATTTAACAAAACTCATTAACCAGAGATACACAACAAAAATGATCTACATATATTGTAACTTTTTATTTAAGTAATCTGAAGATGTGTATTTGGCTCAGGGCTTTTTATCCTTGACTTAAAGAGACTGACTGCAAATAATGTAAAAAAATAGAAAATTTAAAATTAATCAATATTTTCAAAATTGTCACAATTTTTGAAAACACTTGTATAAATTCTGCAAACTTTGTGTACCCTTAAAGGGGCATCATTTAGTTACCATATATAATGACATTTGAAAATATTAGTACTTTACCCTAAAATTTAACCATAGACATATTCATGATGGGTGTAATTTCAAGAGGGTATCAAAAGTGATCATGGTTAGAAAAATATACATACTTTTGCTTCTGGAAAAGAACAGGTCATATTCATCAAATAAAATACTAAATAAAGACTCTCCACAGATTTTTTTCACAGTCCAAGATAAAATGTATGTTTATACACAGCTTATGCAATCTGCCATTAGCAAGACAGAGTCACAGTTTCACCAGTACGAACAAAATCTGTTACTGCTCTCCAGACTGTTGACTGCACCCACATGTGATTGTTCAGGCAAGCCAAGAGTGGAGCCATACAGGGATACCCAAATCAGTCATAGAAAAGGCAAAGTAAAATGCAGATGCACAAGAACAAAAGAAAGGACACTGATAACAAGAACATTGAGAGGAATAGTCACCAACAGGAACAGATATGAACTCTTTAGTAGCATGCAGCAATTCCTACAGGAAAAATAATCCCACCATACTCCAAGTATTAAAAGGACACTTTCATGGTATTTCACATTAATTTTTAGAAGTAACATTAAAGATTACTGTCTACTGGAAATAGCCTGGACTGAATTTGTTTCAGTGAATAAAGTTTGTTGCTGTGCTTCAGTTTGTGGCAGTGTTAAACTTCAGTTGCACACACACCAAGCAAAACAAACCCAAACTCCCAAGGTTTTAAAAGGAAGTGAGATAGGAAGAAATTTTCAAAGACATGTGCTTTCAGTACCTGAGTGCACTGCAATAGTCAACATAGCTATGGTTTGGTTATTGTTTAAATGAATTCTGGTGTAAAGAATGGATTCAGAAGAGCAACATGGCACTGGCAACACCAACTGAAGATAATGGTGACACATCAAGATCTGACATCCTTTACAGTGTCCTTTTAAGTGTCAACAAACTACTATCTTACCTGCAACTGAAACAGAACAGAGGCAAATCCTAATGAAATAACCCAAATCAAGGATGTTACACTATTTCACGGTAATAAAGAAACATGGAACTATGGAACTACTGAACAGAAAAAGCATGAAGGATAATAGCAGCATATGGTTTACAGTTTTCACTTCTCAGTTTATTAGTATTAGTGGTGCACTCAGCAATGGATAAAGCACGGAAAGAAATTCTGTCAAAACTGGCAATTATCTACCACATGTCAACACTTAATTATGGTCTTTGTAAACAGCTAACTCCTTTTTGAACTTAAGTTGCAAAGAAAAGAATATTTACATATAATATATATGTATATAACCACAAAACCAAAATTAAGTTAAATCCTTATCAAGGAAATTGCATTTTGAAGAGAAGAAAACATAATACAATATTAAATAGCACATGTACAAAGATTCTGAAGGCATTATGATTTCCATGTTTTCTTCCTCCAGTCATTTTTTCCCTGGATTTTAATAGACTAAATACTTCATTTCAGAGTAAATAAGTGGAAATATTATAGAGCAGCTCCGGTAAAGAACAGCTCCACTACTGAAAACTGCTCGAGGTGTGGTGACCCAGGACTCTGACTTAAAGCAAAAATAAACGGCGTATAAAGCCACAGCAAAGAAGTGGCCAATCAGTACCATTGGTTTAGGAGATAGCCTGTATTAAAATAAAAAAAATAGACAAAACAGGTAAATAACAGAATCAGAAAGCACTGACAAATTTTCATTTTACAAATAGAGATTTCCACTCAAGATCACACACACCCCAATTTAGGCAGCTCTGGTCCTGCCATCTCAACTAACAAAAACAGACTTGGTTCTCTTGCAGCTGCTTCACACGCTGTATTCCCTTCCACAGCAAAGCCAACATAGCCTGCTCCTTTCTCTCCCTTTCCAGTACTCTGTGTCTGCCTTTATAATCCCTCAGAAGAATAGTCTCAATAGGCTCTTCAGTTTTAGCTCTCATTCCAAAAAGAGAAATGTAAAAGCACATATTCTCACATGCTCAGAGTAGTATGATTTGCTGTGAATTCATTAGTTTCTGAGGGCCATTCAAACACCTTCACAGCTAGAGATTTCCCTGTTCCTTACAATCTTTTATGAGAGGCCTCACCCTTCACTACTCTCAACTTGTCAAGTAGGAGACATCTCCACCAGCTGCTCTGTTGATCTGGACCACTCCACCTCATTCAAACTGCTGTGTCACCTACGCTAACTTCTCTCCAGCTTTTACTGGCCTTTTTTACACAGAAAGAAAGAAAGAAAAAAACCCAGTCAGCATTTAAAGACAATTTCTAAAATCTTAACAACACAGGCTAGCGGGCCATTCTCCCTGTGCAAAGCAGATCTCACAGGAGCTCACGGTGCTCAGCCCCATTCACATGAACTATTGACAACACAGTGAACTTACACAGAGAGCAATCCAACAGGACCTGAGACACATTCTCCTCCAAGTCTGAAGTAATGGAAACAGGCTTTCTTTAGCTGATGCAAGGAATCTAAAAAATTAATTAAAATGACTCAACAAATATATTCAACACATACCAAAACATTTTTATGCATACACAACAGTGATATTAAATCCAGGACTTTGGTAGCTATTGCTCTGTTCAACTCAGCTGTATTTTAAGGTGGTTTTATTTAAGAGAAGGATAGTCTTACAGAATACCTCCATATTTTGGCATTAACTGGCACGAGAACAAGTGCTTCCTATTTTTTTTCTTTGTTTGTCAGGTTTTTCTTTGTTGGTTTTTTTTAATACTAACTCCAGACTTGCCTTCACATTCCTAAAACTCAGTCTACATCACACTAAAGCTAAACAACTAGGCAGAGAACAGGAGCTAACTTATTGAAATCCTTTAATATTATTTGCATCAATATACATACATATTTATATATTCATATATACACACAAACACATGAACACATGGTCATACATATTCCTTCCTCAGGCATCTTTAATTACCAAGTTGTAACTAGTAATTAATGTCGTTAAAGTATACTTACCATCTCTGGCAGCAAAGAGTTCATAAAGTGCCTGGGCAAGAACATTCACTACAAAAGAATGAGATTTTTTTCTTGACCAGTAAAATGTTCTTTTAGCCTGAAAATAGAAAAAGAAAGTATTTCTGTTAGCAAATACAGAAGAGCATTCCAAAGATTCCCAAAGAGGTGGCAAGAGGGTTGCTTATGGAAATGCTGAGTGGATTAAGTGAAGCGCTAAATCAGTTCCCAGCAAAGTCATTAAGGAATTTTGGAAACTTGTTGAACCAGTTATCTAGGCTCCTCTTATACTAAATACATGGAAAACAGAAGGTAGTTCCAGAGCGTGCTTTGTGTCATCCTACAGCAGATGGCTGGGTTAGGTTGAAACTTGAAGGGTAGCACCTCATTCTCTCAGCTGACTGATAGTAAGTAGACTTATGATTTATTACTGTGAGATTAATGCAGCGGGCAAGAGGCTCGTGGAGCACTGAGATGTGTCTCGAAAGACTTAGTATACAAGCCCATTATTCTCTAAGTTCCATTCACACAACTGTAATGGTCGAAACCCACCACATTTAGGATCAGTCTGGGTACAAATATGCTACTAAGATTGGAATATCAGGTTATATTAGCAAAGCATCCTGACTAGACACAGCACATGAGTCTCCTTAAGTAAAATATGGCAGGTCCATAAGCACAGGTTTAAAACTGCTTTTTGCCACACAGTCACAGCACTCAAAAACCACAGCTTCACTGGTGAATCCCTGATGTCTAATTATTCTATCCAAGCCTTTGAAAACTTACTTGTCCCTGAGTTGCAAAAAACTTAAAAGTGTATTATTGAATTGCAGAAAAAGATTACTAAAATAAATCCAAAATAAAGAATCACCTTTAGAATATCAGAATCTTCATAAAGGTCTGGAATATCCTGGAGCAAATTTCTCCATATTTTAACATCATTTAAAATAACACTCATTCCTCCACCAGTCAGAGGGTGTCTTATATTATATGCATCTCCTAAAAGAAGAACACCTAGGTAGAATAGAAAAAACAATGAAATATTGCATGTTCATTAAAAAATCTTAGAACTCAAACCCTCTATTTAAAACAAATAAACAAACACACACACACAAAAATACTAAGAATTCATTCCCACCAGAAAATAAGATGAATAACAACTAGAAATATAGAAAGAAAAAAAAAAAAAGAGAAACCAAAAAAAGTATGTCTTTAAATAACAGGCTTACAACTGTTTTAAGATGGTCATGGTCAAACTATTTTTTTTTCCTAAAGGTATACATATGCGTGTGTCAAAGAACACAAACACACACTTTTTAAGTTAATTTCCTTTTTTTTTAAATAAAGTTGTCTTAGAAAGACCACATTTGTATAAGCTTGAGCAACTGAGTGAATTAAACTTAGAGATAAAGCAGGCATTGATTTTAAAGTCTGGTGTCGATATAAACACTCCAGTTAAACCATGCCCAAAGTATACATTTTGAAAATATTATTTTTCATAGAAGAATTATGAGACAACTCTACTGAACAACAAATATACATCTATGACGACAAAGTCCTATGTGCCAGAAGGTGTTTATAACTACTTTTTCCTTCCTTTTATTTCATAATACACACCTTTCTTGTTTACAACTGAAGGAGGCAAGAAGCTGGCTGGCATGGTCCTCAAGCGATCATTCTGAACTGCTATTAAGAATGGTTCCTTTAAGTGATCTGCAATAACGAAATATTTTAGTTACAGTACTTACGACAAATCAAAAATCATTTGTACATAACCTATTTTAACCTCTTGTTAGAGACATAATCCTTCTGAATTGCCAACCTCACAGATGCGAGCTGAACAAACTGCGAGATGTGGAATCAAAGACGGCTGGAGGGTTATTGAAACAGTAACTGTGCACATGGAAAAAGCCGCACAGTTCAATGGATTCAATGAAATGTGTCTTTTTTGGGCATATTTAAATGTCATCATTATCTAGAAGTCTTTGTAGACTTACCAGGCAGTTGTGGATGAATGTTCTCAATCATGTATTCTTTTAAATTTTTTGGCATTTCCCCTCGAATATCAACAAGGACCCGAGTCTCAGTTGAAGAAATTTTATAAATTAGCACTGGACTTGTTTTAGTTAAAACAAGTTCAGCATAATTAGCTTTAAACTGTGGTGCATCCTTAAAAAGAAGAGAAAGGGGAGAAAGACTGAGACTGATTAATGAAAGGATACTAAATGTCACACATACAAAATAATTTTCTAAAATCCCACATCATGTTAAGTTTGTATTGCCTCTTAAATGAAAAAAGTGTTTTCAAAAAGAAAGTTCTAAACTTCAGTGTAGGAACAATTCTTTTGCTGATACATTTTAATATTTACTAGAATATATATAGTAACTTATACATTTAATTTGAATACCTCATTAATATTTAGTACATGCAATTGATCACCTGTAGTGTAATCAATGCAGTAGTTTTTGATAAGATCATTCTGTTTTCTTTTCATAAAGAAAGTGGTGGTAGGGAAAGAAATATACTAGTCTGAATACAACTACATGGAGACACCAACGGAGGCAGAATCATAGGGTCCTACCTAGTGAGGTCCTACCAAAAGTAGAGAAATTTGGGCAGTGCTGACTGGGTCATGAACCCAAAAGGTGCTGAAGTTCCTTCAAGTTAGTGCTCTCAGTCTAGTGAAAATCCTGTTAGTTCTGGTTGGTTCTTCCTTAATTATTTTTGCTGCTAGTGCAACAGTTAATGCAGCAGCTACAGAGTGTAAAACCCGGCCAGGATTTCTATCTGGGTTCTCCAACCACCCAGCTATCAACCCTAATTCCCAGTCTGAAATCAGGACATCACCTTCTCTCTTCAAGTTTATAGGTCCTGAAGGCAAATATGCACCTCGTTACAAGCTACTTCCCACCTTCAGGCAGGAGCACAGTTTGGGTATGCTCCTGGAGTATAAAATGTAAGTGGTTTGACTCACAGCTGCTGACATGGTCTAAAACTCAAGATTTCCACTCCCTGAACAAATACTGTAAATATTGTGAAAAAAGGCGTGTCACCATCTTAGGTACCAGTATCTCAACACAAACCCGTCAAAGCACCTATATCCAAGATCATTATTTTACAAACTGGGTTCCAGGTTTACAGTGGGGCCTATTTCTGACCCAGAGCTTAGTGCTAAATAAAACACATATAATGCACATAGCACTACCTTATATAAGAGACTAAAACGTGGGGTTTTTTTCTTAAAAAACCCATAAATTTCTATGAACTGGTCGAGTGAGTCCAGTGCTCAGTTTAAACTAGCTATGTTGAATCCCAATACATTATTTTAAACCCTCCCCTGTTCAATAATACGCTTAAGATTATTGCTGTAGTCCACTCTTAAAACCAGAAATCTAACTTTTAACCACAATATCTACTTTAAAACACAAAAAAACTATGCCAAAGCTGGCTCATAGATACTTAAAAGTGTTTTAAGAGATGAAAATATGATCTGTAACTCTACCAAATACATGAAATCTGACATAGTGAGTTCAACTATCCTAGAGCTGGGATGGAATGTGCATCAACAATTTAATAGATATAAACACAGAAACTGACAGAACAGTTGCATAAATATCTAAAAGCACAGTTCTAACTGATTCTGTTAAAAAAGGAATGAACAACATATTCAGTGAAATTCAGACCCACATTAAAAGGAGTAGCATACTGGTTTATATAGCAGTATACATAAAAAGTTACCTTCAAAATGCAGCCAACAAAATGGGATGAAACAGTAACTTTACTGGATACCAAGCTTTTCCTAAACTTAGAGAAAAGTCCATCAGCTACAACTGTAAGTGGTGCATGAAGTTCCTGCAGCATGAAGAAAAAACAAAGATTTGCCACTGTCAGTTTTGCTTCAGAACAGTTAGAAGCAACTCCCAAGCTCCCCCTTGCAATTGTACATTGAATGTTCTACAAAACATCTAAGAGGATCACAGACCATATTAACAATATTTGTATTGAGAAATGCTGTCTTTTTTGCCTCCCTCATACTCACATTTATTTCCTCTAAAAGGTCATCTTATGATATACTCTAGCTTTTTTAGACATGCCTTCAGATAACACAGTTATGGGAACTGTGTAGGAATTTGGATAAATAAAAGACAAGAGAGAGAAGTAATTGCTCCCTTCAGCCCATAATGCTCTTCAGAAGAAAAAAGAAAACAAAGAAATTTTAAATTAAAGAACCATGCAAAAGCAACTGAAGAAAACCAAACCAAAGTATAACAAACTGATATGCAATAGGCACATAGGGCCCTTTTTAAAAGGCCAAGCAAAAAACTCCAAACAGTTCCTAGTATACGTAGGAACTATAACAGTGCACATAGACAAAATACAAATCTGAATAAACTGATCAGGTTCAGCCTGAAGGTTTGTGAAAATTCCTAATGTTTAACAGATACATTGTGCTAGAACATAAGCAAATAATTCCAGTAACTAAAATGTATTTTTAACTATTTTACTGTTATAGTAATATAACATTATTATAGCAAGAATTTAGAGGTTGACATTCCCTTCTACCTACAGCTTTCTCAATGTCAATATATTCAGTGATTGAACTTCAAATGACAACAGATCTACCCTGGCCTTCCGTAATCTCAGACACTTTGCATAAGCAGTAAAATATAGTTTTCCTTCTAAGCTTTCAGTATGTAAGTAAAAAGGCAAAAAAAAGCATACTGTGTTTCATCAGTACTCCCAGGAAATCTTTAACTATTGGATGGAAGCATCTGTTGAGCCACTATGTGAATGCATTCCTCCAGGAACAGTTCCCTCCAGCATCAGAATGGACTCTGTCACTTCACAGAATCACAGGATATCCTGAATTGGGAGGGACTCACTAGCATCGAGTCTAACTCCACTTGGTCACACAAACCTTACCATCTTTTGCTGTGTAAGGGGAAGTTGGACAAATTTAGATTAGAATAGATCTGAGTAAAATAATACATGTTTTATGGTGTCTGTGCTTATAGAAGCAAGTTCTTGAGGAGAGTTAACGAAACCTCTTTCCTATGGATTCCCAGGCTGAATAATTGCTAGCTAATTTTTCCTGCAATTAGACCAAAGTCACTTGCTTGTATGGGTCCCCTGGTGTCTAAGGAGCTGAACATTCATGCAACAATTCTTTCACAGTCAACATAAGAAACCCTGAGTCTATTCAGTTGACTGGTTTTGATAAATTTTGTAAGCTGACTTCTAGCATACTGGCTAATTTAAACCTCATTTAAGAGAATAAAAATTTCAGAAGTAATGTGGTGGAAAACAGGGATAGAGAGAACAGAAAAACACAGACACACAACACAGATCAGCCTCCTTTCCTTATGAAAGCAGGCTAAGGAATGTAAACAGGCTTGGGTTTTGTTTTTTTATTCAACTAAAAGTCTCCTAGCTGTAAAAACTCATAGGTAGAGAAACATAGCTAAGAAGAAATGTTTAATGGCAATTTCTTACACCAGATTTCTAAAATCAAAGGAAATCTAAGCCAGAAAATGAAACAGCTCTTTCCAGCCACAAAACTTCGGCATTCAGAGCAAAACATGAACTTGTTTATCCCCAGTACACATATAGGAAACATAAGGCACTTGAAACAACATTAATGCTCTAGGGAAAGACACAGGCTAAAACACTGGTCACCCTACCACAGGTGAACTAAGTCACACTTAAAATTACAAAACCATCATCCATACATGTGAGAAGCTTAAAAGCAAAACTCAAAGCAAAATATCAATTTTTGCACTATCTTCTTCCTCCCCCCAAACAAAACAAAACAAAAATCCCTTTACATGTTGTAGGATGATAAAGCCAGTTGGATTTGAGAAAAAAACAACACACCTCCTCTCCAAACTCCATCTTTCCCACACCCATGTGTGATTCAATGGCTTATTCTACTAGAGTGGATTTCGTAATATGGATTTGTTCATGTAACATGTAAGACAGACCAAGGAACAGGACTTGGAACTCCCTCCCTCTCCAGCTACCACAAGAGGGGTCAAGGATGTTGTTGCCACTCTCTTACAGCTTCCTACTCAGAGTACATTTCCGTGAAGTGGGCTTGGAATGCCATTTGTCTGAGCTTGCTCTCCTACAGCTTTGGCAAGTACTTTTAAAAGGCTCTCTCACATACCCTAATAGTGGGTTTATGCCACTATTCCCATTTCTAAACAACTTAAAGATGAACAATACTGTTACTAATGCTCAGGGCAAGATCTTTCAGCTACTCAGGAACTTTCTCCATCTAGTATGGAGGGCAGCAGGGCACAGGCAGGAGATTTCCCATCTTCCCCATCAGAGCACACCTGAACACCCTGCCTACATAACTTTAGACAGCAAAGGAATTTCAAAGTCAACAAAGGTTAAAAATTTGTGTTTTCCAAAGAGAATAGGCAGCATACCCACAACTTCAGCATAAAGATTCTACCCAGACTGGCCTTTCCTGAAGCTTTTAAGTTCATACGGTTTCACACTTAGTCAGAAGTTTAGCAGTAGTTGATGCAAAGAACAATAATCAAACCGGTGACACAATTAAAATAGGCCGGAACTATCTTTCTGTCATCCAAGAAATGACTGGTCAGAGCTTTCCCTATGAATAGGTAACTACCTTGTTTTCAGTCCCTCACCAGATGGTGGAAGTATATGTGGAAATGCAGACTGTTACGTACAGGCAAAGCACAAATACTAATATATTGGTTTTCTCACCAGGAACTCTCAAAAGATTTTGAACTCCAGACATATGAATATTGAAACAAAAAATGAACTGAATTCTCTAGAGACTGAAAGTAGAAGCTGCATAAGAAGTTATAACAAGAATTCCCATATTCCTGGACTGTATCTACTAGCAAGTAATTTCCCTTTATTAAAGCTTTTGCTTTCTTGGTAACTGCATTATTTCTGCAACAATGCTCTGAAATACAAGATTTTTAAAAAATTATATATATACATAAAGCAATCCTCAATTTTTTCAACAGTTTAACAAAGATCATAACAGAAAACTACCTCACCTTAGTGTCTCCAGTTGCTTTGTCCTTGTACTGAACACCCACGACACAGTCATCTTCCTCAAGCAATTGTAACACAGTCCCCTCAATGAATTTTGCACTAAAACGGAGGGGTTAAAACACAAGAGGATTAATGATGCCGACATTTCAAGGCACTAGACACAGAAGAAAAACCAAATTTTCACTAATCTTGTCTCTGCCAACACAGTTTCTTTAAAGCGTGCAGGGAAGTGTTCCAGACCACTTTTTAAAGCCCCATTAAATGTCAAAAAGAGTTGGTCATTAATTTCAGTTCAACATTACCCTTGGTTTGATACCTGAGTATTCTAAAAACTGTAGCGTGTATCTTCAACACCGCTACTGAGCAGAATCCCCAGCTGTGCTTCAGGTGCTCCCTGATCAGGAGGGAGACTATGAGAGGAGTTTCACACCTAGTAATGGTCAGAACTCTGGTAGCTGATTGAGTCATCCCTACTAAATGGTGGGAGTTGCTGACACTGCAGGTGAGACCCAACCCCAAGGAGAATTACTGAGCAAGATCAGCAGCACTTAAACACTTAACATGTACACTGGATAAAAATGAGACATCTAATTCTCAGAGTAGTCCAAAGTAATCTAACCTTTTTAGGACATGGATGTCTAGCTTGGTATCTCAGGAATTTAGGATACATTTGGATTGTTTTGGGTTTTTTTGCTAATTATGCTTTTAAAGTTCTGCTGGCACTTCTCTTTGAATGAAGTATCCTTTGTCTCTACCTCTCAACCAGAATTCTTTCAGGTTCAGAAATTAAGTCTCTGTAAACTTATATTCGTTGTTGGGTCTGAGTTGTTAAACCTGCTAAACTCTGTGCTGGAACAGAAGGAGATGGTTAAAGAATCTCATGGATGCTGGGGAACGGTGCTTCTGAATCTCTGGATCCCAGCTGTGCTGTTCACAACATGACTCACTTGGGCTCTGCCATAGCTGCCCTTCGCAGACCCATGATGAACTGGCCATGATGAAAAGATCTGCCACTGGCCACACATCCGTCTTCAGATGTTGGATAAGGAATTTCAACTTCCGACTTGCTCTCTAGGTCATGAATTATGTAGCCATTTACCATCTGTGAATCAATACCTTCTACTGTATCTGCAAAATATAAGCCAACAGGTGAGTTTAAAAAGGTCTTTAAGAAAGCTTAATTATATATTAAAGCTATTTCTTTACGTAGTGTCTAATTTTCTTAAAACACATATGTTAAAAGACAAGCGTTTTTAAAATGGCAAACTGGAAATACACAAGCGATTTTAACTCAAATGTAAAGTGCAGATAATGTATTTCTTAATTTTTTACTAAAAATGTTGTTGACTGCAGCAACTGTTCTGTTATAGATATATTTACATTTTGAAATGCACTTACCTTCAAGACCCAAGTCTCGAAGAGCATTAAATCCTCCAGGTTGCAACAATTCTCCAACTATCCTGTCAGGTTCTTTCAGATCTCTCTCTATCACAGTCACCTTCCTTCCATCCCTTGAGAGTACCGTGGCCAAGGAAGAACCAAGGACACCTGATCCCACAATGATAATTTCTGGATTGTATTGAGGCAATAATGTTGTATTTGTAGCGGTCTCTGTCAGATGCACATCTGAGAAGTTTACCTCTTTTTTACCCTTTAAAAAACAAAGCCAACAAAGTCACGTGTTGATGTTCCTGTACTATAACCTTGTCAGAGGGCCGACTTCAGACTTGTTCAACTCTGACTCAGGGGTCAGAGAGTGCATCAATAGTTGGAGAGAATCTTCCAGTTTAGTTTTGTCCAAAATTAAATCTGTTATACTCTACAATGCAACAAAACCAACACCCCCACAAACAAAATCAAGGCCCTTGCTTAAAACTGTCCCACCGATCAAAGACAAACCACTACTGTAAGTGTCAGACAGACTGAGAGTTACTGTAAAAGACAGTAAGACAAGACCCACATTATTGTTCTATAAAGTCAGATACTGATGTTTCCATGCCAGTGAACCACTCCCACATGGAGGTCTTAGTACTTAATAAAGAAAAAGGTATCAGATTTACTGGAAAACATATCTCCCTGGAAAACATTTTTCTTTAATTTTACTGTAAGTGAACCTATCTAATTACCAAAATAACAGCTTATGGTCATACTCAGCATGGAAAAGGGTCAACAGAAGCAGCTACCTTGGAAATATTATTAAGAAGTGGTCCTGAAATAAAAAGTCACCTGATAGCTAAAAGTATAAGCAAAACGACTCTTCGCCTACATTTAAAGCTGTTGACATACACTGGGTTGGACATCAGTTAACACATAAACTGGAATGTGAAGATGAAGACTAGCTGTGCTATAGAACCTTCCCAACAGCATCTAATCACATACACTTTAAAGTGAAAAGAAGTTTTAAGGGCCACTCCAGTGCAAAGCTGCAAGTCATTTCTCTCAGCTGGTAGAAGAGAGTTCAATTCACTCTTTCACAAATGCCTTGGCACTGCAATGCTGACAGTGGTAAAAATACGATTGCATCAGTGAAACAAATGCCCAGAATAACACTGACACCAGAATGTATACTGGCATAGGGAAATGTTTATACCTACAATGCAGCAAGGGAGCACAAAACTAGCTATCTGAATACAGGTAACACAAGAAACTGGGGTAAAGGCAGGCTCTACTTTAAAAGAAAATTGAGAAACTTTGACTTGCAGTCAAAACCAGTTTAATGTTCTTTTATGCAAGGGGTCAGTGCTCATGTGAAAATGCCCAGAAGTACAGAGGAAAGTGGCCAAACAGTGCTGATCATGGATGTACTGGATATATATGTCCAGTTCATAGTCTTGGACAGCAGGGCTCCAGCTAAGCTCCAAGCACCAGCTGCAGCTCCTCGCCATCCCACAGCAAGGCCCATGCTGTGCTCAAGGGAACAGATCATCTAAGCTCAGGTTCTGTACCTGTTGTACAGGTAATAGTTCAGCAATAATTTCCATGGAACTCTTGTCTGCAGTTGTCTAAACAAATGTGTTTTACTCATAAATATTAGGAAGCTGATCACAGAGCCACAGAATGGCTGAGGTTGGAAAGGGTCTTTGCAGGTCATCTGGTCCAAAGACCCAGTTCAGAGTCAAAGCAGACTAGCGTGGGCCACGTTTCGGATACCTCCAAGGATGGAGATTTTGCCACCTCTCTGGGAAACATGTTGCAGTGCTCAGTCACTGTAAATAGTGCTTCCTGACATTAAGAGCAAACCTGCGCCTATCTCCTCTTGTCCTGTCACTGGGCATCAATGAAAAATGCTTGGCTCTTTGCACACTTCCTTCAGGTATTTATAAACACTGATTTACATTGACATACACGTTGATGAAATCTCCCCAAGCCTTCTCTTCACCAGGTTGAACAGTCAGCCTTTACTCATAGAGGGGAGATGCTCCAGTCCTTCATCTTTAAAACAGACTGGCAACTGGAGCTATTTTTCTGTGAGTGTAATAATCCTTTACTACAAATCTTTCTTCAAACATATTTGATTTGACTCTACAAAACCCTGGGTCTACCACTTTAAGTTCCACTGTTTCTTTTGCCATACAAAACTAACACAAAATATGACAAATCAGACATTAAGCATGTAAATACAAGCCCTCTCCACCCCTTTCTTAGCTCTTTTCCCTCATCAGGGCAGGTCAGTGGCCAGAGGGAAGTGCAGAGGGACCTTGCACCGAACGTGCTGAATTAAACTCACCTTTCTGGATTTGGGTGGTTCGACTTGCTGAGATCCCGGGGTGGGTTTGGCCCAGAAGAAGCCAACAAGCGGCAAGGCTGAGAGCACATCAGAAAACATCCCCAGATGTGACTTCTGCTTCTGGCGCTGCCGGGGTCCCCTGAAGTGGTACCTGTAGGACAGCAGCAAGCCGAGGGAAAAAAACACCAGCACAGAGAGCAGCACCTCCTTGTTAGCGTAACTCATGAGGTCTCCGCACTTCTTATACACGTAGATGAAAGAGGCGATTCCCAGAAAGGTCCACATCATGAGGGTCGCTGTTCCTCCAGAGCCTCACCTTCGACAGATGCCGGGGCTTCGGCAAAGGGGTGGAAAAGCGAGGGGATGGAGACGCGGCTGCTTCCTCTGCGAGGGGAGGGAGGTTTGCTCAGTGGTAAAACGAGAAGCCTCACCAGAGGGACAAGCCACAGGAGCGTGCACAGAGGTTCCGAAACCGCAAAAAAAACCCAAACAAACAAACAAACAAAAAAACCCAAACGCCTCGTTAAGGCTCCCCGAGCTCGGGGCGGCACCTCAGGGCTACACGCGGTGCCGGAGGAGCTGCCGCTCGTCCCACCGCCCCCGGCTCAGCCCANCGGCGCTATGGCGACATGGCGCTATGGCCGGCGTCCAATCAGGGCGCGCGGGGGGCGGGGCCTGCGCCCGCCGGGCGATGTGACGCGGTGGCCGCGGGGCCGGGCGAGGCGACGGGGCCGGGGCCGGGTCCGGAGCATCATGAAAACATGGGTACCAGGGGGCTCCAGCCGCGGGCAGGGACACTTTCCGCCAGACCACGGTGCTCAGAGCCGCCATCCTACGTAGCCTTGAGCACTCCCAGCGATGGGGCATCCACAGCCTCGCCAGGCACGCAGTTCCAGTGCATCACCTCCCTCACGGCAGATAATTTCTCCACAGTACCTAAATCCGCCCTCCTTCAGTTTAAAGCCGTTTCCCCTCGCCCTGTCACTCCATGCCCTTGTGGAAAGCCCCTCTCCAGCTCCCTGGAGGCCCCTTTGGGTACTGGAGGGTGCTCTCTCTGGAGCCCTCTGTTCTGCAGGCCGAACAGCTCCATCCCGCTCAGCCTGCATAAGAGGGATGCTCCATCCCTCTGACCAGCTCTATGGCCCTCCTTTGGACTCATTACAGTGGGTCCATGCCCTCCTTGTAGTCCTCACAGTGCTGCAGGTGTGGACTCACCAGGGGCAGAACCCCCTCCCTCAGCTCACCCCCACGCTGCTGGTGATGCAGCCCGGGATACAGCCGGGTTTCCCTTTTTAGCATTGATCTCCTTAGAGACACACACCCATGGTCCTCCCGTTTCTCTGAGAGGGACCTTCCTTGGGCTGTGTGCTGGTTGCAGTGCAACAATATCGAACATGTCTGTCTGTCACAGGATAGCAATACCTGAATGTGGTGGAACATCACAGGACCCCACTCCAGGAAGAATTGGTGAAAGAATGAGCAGAACCAATCGTGTGCGTGGAGAGAAAGGCGATGAGATCCTTGCAGTGGTAAAATGGAGTTGATCTAGAGGAGGTGAAAAATGTCTGCTGGTTTCTCAGTAAAAAGGAGACTGAAACCAGTTTGATAGACTGAATGCTGGTGAAAACAGGAGCCAGTTAGAGAAGGGGCTTTGATTCATTCATCAGATTAGTCAGTTCAGGCTGAAAGTAAAGATCCTGGAGCTAAAGAGATCAGAGGTTTTTCTGTATTCCCTCAACAATGATGTGAATTCTAATGCAGCAGAAGCATCCAAAATAATAGACAACTACCTGTAAAAACATGTTCACAGCAGGAGCTGCTTTCTCTAGTTTGAACAAGGGTTATTACAGCTGTCAGCAAGTTTTATATTTAAACCACTTGAGACTGAAGCTCTCAAATACATGTGTACTTGATTTCCTCTCTTCAGTCTGCTAATGGTCCTTGTGCCTGCCAAAAAAGCCTGAGCTCCACAGATCAAATTACACAGTGTATAACCCTTCTGGGCATTTCATGCTAGAGACCAAACACAGGAAGAACCAAAGAACCATAGCCTTCAAGTTACTGGAACCGACACAAACCTAAAGACTAAGAAATGTCAACTGGCATGCATGAACCAACAGCTGCTGAAAATCAATTCCAGAGTAATGTAAGTGCATAGTCAGAACTCTACCAAGGACTAGAACAAAGTGAAGTGGCTAATAGAAAGAAGGATGGTGGTTAAGAAAGTAGCCCAAAGCAGAATTCTGTGAATTAAGATAATGATATGATGATTTAAAGACTAGTGTAAAATTTCTTCTCCCCCTTTACTGCCAGCTGCTCAAACCCCTTCTTTACCTCCTGAGGATCCTGCTTGATGCTGATGCANCATGTTTCCTGATTTATTCTTCAGTTGCATATGGTGTCCACTCTAATTTAGACACCTCAAGGCCGAGTACTGATACTTTTAATTAGGGCCTCAGCCATGCAGTTTTTTATCTTCAGCTGCATATGGTGTCCATTCTAAGTTAGATACCTCAAGGCCGGGTACTGATAGTTTTATGTTTGTAGCTAATCAGGGCCTCAGCCATGAAGTCTATCTTTGCAAACTTTAGCAAAGGCCTTTACAATTATTTCTATTAACTCTTTCAGTGCTAGTTCCCTATTGATACCTTATATCAGTCCCCTCTAAGTGTTAGTTCCTTATATCAGTTATTGATACCTTATATCAGCCCCTTTTAAGTGTTAGTTCCCTAAATCATGCAACTGTAATGTTATTTGTGTCAACTTGGTCACTACGGGTATGTATAATCCCCTACAGAACATCTTACCCAAGTCAGACTGGAGCCACTGCACCTGAGCCAGAGCAGAGGGCAGCAATCCATGGAAGTGTGGGTGTCTCTTTGGCTGCAAGCTGTAATTAGATCCTATTAGGTGACCGGCAAAACTGAATGGTTGTTCTCCTTCCACCCCAAGAAATTGCCTTCTGTTGATGAAATACCCATGCAAAATTTCTTTCAGGATTACCATAAAATCATAGAATCATAGATTCAGCTGGGTTGGAAAAGACCTCTGAGATCAAGTCCAACCCTTGATCCACTACCACCATGGTTACTAGACCATGGCGCTAAGTGCCACATCCAGTCTCATCTTAAAAACGTCCAGGAATGGAGAATCCACCACTTCCCTGGGCAACACCCTCTCTGTAAAGAATTTCTTCCTAATACCTAACCTAAACTTTCTCTAGCAGAGCTTAAGACTTGTGTAATCTGTGAGTCATTTCTCTTGATACTTATATTCAGACTGGTTAGTGCTGGGAGTTGAAGTGGTTACAGAATTCTGACAGATGCATCTGTTCGTGGCTCAGATGCATCAGAACATTTCTGTATTTCCAGCCAAGACATTGGAAGTGGGTGGCTCGCCACTACTTCTTCATTTACTCTCACTCTCCTGACTGTAGTGAAGAGCTTGACGTATTTGCATTTCTTTGTTCACTGTAAGAGCTATATTTTGTTGCTTATGTTATTGTAAATAAGGTATTTCTGTGAATAGGTAAGTAGAGCTACTGATTTTTTGCCATGGCCTTATTTTCCAGCTTTACGGTTTATGATTTCTAGAATGAGAAACTTCTTGCTTCACTTGCTTTACCCTGTCAAAATGACTCCTGTGAAACATCTTTGAATGATTTAAATCTCACAGTGGCAAATATGAAAAGGCTGAAGCAGGGATTTTTAAAATTCCACAACAACTTCTCAATCAGGAAATACAGGCTCCTGATAAGATGGAATTGAGCAGATTTTTCTCTTAACCCTTCTCCAGAAGCAATTTCCCTCAGAAAAATGCTGTTTTCAGACTTGAACAACCAGCAGTTGGCAGGACAGTGGTATGCTGTTGGAATAAACAGAAATGGTTGGCTGAACTCCGGCATATAAAAAGTAAATCACTTGATGCAGCCTGCTTGTTGTGCAGAAGCAGGCATCATTCTGTGCCATCTGAAGGTGCAGACTCATAAAACACAAGTCCTGCCCCTGGCTCATGGTCACAACTACTGCAGGAGCACAGGCATCTGAGGTGTCACAGTGTGTGCATGAGACTGACCCTTGCTGTCCAAGGACATGCTACACATGACATAGAACTGCTCTCATTGTGTCTTCTGGTCATTAATTACTTATTAATGGTCATCTACCTGCACTAGCAGATAGATGGAGAAATTCTGGTGTGTAGAGTATAAGATGAAAGAAAAATATCTATCCTTGTGTTTCAGTCATCACTGTGTGAAGAAGGAGAGCCTGGTAAATTTTGAAAGAGGGGTGGTTGCTGTCCTGAAGTGTGAGAAGAATGACTATATGAAACTGGAATTACTCAGAGATGCTTTCAGCTTTGAAGCAAGAGGCCACTTGCATAAAAAGCTGTAGTCATTGTGTATGTATCAGTGGGTGTGTGAAGGAATGAAAAACTGCTGTCCTTCATGTGGGGAATTTATTGAGAAGTTGGCTGGTTTGATTCATTTTTCTAACAAAGTAATGCATCACAGCTGGATATTTTCAAGACTGATCACAACTAAGAACTCTGGAGATATTTTCAGAATATTTTTAATGAGTGTGAGAAAATAACTGCTTAATGTCTGAACAACAGCAAAAACCATTTTAAATATATATGTAATGTATGAACTGGAATTATACTATGAAGCTTAAAATATTATGCAGCATGTCAGGAAAGTTCATCCCAATGACATACTGTATTTATAAAGTGTGTCAAGAGATGTTTAGCAATATTTTCTCTCTATACCAACAGAAAGATAGTGAAATAATGTGTCTCTTAGTAATCCATAATTAGGGAATTAAAGCCACTAGTAATTATGCTCTTTGCAGTTAGGTAGTACAGAATATTTAAGAGAGTGCCTCTTTGGGAAAAAACTGTGATTCCTGGGGAGTCCAGGCAGTAATTTAAGGTATTTGGGCTTGAGGAACACAGGCAACATGCAGGTTGTGCAGCCAGTGGGCACATACCCTGTGGCAGCCCCAACAGCTACACTTATAAGTAATTGTCCCCTTCTTGGTTCTGTTTTCTGTGTAAGGCTGGAATTATGCTGTCCATTTTTCTATAATTTTATCTCAGATTGCACATGGTGATTTTTTAATTCACTATGAATAGGTTTACCTCTTTTTCTTACTATATTGAGTGAGTGGGTGTTCAGTCAGTGATATCCATAATCACGAAGCAGATGAGTGGGATAGAAGGATGGAAAGGGAGAGTCTAAACCATTATTTTAAAAATTACAATCCTCAATCCTCACACCAGCTGTGACAGAGCTTTGTGTTTTTCTCTGATTTGGATGTTATGTTTCACAGATGTTTCCTAGTTGTGCCTTGCTGAAGACAGCAAAATGTTTTCACAAGGCACTACAGTCTTCAGTCTTGTGGTGAAAAAGTGGTGATGTAGGAATAGGGTTAATATATAGTAGACAGGCTACAGATAGTGAGAAAGGAAAAAGAGGTTGAAGAACCAGAAGACAGAGGTAGGGTGGAGAAGTATATCAATATTGCAGTGGCATTTGTTAAAAAAGGCTTTCCTTTTGAGCATTTAGGCAGCACTGAACAGAAATGCAGCCTCTGTAGTGCCTTATGCAAACCAAACGGATTCTCTTTACGGACCCCAGAGGCTGCTTCTCTCCCTTGTTTCCTCAGTGAATACTTTGTTTCTACATAGCTGGAGCTCAGATTCACCCAGAAGACAAACAAATCTTCAAGTTCAGTATGCAGCAATGCTGAAGTGAGAGGTGCACTAGTTCTGTAAGGAGAAAAGCTGCTCGTATTTGTGAATTCCGATGAGGTGGAATTGCAAATTACATATCAAAGGTAATCCATCTATGCACTAGAAATTAAGAACAGTGAGGTCTGGAGAACAGGTAGAAAGGACAAGCCAGAAAACCAGAAGGGAACAGCAGAGAGAGCTTATCAAATAAAATAAATAAATAAATAAAATAAAAATCTTATGAGATAGGAATTAATCCACATTGGCTGTGAGTGAACTTTTCTGCTGCTGAGCAAAATTACTAGAGTACAAGTCTCTAAGATGAGGAGCAGCTGAGAAAGCTGGGGGTATTTAGTTTGGAGAAAAGGAGTCTCAGGGGAGACCTTTTTGATCTCTACAACTACCTGAAAGGATGTTTTAGCCAGGTGGGAGTTGGTCTCTTTTCCTAAGTAACAAACAACAGGATGAGAAAAAATGCTCTCAAGTTGCACCAGGGGAGGTTTAGATTGGATATTGCAAAAAATTGCTTAACAAAAGGGGTGGTCAGGCTGGAACAAACTGCCCAGGGAAGTGGGAGAGTCACCAACTGTGTAAATATATAAAAGACATGTAGATGTGGTACTTAGAGACATGGTTTAGTTGTGGGCTTGGCAGTGCTGGGTTAATGATTGGACTCAATGAATTTGAAGGTGTTTTTTAATCTCAATGATTCTATTCTATGATTCCCAAGAAGGTTAATTGCCACATACTGAATTCCACATGACCTTATAACAAAAAATATGAAGTGCCAATAGAAGTGTTTACATATAAATCATTTGGCATCTATAAATGTCTAAGATAGGTGAAGTTTAAAACTGAAAATTATGCATTGGAAATGTCAGTAAAAATAAGGACAGTTTGTAATCGAAGACTCTGGGAGAGGCACATTACAGCAAGATGCCCGACCTACGAAACCTGGAAAGAATCCACACAGCTGGAAAGTTCCACTTAGCAGGTGTTTTGGTTGTCTGGTTGGTTGCTTTGTAAACCAAAGATTGGCTCTCTAGACTGTGGGAGCAGGTGATAAGAACTTCTGACAATTTGTTGTTTCAAGGTGCAGGTAAGTTCTTCTACTCAGTTCTGCATATTTTTGTGGTCATCCATCTTCCCTGTTTCTTTTCAGTCTTTTCTGCAGATACTCTAATTTTTCATTAGGGGGTGCAATTGCTTCTTAATCTTCAAAAACTGGAAAAAGTGCTCATAGGCAAAATATTGGTTTGGATTGCAGACCTGAATATTTTCTCTTAACTCCAAGATTAATTTAGTGGCACTTCACATCTCTTCTTTCATCTCCTTGAGGATACTGATCTTTACAGTGATGCACCTTGACTAGATGAGGGTATCAGAAGCCACTTTGTTCAGGTAACTTTTATTTTCTAAGCAAAAACTCTTCAGACAGGATAAACACAATTGAAGAGCCAAACCCAAACTTTTATTTTTTATGAAAATGCGTAACAAATGCAGAGTTAGAACTACTTAGCTACTGGGCTAAGCATATGCTCACTGCCCCTCGTAAGGTGCCCTATGGTTCTTTGCTTTTCAGAAGAAAGTCAGGTGAGGAGGGGCTGACCTCCATTGTACTGTGGAGCAGAGACATCCTCAGTGTTGTGGAGTTGCTGTCTTCTGATCTCCTGATTTGTTTCATATCTTTCATATCAGAATTCTTCTCTAACCCTTATGCTGCTAATTGTTAGAATTTCAACTGCTTCATGCTTCACTTCTGTTTACTTGTCTTACCTTGGTGAAACTTTAGTTCATGCATTTTTTCACATCTTTATAATTTTCTCAATAAAAGTGTCTCAAATTTACTCAGCTGTGCTATATCAAGACACAATGGGATCCCTAGGTGAAAGACTGCACTGCCTTCTCACTTGCTCTTCCTTCACCTTTATCTCAGAGGAAGCTCACTTAGTCTCTTTAAGATACCCTTAACTTGGCTGCTACACTTATAAACAGACAGCTTCCCAAACTGCTGATTATTTCCACCCTTCTCCTCTGCCTCACCTTCTCTAAAATGGTAACTGCTGAATGTCCTCCTCTAGCTCTACCTCTGCTCTGACAACTCCCATGCTTTTGTCAATGCTGAGTCTGTGTCCATGGATTCTGCCTCCCCTAGCTTAGGGCAGCATCCCTGTCTCCCAAACTTGTCCTTCTACAAATAAAACTAGGCTGGTTTTCAAGAATGCCAGCCTCTTTCAGCTCAAAGCTGATGAGCAGAATCAGGCTTGCTGATGGTCGTTCCTGGCTTGTCTCTTCCTCTAGGGAGAGATTGGGTTCCTCACAAATGATGTGTGGGGCAGGTGACGAACATCCTCCATAGAGCCATTGGGGAAGTCAGGCTTTGTGGAGCTGCTCCTTACTACAATTAGCCACAAACACAGATCCTGCTGGAAGGCAGAGGACTCACACTCGAGTTGGGTAATCTGCCTTCCCTGACTTTGTCACTGAGAGCGAGGGAAAAACACGGTGGTTAGCAGGCACAGGGCAAGGACTGGTGGGATGAGCGGTGTCTCCATAAGCATTCTACCAACAGTACAGTGTGGTCATTCTCTAGATGCTCTAAAGCCCTGCTGTCAAACTGTACATGAATATTCCTACATTCAACCCTTGTAGGAAGTGCTTTAACAGCATGTGGCCTCCTACAGGACTCTCTATTCGTGTGTAATTAGCTGATAAGTTACTCCTAGTGGGAGCAGAGCCCATGTCCCTTTCCTCCAGAACAGGAATTTCAGATACAGTTACTGCATTTCCCACTGCAACCTCTTGTAATAGATCTGAGTTACAACAGCTGCCAGGTGTCTTTATCTCCAGGAAGACTGCAAAGGTAACCAGCAATCATCTACCTTTCCAAAGGAGAAAGGAGAGTGTAATGAATACAAATGTACTGCAGAGGAAACATGAACATGCAGAAACATAAACACACTGGAGTTACCTGAAATCACACACATTTCCCTAAAGGTACAAACTCAGGTTTGTTTTTCTTAGCTAAAACTGGGGTGATTTCCAAGAATGCTCATTGCTTTCTGCCTCCATCAGTGCTGGAGAAATCAATACATACTGGATTGTCTGGAAATGATCCCCACAGGACCCTGAGGCTGAACCTTGGCTTCTGCAGGCAAACAGCTATCACAGTGTCCTGACTGTAGAATTACTTATCTACATAGCATTCAGCACTGAAAAAAAGAGCATGGAGCTGCATTGAAGATCAACATGTAAAACAGATTTTACAAGCTTTGAGCTTTAGACTTTCTTGTTTCAAACTCCCGGGTTTGGGAAAAAAACTTCACAAAGTATTTAGGGATAAAATGTAGGAAAAGGGGTAAAATATGGATTTAAGTACTGCTCTGTATTGGTGCAGTTACGTGTGAACAGTGCTGGCTTAAGTGAGATCTATAGTTTTGACTCCAGCCTTTGCTGTAAAAAAGAGATATCAGGGGTTTTTTATCTTTCCTATAGAAGCACGGGAATTAATTCAGTTGTTAGGTTCTGCTATATTTCTTTGAAAAACCAGACCTTGTTTCCTGTTAGCTCAAAAGCGTAAGGGACTGGTAGGATATTTTCAATTGTTTATTTCCATACATGTTATTATCAACTATTTTATATAGAAACTATTTCAGTTACTTTAGAATCCTAAAAACAACTGAGCTCGGGCTGTCTAAGCAGCAACCACCCTGAGGCTGGGTCTCCATCTCCAAAGGGCCGCCAGAAGCGCTGCCATGGAACTGAAGCCTCACTGGGAAACCCTCGGCAGACCCACACAGGCACATTGCCGAGCAGGCTTTGCTTGTGGTTCGTACCCCCTCTTGTGGACTTTTGCTAAATTACATACCAAAGCTCCTCTATTTTGTCTCAGAATCAGCCTGATTGACAGCTGCGTTGCTGCCGTATCTGCTGCCTTGCAATACAAACAGGTCAAAGCTAAATGGGAGGATTTCAGGAGAGGAATTTAACTTATTTTCAGTTTAACCACTATTTTCAGTTTATTCGGACGTCTCAATCTGCCTTTAGCTTTTTCTGCTTTTTTAGTTTTAGCTGTTTGATGCAGAGTTTTTTTTTTAAAAACTTACAGGTACTTCAGGCTCCTCTCATGTTTTATGTATTTTTAGGGTCACAGCTCTTCGAAGCTCTCTTGACACTTCTGTCCCTACAAAATGAGGGACTGTGACACAGAAAGAAGCAACTGTGAAAATCACTAAATGTATATACTGACAACAGTGCTGTAGCAAAAGGTATTGAAGTAGTAATCTTTGGATGCACAAATGAACAGAGCAAGTAGAAAAAGTAAAATTATTTCACTGGTATATGGCATTGCTGCTGATGATACCAGAATGGCCTGTGAGAATCTCTGTTCTCCAGAGCAAAAATCAACATTAAAAATTGAAAAAAAGTTGAGCAAAAAAGCTGCACAGTTGATTTTTAGACTTGAGAAAATGCTTTTCACTACAATATTTAAGATATTTATTGCGTTTAATTTGTCAAATAAATGACTGAGAAGTGACTGGATTATTGCACAGATAAAGAAAACTCCATGTGCCAATGGGTTCATTAATCGAGACCAGTGGCTCAAAAGCACTGATCCAGAGTCACTCCAATGAGGAATAAGCACAAATGTTTAATGCTGGAAGTAATTAATGCCTGGCACCAACTGTCTGCAGTGGTGATTGAGCCATGGCTTTCCGTCTGTAAATCAGGCATCATGTTGTATGTATTTTAGCCAAGCACAAGCAATGCTTTTGTTAAACACAAGTAATTGGGTTAAATACAGAGGTAACTGGTTGACACAAGATGGTTTGTATTGCATATGACAGTTTAAATTAATGTGTCCCCTCCTGGAACTCAATTCTGTGAATTTGTATTCTCTCATGGTTTCAAAACCAGCTGTTTACCCGTGTGAGAGGAAAGCAGAGTTAATGAATGTAGGAATTCTCCTTGCTCTCTTGATACTCTGAACATCTATAAAATGCCAAGGGATGCTATTTAAATGAAATATTAGGTAAAATCCCAAATATAAAACTTAAGTACTTGACTGTAGCAGAGGTACCTGTAGATGTCAGATTTGACAGTACAAGCAGAGTAGCAGGTAAGTGTTACAACATCCTCTTTGAAAATGCTTGCTGAAAACCTTAAAGCAATATGCAGCTTTGCCTCTCAAAGGGAAAAATTAGTTTGTTACTTCTTGATAGCTGACATAGTGAAATGAAGATGAATATGACTCTACCAGTGGAATGACTGGGAAAGGGGAGGGACTGCTTCCTCCATGAGCAAGTACCTGAGCTGAGCTTGTAAAGAGAACTTCCCAAAATACAGTAACTGCAAGAAGACGAAGAAAATTTTAAAAAATGCAGGTCTGAAGCAAATGCATCAGAGTGTGTTGATGCATCGATCCCCGCCCCCATAGGCCACACTATGATCTGAGAAATGCGTGTTAGGTCTCAGCCGTGATGAACAGCACCTGGGCTCAGCTTCTCTTGAGCTTATAAAAAACACTGTTCCCAGGAACTAGTACTGTCTAATGAGTTCCTGGGGTTTTTTAACAAACAGCCTTGAAACTTAGTTTTCTTGCCTGAATAACAATTCAAGTGGAGTAATATTATCATTATCAAACTTTCAAAGGGAATAACTGACCTGAATTGTGGCCAGGATGGAAAATTACTATGACTAAAGCCAACTCTCTTGCAACACTTTAAACAACAGTCCAGAGTGACACCCTTTGAGCTCCTTGACCACAGTGGGCTGTGACCAGCAATCCCGCTCTGACTGGGCCTCCCAGAGCCAGCAAACTCTCAAGTTTGCAATACTGGAGGACTGCTGAACGATGACAACAATCCTGGGCTGATATCCCACTCCTTCGGGCTCAATCCTTCATCTGTTGAGAAGATGCAATGGCATCTGATATGAGTACTTTGCTTAATTCGAGGGGAATGTTTCACAGGTGTACCTTGTACAGACTCTTATGTCTGTGTGCGTGAGAGTGTGAATATGCTCTAGCAAATAAACTAGGAATGTTGTTCTCCCAGATTCTTAAGTACTTTGGTCTTGTAAATAAGGTAGGCCTATAAGTAAGTTACTATTGTGGTATAGTAAGTTCTGTATAAATCCTTTGCCAAATTGTTTCATTTAAGTTATAGATTAAGTGCTGTTAAATGCTGTTAAGTGTTGGTAAGTTTAAGTGCTGTTAAGGTTAAATGCTAAATACTCTTAAGGTTAAGTGCTGTTAAGTGCTATTGGGCCTTTAGGTGTAAACTGTAGATCAGGTCCGGGCTCAGTTTAACACAGGGGTCTATACTGAACCTTGTAACTCAACAGGATAATCTTCCATGTTCCTTTTTACCCTTACACTTCCCTAACCTTTTCTCCCTCTTTCTGCCTGGCCCTCCCCTGCCCCCAGACTCCACTCACATGGATACTTTGGGGTTTATTTTGGTTTGGATGGATTGATTTTGGATTTTAGTTTGCTTTTAACTGTCTAGGAAGTAGCAGAGTGAACCTTGCCAGTGAATTTTGTTGTGCTTTTGCTTTTATATTAAACGTATTTTTGCTCATACCTTTGCCAGTGATTCTTTAAGCAACCTTAAAACACTCATTCACAACACAGAGAGACAAAGAAGAGCCTGGAAAAGGGGGCCTCTTCCATTTTATCATCTGCAGCAGTTCCCTTTTACTAACATCTGTTTTTCATCTGCTCAAGAATCAGAGAATCATAGAATGGTTCAGGTTGGGAAGAGCCTTTAAAGATCATCTAGTAAAACATCCTGTCCCAACTTGCACTGGATCAGGTTAATCAGAGCCCCATCCAACCTGACTTTAAATACTTCCAATGATGGCATATTCACAGCTTCTCCAGGCAACCTGTTGTTCTAGAGTCTTACCACCTTTATTATAAAAAAAAAAATTTCTTCCTTATGTCTAATCTAAATTTACCCTCTTTTAGTTTAAACATCTTGCCTTTTGTCCTGTCACTACACCCTTAGTAAAAAGCTGATCTCCTTGTTTCTTATAAGCCCTCTTTAAGTATGGAAAGGCTGCAATGAGGTCTCCCCAGTGCCTTCTTCAGGCTGAACAACAACTCTCTCAGCCTTTCTTTATAGGAGCAGTGTTTCATCTCCCTGACCCCTTTTGTTGCCCTTCTGTTGACCTGTTCCAACAGGTCCATGTTTTTCTTTTAGTGAGGGCTCTGAAGTTGGGTGCAGCTGGAGGTGGAATCTCACCAGAGTTGAGGAGAAAAAAACCACCTCTCTTGACCAGCTGGCCACGCTTCTTTTGATGAAGCCCAGGATACTGTTGACTTTCTGTGCAACAAGTGCACATTGCTCATTCACGCCCAATTTTTTGCCTACCAGTATCCCCACAGGGCTTCTTTCAATCCCTTCATCCCCCAGCCCATATTAATATTGAGGGCTGCCAAACCCCCGGGGTGCAGGACTTTGCTCTTGGCCTTGTTGAACTTAATGAGATTTGCATGGGCCCACTTCCCAAGCCTGCCAAAGTCAAGAAGATCTTCATATTCAGTTGGACCAGATGATCATTGTAGGTCCCTTGTAACTGAAATATTCTATTTCTGGTTTTAATATTTCGTTAGGCATGCCACCTCTAATCCTATTAGTTGGTGGCTGGGATGCTTCAAGAGTGAAAGCAAGTGATGTGTTGCTGGACAACAGTTTCTGGGCCAAAGATGTGCTCCTACTAAAAAGGGTTAGCAGCAACATGAGCCTCGTTCTTTGCCATTTACCAAAGAGCCAAACACAGGCATCAGGAGGGACTGGAGGAGGTTGGGTGCTCTGACAAAAGAGCCAGCAGTAGCAGGACTGGACAATTAGCCTGCCCCTCAGGGAACTGGACAGAGGATGCTCCCTGCTGCCCAAGCAGCCCGTCCTTCAAGCCTACTGTACTTGCTGACTGAGCATTCTCTCTGGTCTTGGCCTTTCCTCCGTCTTGCCAGGCCTTAATAAGCTGATTTGCTCCCATCCTGAACAGAGACCATGTCCTGGCATTTGAGGAATTCTGGTCTATAATTACCTAATGGGCTGTAGCAATGCAAATATTCCTGGGAGAGCTGGTCTGAGAAAATAATGCTGGGACTTTACAGGGAGTAACAAAGACAAAACGCGTTCATTAGAATCAAGTCAAGTGAGGTCTGTCCATTAACTTTCCCTGTGTGGGATGCCAGCAGGCACTCTTGTTATTTGGAGCCAGATCCAAAGAGAAGGTCCCGGAGAAGTCCTGATTTCACATTCAAAACCATGCAAGGATTGTTATGACAAGTAGACCGTGCGAGGAGCATTTGAATTAGTGGGCAGTTGTGCTGTGAAAGAAGTCATTAGCTAAGGTCAAAATGGTTTTGGCCATATTCATGCTACTGTGTTTTAAAGGAAAGATGTTGGCTACATGAATAAGGGTACTTTTTGTCTCCTCTGCATGCTGTTCTAATACAGTTAATGGGCTAAATATCTAAAGGTCAATTAATACCTTTAACAGAACTGATCTCACCCACAAACTTCAATTTCTCTGGCTCGTGTTTTCATTATGTTTTTCCTCACAGATCGGACTGAACATTTTTTCTCCAGTTTGTCTTGTCCAATGACATTTCTTGGCTGCAGCAGAACTGCACTTAATGCTTAAAGCCAATGTGATGGCAGATTAAAATTGATGGCAGATTCAGCCCACCCCCCATATGTGCCTCACCTTGCCATGGGATAAGTAAATTGCAAGTGAAGCAGCTTTTGGACCACCACAGTTTTCAGGCTCCTGTGATAGGCAACTTGTGTTTGGGGTTAGTTCATTTTTGGATTTTAGATTTAAAACACTCTGGCATTAGCTGTGCCTCAAAGGTTTGGCAGACAGCCAGAGTCAGAGCAATTTCAGCCAACCAGATTTGATCTATCACTGCCTATGTGTCAGGGACCTAAAGGTGAAGCTGCAAGAAAATTCTGTTTTAATATGATTGTCATCTATGAAGACCTGGTATCAGTCCTTTTCTTTTTCTAAAGTAAGTGTTTTATTTTGTTGCCTTCACAGTTCAAAAATTTCCATCCAAAGTAAACCATACAAGTATATATTTGCCTTCAAAAAAATAAATTCTCGCAATATCTCAAAAGTGTCACATATGATTGTCAAGAATTCAGAATATTTTTTCTTAAATTTTTCTTTTGCATTTCCCATTAGCTCTGTAGAAGTTCCCATTATGTAAAGCCCTGCCTTTGCTGTAGCAGTACCAAACACATTTGAGATTTCTGGTTAATTTTCAGACTTTCTTCTGACTCATGTTTATTTCTTTACCAAACCTTTTCAGTTTCCTTACTTGTCTGCTGTGTCCAGATTTGCCTGCTCTGAAGATCAGTTTGAGCAATTCTCCTTTCAGTCTTGTATTATTGTGCAGAATCACACACATTGTTCTCCAGTACTTGAGAAAAAACAGAAATGTAATGTGATGTTTTAGTTTACTTTGTGAGCCACCCCAGAGCAAAATACCAACTAAAAGTCAACCCTTCAAAGCATTTCAAGGTCTATTGAAGAGTTTTGCATTTGAAATTATATTGACTAATGTTGCCCTTTTCACTCAAGTAGGTCATCAAATTGCAAAGCCTTGCAAGGATTTTTTTTCCTCCTGGAATAAAAATTGCTGATACAAATTAAATATCTTCTTAGTATAATCTTGTTTATTTGCAAAAAATAGGCATAAACCCTATTTCTGTGTAGGCAGAAGCAGCAAATTCTGGTGGGATGATGGGTCACAGAAAGATCATCTCAGCTTTTTCTACAGGTCAGACACGTAAGTCTTCCCTCTGCCTTTCTGCAGTTAATATTCACAGTTTACAGACCACGCCCCAACTTTTTTTTTCCCAACCACTTAAACCTTTCTAAATTTAAATTCCTTAGCTGTGGCTCTGCATGTTCCTGTGAAAGCAATTGAAAGCAGGTCTGGACTGAGAGGCTATTTGAACTGATCTTCTCAGTGAAGTAGGAATTTCTGATGCTTTAAATTCAAAACAGTGTGGTAAGGACACTTTTTGAGGTTAACTTAAGAATTTTATAATCACAAATTAATATTATTCAGAATCTTTCCTTTGTACCCATAGCAGTCTTTTATTAAAACTTATGTTGGAGAAGTCATGTTACCAAAATAATCACTGTACATTTTGGTAAATATTGCAGAAAGGTCAAAAACTTCAGTCTATGGCTCTTATATAAATTAAAAAAAATTAAGGAAAGACAATCTTTTAAAGACTTTTACATGCTTTTCTGACTGGTAGTCTTTTTAATCTTTCATTGCAAAATTAAAGCAAGTGTTATAGCAATTCATGAGACAATAGAATAGCTGGCAGATCCCAAAAATTTCATCGCCAATACATCAGACCTAATAATAAAACATGCATAGTCAGTAAGGCTATGCTGGCACAGGTGGTTCAAAACAGAAAGCAAATAACGGGGAGAAAAATAAGAAGCAAATGTAAGGAGAAATTAGGCACCCACAAAGTCTCATATAAGTTAGTAAATTTCCTGTTTTGTTTTTTTTTTCTAATTTTGGGGTATTTTTGTAAATGATTTAGGGAAAAATCCAATTTGAATTAAAGAATCTTTATATTTTTTCCTCCCCAGCTGTCAAACTATCCCAGTCTCAGCTGCAAAAACAGCAACATTCTCTGTGTGGAAATAGTAGAAGCCAAAATCCAATTTTTAAAGTTCCTGGAAGTATTGAGGACCTTTTTTTGCATCATAACAACCAAGTGAGTCAGCCTTCTCTTGCTGTGGAGAGGCAACCTGAAAACTGTCTGAATATGGCAGAGCCCTGCTGAACAAGGTCAGCTCCCACAAGAAATTCACTTGCCTTTGATTCTCACCCTCAACGTGAGTCACACAAACAGCAGCGGGCAGAGCTGTAACAAGGTTGAATGCTTCCTGGATAAAATCTCAAGGTGATGACCCTTCCTAGGAGTGGGGATAAAGTAATACTGTCTGGCTTTAATATACGTGATGCAGAGCAGTGTAAGGGCCAGGAGATGAACCTGCACTTTATTGCCTGGTGGTGTTTGTGCCTGTAGGGCTGCTGCTTATACCAGCCAAGTCTCAGGAAGACATTGGAATAACTTGGCTGCTCTCCCTACGCATCTGAGTCTTATCCCCTGTGACCTGAGGCAGGTGTCTCCTGTGAGCCACTTCTGCAGGGGTCCTGAAGTGATCCAGAGTTTTGGGAGAGACAAGACACCTCATAAACAAATTGTTAGATGAGACCCAGCTGCTCCTTAATACAGTCATGGCTGTCCTGAATCACAGTGGGTTTTTAAAGGAAGTCTGAGGTTTAGTTTAGCAAAACTTGGGAGACCTTCCCTCATGATCAGAATTAAACCAGTCATTTCGGATAAGATTACAGCCTTTTATCTTGCTTACTTTTAACACTGCCTGGTCTAACAGGACAGCTTGATGACCTCAAAAAACATTTTTCTCTGGATGAAACTCCAAAGAACCACCCTTATGAATGTCTTTTATACTTAATTACATCTACCTCTCTTGCTCAAGCATTTCCTGTTTCATGTTTTGTAAACACTGCAGTGTCCCCTGCAGGCACTAGGGAAGGTAACTTTGAATTTGGCCCAGCTTTGGTGAGAAAGTTGGGCCAACCTACCTCCAGAGGTCCTTCCAAACTAAATTATCATAAGACTTCAGGTTTCTTACCTGCTGGAAAATCACTCTGTTGCATTTGTATCACTTTTGCTTCAGCAGTTGTTATCTCAGCAGCATGATTATCCTCTTGTTCTTAACCTTGCACTTGCTCATTGACACAAATTTTAGTCAACAAGGTGAACTTAGGAAAAATATGTCAGTGTTTTCTTTGCTAATCAGCAAATAAGATCACTATGACTTTCCCAGATAATTGGGTCCCTTATGAATATTAATATGTATTCAATAATTAATGTCAAGCAGTTTTCTCACACGGAAACTTTCCTGCTAGCATTTTTGCAGGGCTTTTAAAGCACCATGAGAAAAACTCTCCAGCTGAGCAACAGAAGCAACAACACAGTTCCCACTCAATTTAACAGGCTTTGAATTATATTGTGGACAAAAACTGTGTCAGAAAAAATGCAATACAGAAGAAGTCAAAGTTTACAGATAAATACTACTCTCAAGCTGATGATGGAAGAATTAATGAATTTTTATATCTGCCAAAATTACTACATAAAATCAGTATAACTTGTCTGTTTAAGTATCCCTTACTAATGTCCTTGCTGGGTAGTTCTAAGGAGCTAAAATGGGCAGGTCTTCTCTACAGCTTAATGATGATTTCATGAACAAAAAAGGGTTAGGGGCAAGAGAAAAGGGGCAGTTCTTTTGCAGTTATTCATAAAAGATGATTATATATTTACAAGGCTTTATCAGTGGGGGTTTTACTGTACCTCCTGCTTTCTAACCATTTGCACTTGAGGTTCTGATTCTGCAGATACTGAGTTGTAATTGTCCTCTTGGGAAGAAATCTCTTGGAGTAGAATGAAGGTCATCAGCCCTTTCAAGGAATAGCCAGGAATTGACCATTTACCTAAATGCTCAGGGCAATCATCTGGCTGCCTGAGAAAGGCACCCAGGATGTGGGACAGCAAAGTTCAGGTGCCATTACTCTGGAGAAGGTGTAAATCCAGATCTCCCTCCTCTTTGTTGTCACTCTACCCATCTGCTGCAGGATATGCTGGTCCCCTGTAGAAGTTCTGCTTTGTATGACAAACCTGAATGTTCTGCAGGACAAGGGAAGCAAATAACTGTACTACAATATGATCATGAGAGCATTCAAGAAGTGGATGTTGTGCCCAACTCTTACCAGTATTTAAGCATTTTATGGAAAACACAGTTTAGAACTTCTCTGAACAGCTGGGTGATTATAACACTTACCTAGCCACTTCCAATGTCCCGGGATAAAAACTGTAGAAGATTTAGGTCTAGGTGATTGCATCACTTCTGAGCTATTATGGGGAAAAAGCAGACTCCTCCAGCCATGGCTGTATAGAATTCCATGTCAGCATATACATCATATCAAATCCTGCAGATGAAATAGGAGAGGCAAAAAATTTGTCTCCTGAATCTCTGCAGAAGTTCTGTCTAATTTCCAAGTTTCAGGGTTCTGTAATGACATAGATGTTGGTATCAAGGCACGATAAATATTGTCAGGTTATGGCAACATCTAAGTAACTGTCACTAATTTTCCCTTTTAAAAAAATGTATTTATTTATTACAACCAGTAGCACCTATATTTTCATCAAAACCTCCTAAGATGGCATAGAATCACTTGAATCTTATTTTTGTAACTTCATTCTGTAATGTTTTAAACATTTAGAGAATTGAATACTGATAAACCAAGAGTAATCAGCACTCCCTCTCAAAAGAGAAATCAGGAACTTCAATGAAGAAGAATTTGTAAAAAATACATGAAGATAATACTTGCACAACTCTGAAGTGTTGAAGTTCCCTGAAAAGAACATAACCTAAAATAATTGAACAATCCTACTGAGTCTAGCTGCCAGGTAACTTAATTTTTTTTCTCTCATTAAACCAAGACATACAACATGTGAAAAGCTCTAGTCCAATCTTCGCTACCTTGCACAACCAGTGTCAAATCTGGGACCTAGAAGTACAACATTCTCAGTCAGATAATACATCTGCCTCTGATACCACATATCAGCATTGCAGCTCTGTAGTCATACTGTCCTGTTACTAAAACACTCTCTTTTCTTCCTTGTAGTTCTATTAAAAAACCTGTGAAAAGACACAATAATTTTCCAAGAAACCTAAAGATATGCCAGGAACAATTAAAGACATTCCTTGGCTAGAAGGGAAGATTCAGTACCACATACAAACATACAGAGAGCAGAAAGAAAAGAGTGCAAACATGAAAATCACCCCATTAGCCAATTAGGGCAGCATTGATAATTCACTTATTTTCATTATTCACAGAAGTGAATTCCTAGGAAGTTTTGAGTGTAGCACAGAGATGCCTCGTGAATAGCTTTGGAAATAATATTGTAAGTACACCTTCTGCCAAATAGTATCAGCAGCAAGAGAGAGCTAAATTTAAATATCAAAGACATTAAAATTGACACACACACTGGCTGCTAGCCAGAGAGCTGGGGAAAGCTGTGTTGTTGCATTTGGTTTTTAATGAGTTCCTTTTTTGGATCTCGGGGAGATTGGTAGCAAGCTGTCTGTCAGGATGTAGCACTGGGGAGGCAGTGGGATGAGAAACCAACGTGTGGAAGATCAGCAGTAGATAAGTATTTTAAAGGTAGTTGGCATAGAGGTAATAATTACATGCACATCAGCAGGAGAGGTCACCCAAGGACAGAGAACTGAGGGTGGAGGGAAGGAGCACCTTTTGAGGGGGTCGCACCTTGAGGTGGGAGGAAAAACTTTGGGGAGAGATGTTTGAGAAGAAGTATAGACTGAGAGAAAAAGAGCACAGAAAAGTCATTATGCCCAATGCTAAAAGGACAGGACAAGTATTTTATAGCGTGTCAAGCGCAACAGATACATCAGAGAGGACAAGGATGATGTGCAGGCTTGAACTTTGGTTAGGAAGTGGACTTTCAGTGATCTTACTAGGAGGACGTCTGAGAAAGGGAGCCGGCAGGAAGAGACTGAAACTGGTGAGACTCAGATCACAGCTATTTCTTTATTTCCTTATTGCCACCCCAGTCAGTTCATTCACCCACATTGTTCTTTGTAACAATCGTAGACGAGAGCTCTAGAACGAAGTGTTCCGGCTTTATTCATTTGGATAGCACCAAAGGTCAGGGATGTGAAAGGATGCATAATGGGCCAGGAAGATATTTCTTCCTAGGAAAAAATAAATCAACAGAGTAACTGAAGGATTAATGCACTGAGAGGGGGAATAGAGAAGAAATGGCACAGTCAGCAAAACAAGAAGGGAAGTAACAAAAGCTGTTGATTATCTTATTAAACTAAGGTTAGTGGGCCCAATTAATGTTTGTTACCTTTGCTGGGTTTGTTTGTGAAACCCACAACTACTACAGAAAGTTGCATGTTAATTTAAAAGAAATCAAGTAACACAGATAATATCAGTTATTGCTAAAATCAAAGTAGTCACTTAGTGGCTTATCCTGATAAGGCCTTGCTGAAGTGGGGTGGCATCTTCTCCACAGACAGCAAGCTGAAGAAGCCTCTCAGGAGCCACTCCCTTAAGCATGCCTTCCACTGCCTTATTTCATTTAGTTTGCATATAATTTTCTAAGCACTTCTTAATTGATTAACATATTTTTAAGTACATTAGGATATAGCTAATACTGGCTATGCAAATTCATTAAATCAAAGTACAACCTGCAGCTCATCTGCAATACATTGAATTTACATTGTGTTTCTCAGGCCTGCCTTCTCCTCCTTCCTCTCATGCAAAGCTAAACTCAGCAGTGGGGAAAGACAGAGGGTGAAAAGATTTCCAAGGACTACTCATAAGGGTACATCAGATCTTATCTCCCAGCCTCTCCTTCCTTGCAGCCAACATTTCAAGAAACACCAGCAAGTATCAAACTATGCAGGCAGGAATGGTCAGGCAAGGGCCATCTGACTTAATTCTCAGTCCTCTCTCCTGCAAAATGGGCATTATTATATTCATCTGCTATTCAAAACTGCAGTGTTTTTATTAGCTATTATATGCTAAGTGTCTGGAAGAAACTCTTGGCTCACGTAAAATGAGGGAATGTATATAAAAAGAGAGAACACAAAAGCAGTGAAAGGTCTCAAAAGGTCTCTCCAGAACGAGATGCTGCACTCAGACTAAATAGGTGAAGTTTGTTTAAAAAGACATTGGTGGCATGAAATACTGACACTGCATCTTCTTGCGTCTTGCAGGAGCTTGTGCAGAACCTTCAGGATGCAGGGATGAGCCAGCAGGTGGCTGTAGATGCCAGTGACTGCCTGGAATGGGGCAGGTCCCAGGATGCTAGAGGAAACCTGGAGGAGGCTCACTGGATTTATCAACTCCAGGTACCTTCACAAGCAGCCTTATTGCAGAATCTGGCCCTTAGTTATCCATGCCCCAAATAGGCTCAGCCAGAATCAATTTCTCCTGTTCTGTTTCTGTGTAGTGTTTTGAAGTCAAACCACTCACACCAGGGAATTTCTACTTCAGAAGTGCCTACTACTGAATCAACAGTTGCTTTGAAACAAGTAAAAGGTAGTGGCAAATCATAAATATGTTTATGAAGGTGTTCCCCAACTCAACAAGCCAGGATACATCAATTTGGAAATAACCTCAACTCATTAATTTACACCACCCTTTAATACGCTAATTTTGTCAGGCTCTGGATCAGAATTTTGGATCCTGCAGTCCACCAACCACACTCACCTTATTCTGATGAGTGGGACTTCAATGAGAAGGGAAGTGCCTTGCAAAACATTCTCTTGTAGTCTCACCAAGTGGATATCAAAAGGCAAGAATCTTACAGATTTTCCTTGCAAAGCGATTGGGAAAGATTTTGCATTGGTCTGCCTGCTGGACTGCCATGCACTGGGATTTCACAACACAATAGTGCTTTTGGGGGTCTGTCTGTCAGAACATTCCCAAGTCAAAGGATGAAGAAATCACCAGGGCCAATGGAGGCATTAGAGAAGGGAACAGTCTGCAGCCTTTCGTAGCTGCACAAACCAGCGCTAAACCAAGAGAATTACACAAGCATTACACAAGGGAGGCTTCACTAGAAGTGTTGCCTCTGGCTCACATTCCTTTTAAGCTGTTATAAAACTTTAAATATAATTAATAAATAACCAGGCCTCTCAAGCAGAGATGAGTCCAAGGCTCTGCCCCCTGCATGAACCGAGTTTGTTATTTCAGCTCTTGATGTGAAAGTACAGTGTATCACAGCGCTCTGTAGCGCAGCTCCCAGCACAGGGCTGACCTCAGCCAGCCTGCATTGCTGCTGCAGAGGAAACAAATCCTGCCGGCAAAAATAGGTGGGGTGGGCTAAACCAGAGCCCTCTTCCAAGGCAAGATGGAGGTACCTCCTGCAAACTGCCACTGGAATAAAGGGTGAAGAAGGTTATCTTCTCCTCCCTTCCCCTTGAAATATGGTGCTCGCAGGGCTGGGGGATCAGGGTTGTACTTGCAGCCTTCATCTCGGTGTCCCTGCAGGAAGGAGGGGCAGGGTGGCAGGAAAGGCCAAGGAGTCACTGGATTGAAGGAAGAAACCTCTGTCTCTTAGCTGCCTGACTGGAAGGAGTCCTCACCTCTCCCATCATGTCCTTCAGGCAACTCTCTAAGCGAAAACTCTTGGACAATAATCCTCCCGCTCTTTTTCTTGTGTATCAGCCTTTACAAAGCTATTGATTGGTTCTAGAATTAAAACATTCTCAAATTCTTTAAGTATATAAAGACACATTTTTAGACCTGTGTCACACTTTGGTATTTTTATCCACTCACAGTAATTTCTAAAGTATTAGAAACCTATTCTCTGCAAGACTGGTTGCAATTAATTTATTGGTATCACCTGGAATGTGGTCTCCCTTTGTGTCACAGCCACTGCTGTGGAACATTCTGGAATTTAGGAACCACTTTTCTAATATAACAGGCTGTTTAATGGGAGTGTCTAGGCCAAACTGGTCCTGGTAAAAGAAGTATGACTAGACACAAATACATGAGAGTCGATATAGACTACTGATAATTAGAAATACTAATAATTACTCTTCATTGATTTCAGTTGGGAATGTTTCTAAAAATCCGATCATTTTTATCAGAGGGTATAAATAATGGATTTAGAGTGCAGCTTCTGACAGCTTTGAAAACATTAGCTGTGGTTGCTGGTCTGTAGCTGAGACAACATTCACTCAATTCCTAAAGCTGAGAAAATCTCTGTGGGTGTCAAATACCACACAGAAGGTTAAAGAATGAGTATCATAATTGCATGCTTTATATTGTGGTATTTTTCCTAGTAGGTGCAGACTAACAAATTCAACATATGAAACAAAATAAGCACTGAATACCAAATACTCAGCAGCCAGCTGCTTATAGGTAGAGATGAAGAATAGGAATATTACTATAGACTTATAAAATGTTCAGCTACTATGAAACAATAATTAATATCAGGTCTTGTTTAGAATTTTAAATTAATGATGCATGAGAAATGGCAGCTCAAAATTGATCCAAGGAGTGCATTAAAATTCACTGTAAAACATTTTCCAGGGTTGTCACAGAAGATAAAGCCTGCAGAGTACATTAGATGGCTAATTTGTGACCCCTGGTTGATGATCCATGATTTCAAGACTAAGTCTTATAGCAATATATTCTTACAATAAATCAATTTAATATTTTACCATGTGCAAAATGGTGAAGGGTGCCTTGTAATCTGCTAAGAACCTACTCACAAACTCTGGCTTTGAATTTGGAACCATGAGTCTACTAAATGAATCCATGAAATTTCAGATTTTACCTAAGAATAAGATACAGTAAAAGTCATGAAGGTTAGATAAATAGGAGTCAGGAACAATGAGCAGGTTTTATACCAAGGATGATGATGTGCTTAGCTAATGCATTTACATATCATGAGGCAATAGACTTTTTGGTTGCTGCAGATTTTCCTTGTCTTCAGGTGTCATTGTTGACTCATATCCTGATGCATCCAAGAACTGAGACTGAGGTTGGAATACGAACAAAGAGAGGACAATGTGTCAGGAGCTTTATGACTTCTTACAGACAGACTTTAAAAGTGTTGTTTAATCTGTAGTATCCAATATGAAGCACCTTTAAAAAAATTGCTGCATATGTCTGTCCTATAGATGAGATGTCATTGCCTTCTCTGCTTTAATAAGAAACTCTGCAAAGTTTGAATGCCCATAGGTTTTGCATCATGGCTGAGTATCCCTAATGTGTTATCCTGTCCAGGAGACATGAAAAAATAGAAATATTGTTCTGGTCTTTCTAAAAAGAAACAAGGAAATTACTAATTCTGCAACGAAGCTTTAAAAAAAAAAAAAAGAAGAAAAGAAATACCCCAATGTACTTTTGGGGAGACAGGAAAAGGTTGACCCTTTCTTCATGTCTGCCAACAAGCCCTTGCTGTTCTACCCTGAGAGCACCTAAACTGCAAGACAAGTTGTATGATCTCTTGGAGCTTTCTGATAGCCACGTTTCCAAACAAAAGGGGCAGCTGTCATAGGATGAAAAGGATGTTGTAAGTGTTCACTGAGCACAGCAATGGGATCAGGATCAATGTAAGTAGGGAATGCCCTGATTGTAGAGCTTGACTGGTGTTTCTGAGAAGGCCCAGAAGCAGAAGTCTAGGTTGCTGAAAAAGTTTATGCGGGAAAGTTTAGATGTCTACAGACATCATACATCAGTCGTGCTAAGTGAAATTTTTGAGACTTGTATATTTCCAAGTTAGTACCTAAACACCACCAAGGCCCAATGTGAGGCATTCATGGCCCTTCACAGTTCCAGCCCACTGGGCTGATGCCTAAAATCCTGGAAGATAGGCACTCAGAGAAAACATTAATTGAGAAAGATAGATAATACTTTTGTTGGAAGTTGGGAGGCTCTGGGCCTCCACTGGGCCTACAAAATGTGCATTGTTTCAACAAGGATCTCGATCTGCATCCAAGAACCCCCAAAGAACTCCGCCCCCCCATAATGTTACAGTTTTTATATTCTTCCTAACAATTAACATATTAGATATCTATAACCTATCATAATTTCCAATTCTCCTGGTGGTCCACCCACCAGGATCCCAGGCTATGCCACTTGGACCACCTCCAAGGGTTTCTGGGCTCTTCTATTGTTTTGTCTTCAAGTTATCTTGCAGGTGGCTCTGAAAAACATCATGACCTTCAGAAAGCCTGAGAACGTGTGAGAAAATCACTTTAGTAACTTCTAACACCACTTAATATGTGAGCAAGAAAACCTATACTTCTAAAACTCTAAAAATCTACAAAGTACACACCAAACCTTTAGGCATCAGGGCGTAGAGGGATTTAGAGGAAAGATCATAAACCAAGTAAACTTCAATATCTGTAATAAACAGATATTGAATGCCAAAGTATTCAAGAAACATATACCTTCCAATTCTGGATCAGTTCTTACATTCCATTGTGGCAGGAGTGACTATGGACTTTTACAGATTTTCATTCACTAGTCTATCAGCTGATACACGGAAAGGAGGAAGAGAGTTTCATAGAGACAGAAAATAAATTAAGACAGTTGCCATGTTTTTCCAGCATTTCTTAAAAATTACTTTTATAGACAAAAGCAAGATTACTTTATATTTCTTAAAAACTGAGAAATAATCCTGATAATTCTTTTTGAAGGGGTTATATGCTGAAGAGTGGCTTTAAAAACATTTACAATATACATTTTCTTTCACATATTATTTGAACATTGTAAATCACCATTCTCCCATCTGTTCCTGGAAGTCTGAACTGGTGACATGGAGAGTTGGGTTTCAGTGGACAAACTCCCACTGTAGTATTGTAATAATTTGAAAGAACAATTAAGCTGGTGTTGGCTGGAATAGAGTTAATCTTTCTGATAGTATCTGTGTGGGTCTGCGTTTGGGATTTGTGCTGGAAACAGTGTAGTAGCACAGGGATGCTTTCATCACTGCTGAGCAGTTGCTCACATGGTGCAAAGGCCTTTTCCACTCCTCACCCACCACTGAGGAGGCTGGGGGTGCACAAGGAGCTGGGAGGGAACAAAACAGGACAGATGATCCCGACTGACCCAAGGGATATTCCATACCATGGGACATCATGCCCAACATATAAAGCTAGGGAAGATGAAGGACAGGGGGATGTTTGGAGTGATGGCATTTGTCTTCCAAAGTCACTGTTATGCATGGTAGAGCCCTGCTTTCCGAGAGATGTCAGACACTTGCCTGCCCATGAAAAGTGGTGAATTAATTCCTTGTTTTGCTTTGCTTGTGTACACAGCTTTTACTTTGCCTATTAAACTGTTTTTATCTCAGCCCTCAAGTTTTCTCACTTTCACTCTTTCAATTCTCTCCTCCATCCCACCACAGGGGAGTGGTTGAGTTGACAACTAGGATTAAATCATAACAGTGGACCACAAAGATTATTTTTCTCTTGGTATTTTTGTACATGTTTTTATAATGCTGTATCTTAAAATAACAACATTAAACAACAGCAGTCTACAGGGAAACAAGTCTGATCATGGACTTAAGAGACAATTTTCTTCCCACTGCTCCCACTGTCCTCTTGGCTGGCAGAATACGTCCCTCACTTGCTCTGCCAGCTTCCCAATATGTTTTCCTGTAGTATTGATTTCCCTTTAAGTGTGCTTCACAACCTGAACATACCAGCTAAAAACACTTCATAAGAGCAAGATCTTATCACTTAATGACTTGTAGTATCATTCATGTGTTTTAACTTTGGTGTCTATCCAAGCAGGTGTTTTATCTTTCTTATGAACAGCCTTCATGATTAGAATTCATTCCCTATTTGCATGTCAGCAATAACAAAAAAAAAGCCCCTTCTACTAAATGCCTGGATACCATTCACTAGAGAATGAATATTCTTAGAGATACTATTAGTAAATCAAAGAAGTCTTTTTTCCCCCTTTTAAATCATTGCAGACATCAAAACTGAGTTGTATTACAAGTATTCTAGCTGCCCAGACATAGACATGTATTGAATGACAAAATCTTTGCCACCACTGCCACTTACAAAGGAATTAAAAAAAATAATTAAATGGACAAGAAGTGATTTGTCCACCTTATGTTATGCCTGGTATCAGAAAAGCAGCTGATGTAACCTCAGGCATTTTCACTCACACCTCAGCTGTTGATCTCTACCAAACACAGAAGACTGGCTTTAATACACCAAGAAGCTGAGCCAACACTGCAGCACCTAATCTCACTGGCTAATTAGAAACACTTGAAAGTGATTCTTTCTGAGGACCAGCAACAGCTGGTACATTCAAATCTGCGTGAAGCAGCTCTGGCGTACCTAACTGCCACAACTGGGAACTGACAACCCCCCTACAAAAATGAGTCTTAAGGTGTCAGTCTTTTTTGAGCTGGTGCAGTAATGTGCCATTTTAGTGGAGCCTTTGAGTGTTACCAGGAATAGTGAAGAAGGAGTAACAGCAATTTACCCTACCCTTAGTATGAGAGTGTCTTCAGGAAAAAAAAAAACAAAACACCTTTTTGTATTTCCTCCACCCTTCTTCAGTGTTTGTTCTGCCTGTGCTGTGTTACTGCATAATCTTGCCTACTGCTGGTTATTTGGGTAATGTAGACATCTACAGTTGTCACTACAGAGGTATGAGATTAGATATTGTAAAGGTTTAACTTTTCTTATATTATCAAACACTGATTTGCAGCAGCCTTATTGCTTTCCGTTGCTGATTAGCCTTTGATGAGAGCTGGTAGCAGTGCTGGCTTACATAACCTACTTGAACCCTCATGCCTTTGCTTTGAGATTTGCCTGTGGTTGAGAGCAGAATTAGGCCTGCTATTTATTAGCTTTCTAAATGGTGTAACTTCTCGTGTCTTAGACTTGAAAGAAACAGCACAAGGAGATATGAGCTTTCTAAATCATTATAACTTGCTCAAAGGCACATAAATTGCTTTTAATTTTGGCTTGAGTTACTACTTCTGTTGTTTGTATCAGCCCAAAACACTTACTACTCCTGTGATAACCTGTCTCTGTAAATGAAAAGGCAAAAAAATCACTAGTGTGACTATACTAGTAGTTAAGGTCATGTATGAAGTAATTTAATTCAAAGTATCTTTATCCACTTTTTGTTTGTATCTATCTTAAAATGCAGCTGTTGTAACTGGTAAGATATATGCATGAATTCATAGTGAAAAACTGAGTGAAGAGTATGTTCATCCTTAACCCAGATCGTAACTCTAAGGGAAAAAGATTTCTTATATAAGAAACAGAGGAACAAAAAAGACTGTTGGGTCTGTTCTATTAAAGCTCACTCCATTCAGAAAACATTTCCCTGCGGTCAGAATCTAATTGCTTTCCGAATAACCATTATGTATTCGCCTTTGCCCACTGGGCCATTCCAAACGTGACATTCCTTAGAGGGGAGAAAATGACATCCAGCTGTCTGGTTTGAATTTCTTTTTTGCTAGCAGATAGCAATATTTCATCCAATAAGCTATATTAGAAGAAAATTGAGGTACAAATACAGTAACTCTGAAAATAAGTGCTAGAATTAACATTTCCCACGTTACCTTCATTTATTACCTTTCTGTGTTTTTTGATACAGGTTTTCATTGCATCACTCTGTGCTGTGTGTTCTGTATGAGGCTTGCTTTGCTCAGTGCTAAAGAGGCATGATTTCTGCTGAGTGATCAGCTTTAACTGTTTCACTGTGCAGCTTCAGACTGTGTTCTAGTGGGTTCTGTTTAATACTACACCAAAGTCACAAATGTTCATTTCCTCACTGGCTCCTCTGTGGTTCTGATAACTATCATTAATGTTATTGAATTCATTTTTATGCCTTTCTAGAGATGAATATAATTCCTCATTTCACTAAGGCATCACTGAGCAGAGTTAAGCAAATATCAAAGTTATCCAGGTGTTTTGGGTTTCCATTTTGGCTTCATGAGAAGACTAAGTTTCTCTAGATTACTTTACTTGTGCTGTTTATAAGAACTTACTACCATAGAGAGAAACCAGAGATGAGCTGAAAAGTGGTAAATTGTCTGTTCAGTATGGCCCCATCACCATTGCTTTTCTTTGCATAGGTTAATTCTGTTGGAACCCTTCCATCTGCTTTCTATTTTCGTTGACTGTCAAGGTCAAGTCATGCTGCTGTTGTTCTGATCTTCCTTCTGCTTAATCTCCTCCGATTCAGTATCACAGGATATGTCCAACGTAATTGCAGGGAAAAACTATGCTGCTAACAGTGTGGGAAAGGGGAGTACCCCAGGGTTAAGTCTGCAGCTGTGGCAGTCTTTGAAGATCCTGATGTTTTCATGGTTGCTGGTATCATTTGTATGGGAGGCATAAGAGGGACATGGAGTGCCAGCAGAAACAGCAAGTATAAAGTGAAGGGGTGAGTGGTGGATGAGTAAGACCAGGAGTAGTGCTGGAAGAAAGAAAGAACTGCAGTGTTTGGTTTTATTTGGTTTTGTACTTGTTTGTTTAACAAGATTAACATTAAGCCTCAAGTTTTTGTACTTGAGACTTAATGAAATAGCAGCAATGGAGGGCACAGGCAGGCAGGGGATAGCAACAGCAATGCCAAAGCTAAGCAGATATGGCTAAGGCGGCAGTAACTGTGCTGTGACCCCAGAGCCACACATGGATTTCCAGCAATTCCTGTGTAACTCCTGTTCCTTGGTGCCTGGGGCCAGCACAGCCTGGCTGTGATCACAGACCTCATCTGTGGGAGCAAGCAAGTCTTCAGCTGCTGAGGTTGGTATCATCAGATCCAAAGGCCAGCTGGGTGCCTAAGACAGGTTTGACTGGCAAGAAAGGGGTGAGATCCTTGGAACCACTGATTTCTTTTCTAGGCAAAATCTATTGGAGTTCCCCATCCATCATGTCTCTGTAGTGTCTTCATATGGCTGCTGGAGACAGTTTCTCAACAGATACCCTAGTAAGGTCAGGAAGTTTGGGTTCCCTGGAACTGGAAGACAGGCAGTGGCGGAGATAGCTGTAGTTTTCTTGAAGGAAAACTATAATTTGTGTGTCAAGCTTGATTGATGTGTTCCAATGAATCCTGAAGTCTGAGATGGGTTACACCTGTCAGATGAGGGGCAGTTTTAGCATTTCTGGTCCTGAATAGCTGACCATTGTATATACTCCTACAGCTGATGAGTAAGTTTGGTTTTCATCTCCATGGATTTCTAAGGCTGTGCTTCCCCACCTGCAAGCAGAAATTGTGTCCTGTTGGATGAGAGAAGTGTGTGGGCTGTGAGTGGCCTTTTGTTCAACTCTCCAAGGAGAGGTTTATGCTGGTTTTAACCATCTACAGGAGAACAGGCACCATACAACACAGCATACTGGTTAGCCTGCCCAATCTACAAAAATGGTTTTGGTAAAAAAAACCTAGCAAATTGAGGGTGGGGACGTTAATTGAACCACCTTGTCATGATGTATGTGTGATGTTGGAGGTGCAGTACAAGGACCTCGAACACAGAGTTTAGATTCTCATCAAGTTGTAGTCTGGGTTTTACTTGAGAAGTCCCACTAAGCTAACCAGAGAAGTAAAGGTAAATAAATAAAAGTCCATATTTTATGATAGAATTTTGTGACCTCCTTTTCTTTCTCTTGAAACATGGTATGTTTCTTTATCATGTACATTTTTTTTCATCTGAAATATAAGCAGCTACAAAAATAAGGTATGTAAAATGTCAGCAGGAGAGTGACCTTTTTGAAACTTCTAAATAGCCATCCTGACTTTAAATCTATTTTTTCTGAAAATATAGGTCTAAGTTTAAATGCTGGCTCCAGGCAAACTGTTTGAATTGTTCAACTGTCTAAAAATATACTTAAAAGCTGCATATGAGGAGACAAGAAGCTGATGTAGAAGCAAAGGAAGAGACAGAATGTCAGAGCCTTCGGGAAGCAGTAGCACAAAGACTTCACAGATGTTCCTTTCAAATAATCCCTCATCTGCCTGTGCTTGGTGCAGATATTCGTGTGCAAGGATCATGCTGAATTCTTCCATGGAAGTTACATAAAGAGAAGTAAGCTAAAAATAATATTTTGTGACCAGGAGACTTAGAGGCAATTAAGAACACAAGAAAGACACAAAATATTAGAATTAAAGAAGGTAATTTGCTTCAGACAATCTTTCTACTAAGAAACTAGGGACAAAAAAAAATAGCTATTTGACATAGCCCCTAAATACAGAAGACCTTGCAAACTCCTTAGATTTTCCCTTGCTCACATTAGGTAGCAAGAGTTTTCTCTTGGGTGCTGGGTCTGCCAGATCAGGAACTGAGAAGATAAAAGCAGAAGATTGCAGCAGTGACCAAAATGGCAAGGCTGATCAAATGGGTTCTTGAATTTTTTTCTCTGAGGCGAAGAAGATTTTGCAAGGCAGATCACCTGATTCCTTGCTCCATGCAATCTCTTTTCATTCAGTCACCGGAGGTTGGAGGTAGTTTATGTTTCTTTATAAATGGCTTTGAAAGATTTCTGATCTGCCTTTAATTAGGTTACCATCCTGTCTTTCCCTGCTGTTCTGTATGAAATGCTTCTTTGTGACATACATTTCCTCTTCCTTTCTGTACAAAAGCAGAAGATGAAGATCAAGTTATTTCTGAATAACAATGTCTAGACTCTATTGCTGGACTTCATCCAAAGATGTTTAAACAGGTCATAGCCTAAGCTGGTGTAAACTGGCACAGCTGCACTGGCTTTGTTCTAGTTATTCTGACTCAGGGAGGTGGGGATGTAGCACATGTTAACCAGGCCCTTCTTGGTCCCTGTGCTCGTACAAAGACTTTTCTGAGATTTACTCAGGCTTATTCATTTTGGGGTATACTGAGTGATGCTTTGATATGAGAAATTATGAACTGGGTTTACGTGCATGACCCGGTGTCTAGACTATTGCTGGCACTTAATCTTCTGCCCTCTGTGTAGGCATTGTTTTTGTACATTTTTTAGTGTTTTACTGCTGTACCTGCCTGTGTGTTGGACTGTGTACTCATTTGTATGTGCAGCTTAAGGAATGAACATAGGGGTGGCTCAGGATTGCAGAGACATTGCTGTTAGTGAACTGTATTACTTCTTTGTGCCTTCTCTTTGCTTCCTCCTTCCTCCTTTCACCATCCTCAACAACCTTCAGTTTGGAGACAAGAGCAGCATTAACAAGTCATTATTAGTCATCCAATCTGAGAAGAAATACTTCAATTGCTGTTCATAATCACCTGTTCTGTCATCACTAACTACAGAAGAAACAGAATACTGTCAAGATTGACCTCCATGCTCTTGTAAATAATTTGGTCTTGCTGTTTGCCTGCTGTTGAAATGAGATAGACATTGGGCTGTAGAGAGATGGGCCCAACCCCTTTGCCCAGAGTTTTACAATGACTCATCTCATCTCAATATGTGTTCGTTGCTGGCATCATGCAGGTCTCAGCATGCTGCACTTCATCACAGCCTTGCTAACTCCACTTCAATCAGAGGAAGAAATCCTTTCCTTGTTAGCTTTGGAAAGATTTGGGTTCTGTTTGAATGCATTTAACATTAAACCAAAAAAAAAATATAGAGAGGTGAGACAAAATTGTTGCTGACACAGAGCTGGGAAGGAGTGTGTTATCTCAAGATACCTAAAGGCACTCTGTTCAGAAAGACTGCAATTGCAAATTTCTTAATCTTGATTGCGTTCCAGATGATGGTCCTGGTTAAGCAATTGAGTATGTTTTAGCTCTGCAAACTGCTGAAAATGCAGGAAATAGCAAAAAAACCCACCCAACACCAAAAAACCAGCACAGGCCAGCAGTTGCCTTGTTGCATGGGGTATGGAGTGGGAAAGGCCCAGCTGTGGCCTCACTGTTTGGGAACTAGAAGTGGGGTGCTGTAGGAGTGGCCATGTTGTCCGTGTGGCAGGGGAGGGATCCCACTGGTCAGCACAGGTATGAGGCATAGAAGGAGATGACCAGCTTACCATCACCTTGGCCGTTTTAGTTATGCAGGTTTCTCTTTCTTTTTAATGCCTAATTTAGTAAAACAGCTTCTGAGGGCCAAGGCACCCCCAGAAAGGTTACCTCTCTATTAATGGATTTAGGGAGTCTACCCTTTGACTACCTAACTCTTTTAATGGAAGCAGAAATATTCTTTGGAGAGTCAGTGATCATTTAGACAGATTGAGTTAATTCTCCTGTTCACAGGAAAGCCTTGTGCAGGCTGGGAAATGATGGATACCTCTCTGTGCTTCCTCATAGCCTAATAGATAATGTGATGAAAATTGAGAGGATGTTTTTTTCAAATATGTATAAATGATGATGCCTGGGAAAAGACATCTGAGACACAGTCTGTAGTTTAACTGCTGACATTTTTATAGCAAGGTATAAAAAAATATTTTGAGTCCAATTTGTTCCCTATCAACCACCACAGCTGCCAGATCATCCTCCTCTTGTCAGAGCACAAAACTTTAGAAGGTGTTTGCTCACAGGCATGTTCGCGACTTGGCTTTTCTCTCTCTGCTGTATCTCTAGGAGGCCTCGCTCCTTGCTAGTGCTACCATAGTGTGTCTTGGAGACCAGAACCTGCATCTCTCTGTTCATCACTCCATTTGAACTTCACACCCCTGCTGCAGCTGGGCCTGTCCTGTCTTGCTGCTGCCAGCCTGCTCACCTCGCCTTTGGCCCAGTCCTGTCTCGGAGCTGCCTTCTCCTGTCACGCACACAGCTGCTCAACTGTGCCGGACACCTCAGTCCCTGTTTTATAGTCAGAAGGTTGGGACTTGGGTTTCTTTGGGGCTTTCCTGCCTCACAAAGGGAACAGGGAAAAAGCATTGCATGAGTCTTCCTAATGACATGGTAGAAGGAGGGAGTGCCTGGACCATCTCCAGAAGGCAGAAGCCCTTTGCATCCTGGCTTTCAGAACCAGACAACATGTGGGGCTCCAAATCAGTGTCTGCCGCATGTTCCTTTGAGCCCACCAGCTTGCAGATGGATGGGGGGAGGGAAAAACCTTAGAAATCTCAGAAAAACAGAATTCTCTGCTTCCCCTGCAGGCTCTAATTTTTCTTGATGGGACAGCTCACTTCAGTGTACAGAGCACCCCCTTGCCTTTTGGCATTAAAGAACCAGGGAGTGTTTTGCTGTAGCTGGGACAAAAATCAAGCATTTGAGGGTATGTGTGGCATAATTCAAGCTATAGCTCCTGCCAAATTTTTTACAGAGTAGCTTCATTTCTTTTAAGTTGGTCATGAGTAGATCACATTTTTCTGCACTTTGTTTTTGGGTTGTTGGTTATTTTTAAAAATTTCTTGCATTTTGATTAAAGTATTTTCTACCAAATATTCTCCTTGATATTTGTGAAAGAGTGATTACAAGCATTTAGCAATCAACTACTGGGTATATAGAGCTACATTAGATTTAAATTTCACCTAGTTATGACCTGAGACACTTAATTTGACTCTTTATTCAGTCTGCTCACTGAGCCTCAGAAGTTAAAGCAAACCATAAAATCAATTGATGGTTGAAAATGAAGGCATTAAGTTGCCTGGGAGCTCAGGTCAGTGCTTCTGCTCATTTCCAGTGGTATTGATAGGAAGTCAAATACATTCAAATCTATGTCTTCTGAACCTGGGCAGCAGTGGGATCTGGGAAGAGGAGGAAGATTCTCCCCTTTAGCCTAGTGGCAACCTGAGGGTGTGAGCCCAGAGCTCCCACTTCTTGAAGTGTGTCTTAACTATCCCCATGTATACACAGGGAATTATGTTTTCCAGGTGTCTGCTTTGGCAGGGTGCTGGCTTTTGGTTTTGTAGTGCTCTGTAACATATGCAGAAAACTTTCTGTGGACATTCCTGACAAACAAATCTGTGTGCAAGGATATCCTCAGCAAGTAAGTTACAGTTCTTTGTGCAGCATGATGGGCTGTAATCAATACTCTAGGTCAATATCACACTAGGTATGCACCAACAAGGCATCTTCTCATCATCCTGCAGCAGGAATCGCTGTTACTACACTGAAACACTGTGTGTGTTGAAGAAAGATCTGGGTCTGGAAAATATTTCTCTTGGGTGTTAGATGAAATTGTGCAAGAGTTTTATAGCAAAGTCTGTAAAGAATAGCACAAAAAATCCTAGTCCTCTGAACTGACCACTATATTCTTGGTATTTTTTTATGTTTTAAACAATATTCTACATGGTATGTTCAAAGTGTAATTCTTTTTGTTTCAATTCTCTCTAAATTGTCTCAGCAAATTAATTGCCTCAACCCTCTTTCCCCACAGACAGAAAACATGGTTTTATAGGCACTGTCCTTCACTAGCTAAAAGCCAGGGTGTGCAGTGATGATGCTTAGTGGGATTTTTGAAAGGCAACTCTGTCCACAAGACATGTCTACCTTTGCAGTGAGCTCAGTGCCTTGTAAAACTTGGCCACTCACCTCTGTTCAGTGCCACTGTATTCTTCCATAAGGATATTTCAATTTGTGGCACAAGGCAGGTTTCTGGCCTCATCAGAAGAGCACTGCAGTAGGAGGGAGCTGCACTGTATCATCTGCACTGGATTGTGCTATTTCCAAGCTTCCAGTTCAGAGACACCAGCAGGATGAAAGGCACCCGAAACCTCTCCCTGGCACTCCCTCCCTGATTGTGATGATAAGGTTTCAGATTGCCAAGGAAGTGAGATTGTTTCTCAGGGGGAAATTGTGATGCTTAAGATGCCTCCAATGCCTTTGTTCTCTGCAAATTTGGGACTTCCTACAGTAAGAAGAGGATGATCTCTCCAAGGTAAGCCATCACTGTGGGCAGCACGTGGAACTGGGAGGCTCAGTTTTGGCTGGTGTACTTTAGCTGGTGTCCTTTAGCTAGCCCCTCTAGGAGACCTCCCACTGCAGCAGGCAAAGGCTGGAAACAACCCATTAGCCTCTCGCTTGTGTTTCCACTCCTGCTAGAGTGCAAATTCCTTTTGGCCTGACCCAGGATAAACACACCTGCATTCTCTTCTTGCCTTAGCATTTTATTTTGCTCCAGTGAATAAGAGCAAAACAGAAGAGAGAGCCTTGTGGTTCAGGAAGCTGACAGTTATTAAAAGTAAATTTTACAAGAAGCCAAGACAGAGGAAGGGGAATTCTGACAAAACCTTGATATGTATGGAATGTTGTTTTTTTTTATATGGGAATAAAAGAGAGTTCAGAGTTTCTTCAATTACATTTTGGGAGCTTTGTTATTTGAAAATAATTGTTTGTAGTTGCCATATTTTTCCTGAGACAAGGTAACTTTGATTGAAATAACTGGAACAAACAGGATTGCATAAGTCTGCAGAGGTTTCCTGGTACACTGGCCAGGCTTTGTACTGATTTTTATCATAACTGTGAAATTCTCACCTGACATCTGTATTGGCACATCATGTCTTTGACAGTAATGTGAACATAAGGCATTCTCACAGAACAGTCTCCATCATGTCACTGCAGAGGGATGGGATGCAGACACCATGAGTTTCTGCTAGATGTGGACACAGCAACAATAAAAATAACACCCCTGATTTAGCAAAAGAAACCATAAAGGCCAGGTCAGCTTTGGGTCTGCTGCAAATGGCTCAACCTAGATGACATTTTTTACATTACTTTTGTAATTAATTTTACAGTCTTGTCATCTGTGTGGGCAGTGTGCAGTGTGGACAGATGCAAATGAATGAAAACAACAGCTCCATGGGGCTTTTCCTATTATTTTGAAGTATTGTCGACCATTTACATTTATAACTAGTTCAAAAACTTATGATATTATAGTCAATGCCTTTTGGCTGGCTCTAGGGTTTCATATCAAAAGAACTCTTTGAAGGACAAAATGCAATACACTACTTGAGACAAGGTTACTACCTGAAATATTTGTTTGCATGTGAGAGAAAACCAGGAAATACAAGACAAAACAAAAACCTGAATGTTGGCAGTAAGAAGAGAAAGGACATCTGTGCTTAAGATGTTCTGTGACTGTGATGGCAATAATTCATTACAAATGATTGAGAGCTGCAGCAGATCACCTAAGGAGGACTGTTTGTGGTGACCTAAATGTCTTTACATTGACCCTGGAGTGGTCCCCTTGCAGGTAATATAAAAGTCCTTTGGGACACCAACTTGCAGACAGATTTACAAATGCCTAGAAAGCCATTTTTCATCTTCCATCTGACACACTCTTCTGCCTGGAATGATATTTAGTGGTGGGCACACAGTAATGGAGAGAGGAGGGCCCAGTGCAACATCACTTCATCCAGGGCCATTCTGGACTGAGGGAGGCATCCAGCCACCAGGACGGTGCTGTCCAGATAATTTGCAGGGTAGAACAGATGGCAGATTTTTCTCAAGAATGGCTGGATGGACAGGTGAACAAGTAGCTTTGGATTTGGGGTAAACTTTTCAAAAGCACAAGGCCCAGATGCAAAAAAAACGTTCTTAGTTGTTCTTTGCTCCTACTGATGTGTTTCATGAGGCCATATTAGGACAGCAAATCAAAGAAACCAGCACTTTGGAGTCTTTGTTCCATTTCTTGTTTGTGAAACTCAAGGTCTTGGTGCAGATCCTCAAAAGTATTCAGGCAGGTTGGATCCTACGGATTCCTGTGATCAGGTAACTCGGCTGCAGCTGCCTTGAGACTTGAACTCAAGGGCTTCCTATCACTTCTGAGAAAGCAGATTTGTACTTTTAAGGATTTTACCCATTATTTATGGAAACAACCCTTTCAAAAGAGAAGCTTCTAATTCCATAGCACAGGACCAGCAGTGCCATCATTCCCTGGGGTGAGGGCTGCTCTCGCTGTGCTGGGAGCAGCACTGAGCTCCATTCAGCAGGACACTGATGCTGAGGGTTCCTTCCATGTCCAACCTCCAGCAACCCCAAACTGCGGTCAGACTTTGGCACTAGATTAGCCCTGTTGAAGGATATACCTGCCTGAGGTAACAACTGATGTTTTTGTTCCTCATTCCTGCTTATTTAAAAGCAGGCAAATAGTGACAAGCTTTAAAGCAACTCCAAGAGGTTTGTAATTGCAAACAAGCTCTGGGAACTCTGATTTAAGTCCAATTTTTTGTTTTTCCACTGAACATATATCTGTTTACACCAGGAAACTAATAGAGTCAACAGCAGCCATCAGAATAATTCTTCAGGATATGAAGGGCAGTTGTAAATTCATCTAGTGACTGGCTTCATTCTCTCTTCCCCCCCATGTAAATCTGAGAGACAAAGGGTTCTGAAACAGCAAGTGGGAGCTGTGTCTGCATTTGGAGACTTAGGGATTTTCATTTCAATCTTCTCTATGAGCTTGGTATAAGCCAGTCACTGGCCTTCAGTAAGGAACAAATAAGCAGGAATAGCTTGTGTGGTGCCAAAACTGTAAAAACAACTGACATTAGTGGGAACTTCCAGTGCTCATGAAATACTTAGAAATGTGAGTCCCAATGTATATGACCTAATGAATGATATTCCATATTTTCTTTGATAGTTCAAAATCCTTTAGTTCATACATTACTCTTACGAGGTTGTAGCTAAGTCAAAATTCTTGAGGAAAGTATACGCAATGGTAGGACTGGATAATGACTTTGTGATCTGGATTCCTGCTGTGTAAGGAACATCTCACACAGGATGTCCTATGATGTAGCTGTTCCTTTCTTCTGAGCATAACATATTTTTTTCTATTTTATAAGGTCCAAAGTTTTGTAATGCTTCTATAAAAAATACAGAACTATTTTGTACAAAGTAGAAATAATGTAGTCTGATTTTCACCTTTATGTGAATCCTATAGCTGGATTTCCATTGCCTAAGAAGGGTTGAGTAGCTCCTGCATCCCACTGTCCTGTTGTGTGTCTGCCCATTCACTCTGCCTCCCTCATGGAGACATTTTTTGTGGAAAATGTAGTAGGAACTTTGGGTTCTTGAGATAGATATTTCCCTGCAATCAACTAGAAGATTTGGAAGAGAACTTTATGTGAAAGAGCAGTGGGGAGTGCCTGTAGCTTTGCCTAGAGAGGGGTGATGAGCCAGCTGGGAGCTTATGGGTTGGGATTAAATGGCAGACCAATGTGAGTAGCTGTGGTGGGTGTCTGCTACAGATCACCTGGTTGGGAAGAAGCAGCAGACAACTGGGAAAAGCCTCATGTTTGGGGGTCTGGTTCCTGAACCACCCTGGGAGAACACAGCAGGGCACAAGCAATAATGGCTGTTTCTCAAAATCATTGAGCATGTAACTCTCTTCCAGACACAGGTGATGGAGGGACCAGTCAAAGGAAGTTCTCCACCCTACCTGACACTTACCAATGTGGAAGAACTGGTCAGCCCTATGAAAGCCAGGGGTAGCCTTGGTTGCAGTGATGATAAGATGAAAATGGGTCAGGGAAACTGGTCACAGAGGACATGGAAAAGGTCAAAGTTCTCAGTGTCTTCTTTTCCTTGCTTTTTCAGATAAGATTAGCAAGGAAGACTTGCTTGATGGATAAAGATTGATTTAAGGAACACGTAGGCAGACTAGACATACACAAGTTCATGGAATCTGATGTGATGCTCCCATGAGTACTGAGGGACCTGGTCAATGTCATTGCGAGGCCACTCTAAGTTATCTTTGCAAGGCTGTGGTAACTTGAGGAAATTCCTGAGGCCTGGTAGAAAGTAAATGTTACTCCTGTGTTCAATGTGGGCAAGGAGAATCTGAGAAACTACAGGCTGATCAGACTCACCATGATCCCTGGGAAATGGAGCAAATGATCCCAAATAATTGCACAAACTTACAAAAATGAAATCATGTTTGACCAACCCAACAGCTTTCTACAATGAGATGACAGGTTCAGTGGATGGAGGGAGAGCAGTGGATGCTGTTTATTTTGCCAGGCTCCTGGCATTGTATCCTGCAACATCCTCGAGACAAAATGTTAAAGTACAGACTATACAAGGGGACAGTGAGGTGGACTGAAACCTGGCTGAACTCCTGGGCTCAGAGGGTAGAGATCAGCAGCTCAGAGGCCACTGAGGTACCTGAGGGGTTGGTATTTGGCCAGTACTGTTTAATCTCCTCATTAGTGACCTGGAGGGTGGGGCCAAATGCACCCTCAGCATGTTTGCAGATGATAAAGAACTGGGAGCAGTGACACATGGGCCACAATGGTGTCCTTGTGGCAAAGGTGGCCACCAGCCTCCTGGGCTGCATCAGGCTGAGTGTTGCCAGTAGGTCAGGAGAGGTGATCCTGCCCCTCTGCTCAGCCCTGGAGAGACAAGTCTGGAGTGCTGTGCCCAGTGCTGGGCTCCCCAGTACATGAGAGACATGGACCTGCTGGAAAGAGTCCCGCAAAAGGCCACAAAGATGATTCAGGGCCATATAGGCAGGGGCTGAGGGTTGGTATTATTCAGCCTGGAGAAGAGAAGGCTGAAGGGGACCTTATCAATGGTTATAAATATATGACTGGAGTGGAGAAGAGAGTAAGGATGATGGGCCAGACACTTCTCAATGAGGCAATGGGCATAAATTGAAATATGAATGTGAACCGAAAAAATAACTTTTTTACTGTTCAGTGGTCAAACACTGGAGCAGGTTGCCCAGAGAGGTTGTGGAGTCTCCATCCCTGGAGATACTGAAACCCTGACTAAATGCAGCCCTGAGCAAACTGTTTTAATTGCCCCTGCTTTGACCAGGGATTGGACCAGATGGTCCCCCCAAATTCTCAACTGTTCTGTGATTCTGTGGGGTGGGCACATCTGGGCATTTATACGTGTGTAAACACAGATAATTTGGCTGCATAAACTCTTCAGAAAATCAGGCTTACAAAGATAACAGAAATTCTGTGAGCTTTGTTTCAGGGGGAGTTAAAAATTTTGGCGCTCATATGCTGAGCAATGTTTTAATCAGTCTGTGTTTAGGTTTGGGTCTTCTGTGCCATACAGGCCACAGACCTTTTAGTGTGTAATATCTAGACATGTATTTAATGTATTTTGGTGCAAACCTTTCAAAACCAATGGAAAATAAATACATATTAAATGCCACACCTTCTACATCAGATAAGCCAGTCAGACCAGGTTGTGTCTCTCACCAAGTCAGGGTGTTCTAGCTCAGTGGGGTCTTGGGGCACCTGCTCTGCTTAGCTTGTGTTTATTCAGCACAGGGAAACACACATCAATTTAGGCCCACTTGGAACAGTCCCAGAAATATTGCGAAGAACCTTCCTGCACCTGTTCAGTGCTATAATTAAAAAATCCCAAATAAATTCCACATTTTGTTTCTTCCTCTGGTTACCAGGCACCAGCATCTTGATTTCATTGCTGCTTCTCTCCTTTGACAGTGTTTAAACCCTTTTGAACAGCAACCCATGGAAGGGGATGGGTGGACAGATTGTCTACTAAAACAGGTAAGTTATTTATTGTGCAATAAATAATTCAGCACAAATCATAAAGTCTAGCTAGTCTGTTACTCTGAATGTCTTTAAATCACCACATATTTTGTTTGTTCAATCAGCTGCAAAGATGATGCAGAACACAGAACAAGATCAAAGGCTGTGTATTATTTCACTGTGTAAGTCTATAATGGAGATATAAAGGAGAACAATTTCTCCTTTTCAGTCTATCATGTCATTTTATGTCAAGGATAGTAAATGAAGGCTCCTCCCTGATCCTGAGTAAAAGATTTAACAGGAAATCCTTGAGCTGAGGACAAGGCAGAACTGTTCTGGGGAAGTGCTCTTGCTCTCCATCACCTGCCAGGGTCTGCTGTCATTATCCAGCATGAGCCTTGATCTTGAACCCAGGCTTGTTTTGGACAAGTTGGTGCAGCTGAGTCAGATAAGCTTAGATAGTTGGGGAAACACGGATGTTATAATTATTCTCTTAAAGAGTTACTATGACTCACTTGGTTCCTATTATCTGTAGTATGCTGGTTGGGGTCTGAGTCAAGGAAACATTTGATCCTACGGTTTGTTCACTCAGATTCAAAAGGGCATTTTAGAGCTTTGTGCACTTCAGCATTTTCCTGGAGTGTGGTGGTTTTCTGAGGTAATCTCTGTAGCCAAACCGGTGGAGTTAATGGAGAAAGAATCTATTGACTCTTGGAGTCTTGGATTCACCTTTCTCTTTAGTAACGCTGACAATGCTGAAGAAACCCAGGGATCCTCTAACAGGCATCACACATAGTAGGTAGCCCTGGAAGGGGACAGGATTAGTTAAGCCACAGCTGTTGTTTTAACTTGGACTTTCCTGGAGCAGTAGAGATTGAGACTATGTGAATGTTTCAGAGTGCCAATAATGAAGAATCAAGGACAGTTCAGACAGGTGTCATAAAAGTCTCTCTCTGTTCTTTAGGTGAGAGCGAGCTAACATTACAGTAGTCTGGCTGAGTTTATGTGATGGTGGAGACTATACCAATGAGACTGGAAGAGATGAGACTCCCAGAGGTGTCATTTCTTCACCCCCTTCTGTTTCCCTGCACCTGGTACCTGCCAGAGCATAACAGAGTTTCCTTTTTGCTGGGGAAAGGGAAGATGCCCTGGGCTAGAGGAAGAAGACTACCACCATGACAGGGAGATCCACACAGGTCGCATTGTCCCAGCTCTGGATGTGAGCACAGTGGGGAGAGAGAGGCTCAGCTAGGCCAGGCAGTGCAGACCTACAGTACTGTTGCTGCATCTAGAGCTGCAGAGTTTACCAGTTTAGCTTCCCACCAGCACCTGGTGTCGCTTCTGCAGTCCGAGGACCTACTTAAGGGGTGGCAGTACCAGCCACCAGACTCTTTGCAGAAACACCATCCCTACTGCCAGGATGCCCTATTTCTCAGAAAGTGGTTCACAGGAGTCCTGCCCTACCCAGGAACAAGGCTTTCAACCCCCGTGCAACAGCACTCTGGCCTTTCTACGCCATATGAAGTGGTGTAGTGAGTTCACCATCTCGCCCATGTGTGTATCACTGCTCATACCAAGATACCCAGTTAGTGGCATGCAGCCAGGACCAGCCATGGTAACAGTGGATGTACAGTGACCTACTTTTAACACAGTTTATGTAGCCTTTCCTGCTGCTTTATGCTTGAATGGCAGAATTTGCAACAAAAGGTCGATTTATGGCAGCCTTTTACTGCAAGGGTCTTTTGCTGTAGTCCAAAGTTATAATGACAAAATGCTCCATCGAGTACAATGAGTACAAAAATCACCCCCACTTTTTATGCAAGGCTTTAAACTCTATCTATTTTAAACAGATTTTGATGCTAAGCTTTTTGTTTGTTTGTTTGCTTTCTTATGAAGAGAGCTTTATTACTTGCATGGAGAGCATTAGAGGAATATTAATAAGTCTCAGAAATGGAGTAATCTAAGTAAAATCATAAAAAATATTTCTGAATCTCAGTAAACCACCCCATTTATGGAAGGAAAAGAGTCTAAGTCACAGCAGCCCAGGAAAGGGAAAACTGCATGGCAAAAATGAAATGGGAACCTGCCCCATGCCAAGGGAAGGCACAAACCAAACCTGATGTGACCCAACCATGCAGGGTCATAAACAAGCCGAGATAAATGCAGGAGGAAGGGCACTGTGACAACAGTTAGCCCAGAGGGCTGAGACACATGGCTGAGTTCCTACATGTCAACTGTGCTGCAATATCTGACTGATTCATGCATACACTTCGCCTACAGCAGCCGGGAGGTGAAACACATTATGTTAAGCCTCAGTGGAAGAGGGTTGGGTGAACGAGCTCTCCTTGCTACTCGCAAAGGGGTGAGACTGCATCCTCTCTAACAGCTCAGCTAACTTGGACACTCACCACTGCTCTGGGCATCCATGGGCTCCCATTCTGAAATGACCTCAACCCCTTTCTAACAAGGCTTAGCCTGTTGCAAACAGGAGTTGTGGAGTGTGTTAGCAAAATACCCTTTTTACCTCCAGCTCAGGGTAAGCATATGATGGAGCAGAGAGTCCCTGATGCCACGTGGAGCCTCCTTAGGCTTTAGTGATTCCATTGCATGCCTGAACTTTTACCAGGGCCATGCACTGGCAAACACTGTGCTTGGGGAAATACCCTAATATGGTACAGAGCCTTCTTGAGCTGACAGGGTGGCTTGTCATAAATCCTTGGTGATGGCAGCCTGTACCACACTATCCTAGCAGGATGCCAAGGACTGTGCCCCTGTATGAGCAGAGCCTTGTTTTCCTCTCTACTTAGCTTTCTTCAGATACCAAAAGCAGCCTTGCCAAGGTTGCTCTATGGCTTCTACTGCTGCCAGTAATCTGGGTAATCTCTTATCTCAATTTATTTTGCTGTTTATAGCCATGACAGCTGAACCCTAGACAATGTGTAATGTGTGAGTTATGTTAGACATCATTGAGCCAACAGTGATCTGGAGCCAGGGCACTGCAAGCTGTGTACAAGAGCTCAAAGCACCAGGGGTGGAAATCAGCAGTGGCAAGTGATTTGGGAAATCACTGTGCCCCAGCTTCAATTTACTCACTCACTGCGCAGTCTGCTCTTTGGGACTGATGGAAAGTTTTGCCTAGAAGCAGTTGAGCATTACTGGTTATAAGACACTGAGCCACAACTGCAAGCAAAAGGGTTGTTAGTCATCTTTCCTTCTATTTCATGTATCATCACAGCTGCCGTCCAGGATGCTGGGAAGTTGCGCTCTCTCAGTTTGAGCCTTCTCTATCTATGTGTTCCTAGTGCTTTGTCTGGGTTTGCGCTGGTTAGAACTCTGGCTGAAGTCAATCTCCTGCAGCAGTTGGAAAAGATACAAAGAAATCATATCTTTCTTAGCTGGATTGACTCCTGAGTTTTGGCTGGACTAAGGAACTCTTCAGCCAGAATTGAAACTGCTAATATAATCAGTTACTTCACGGAAAGTATCATCTTTTGTATGCAAACGTATAGGTACAGTCCCTTTCTGAGTCTTAATTACTGGGTGGATCTAAAGATAAAGGTGATTAAAAAAATTCATCAGTCATGAACTGACATCATTATTTGCATCAAAGAAGCAGATATTCTGTAACATTATGAAATCTTAACACAGACCATCATGGTATTTATTATAATAAATAGGGGACAAGAATTTTTTTAAAGACCTGATCTTATGTTGAATTGAACACCTCATGAGTCTTTTTCTTGGAAGAGCTCGGTACATTTCTGAAACAGCTGGCTGAAAGAACGATGAACTGTGAAGACAAGTGCCTGGATGTATGAGTTTTCTCAGATAAGTCATAACCACATCCTGAGTTAGGGAGCCATTTGCAGTCATCTTATCAAACAGCCCTTGCTGTTATCGGGCTATCTGTGACAGCAAGGCATGAGTGTTGAAGCAGAGAGAGATAAAGGAAAATTCTCTGAGCAACCAGCTGGGAAAACAAGTAATGGGGCCCCCTAGTTCGGTGTCTTTTCCATGTAAGAGGGTACCCCCATTAAAATGTCCCATAATAACCAAACAGTTTTCATCAGGAACTGTTTTGGGGGAATTTGTGCTTTATTCCTTCTTGTGACACTGATGGGAGAACACTGTGACCAGGGTCGGTGTTGGCTGCCTGCTGTTAATCTGCATGTTTTTGGGTCCCCTCACTGAAAGCTATCACCAAGGGGAAGAGAAAAGGTGGGCAGGATCTCTCCCCAGTGGCAGCTGCTCCCTTTGTGAACACGCTTTAACAACAGTATCAAGTTTGCAGGATCAAGGCCACAAGAATAACAGTGTGAGAACAACTGACAACAGAGGAAAACAACTCTCCCAGAAGAGCTGGAAAATAAACACTCCTGATGCAGCTTAGGGGAAAGGGTACAAAGCTGCAAGTGAAAGGCAGGCTATGGAATGGCAGCCAGAAGGCTCTTAGCATGGCATGGGCTAAGGCACCTACAGCACTGCCACAACGAGGAGACTGGAACCCCAGGATGGGACCCACAGCATCGAGATGCTGAGCAGGACACTGCTAAGAAGTAGTCAACTGGTACTGAAAATGTCACCTTTCTCTTTGACTTAGGTGTTTATCCGAAAGCCCAGATTAGGTGTCAGTTTGTAGCTTGGGTCATCCAGCTGCGTGTCTGCAGAACACTATGATCCTCAGTTCATCCCACAGCTCTCCATACAGCCAAGCCAGGACCTGGCTGAGGTGGGTCAATCATCCAGGATGGGGATTTGCAGAGTTCTCTCAACCATAATCCTACCCTTGGGTACAGATTACCAGTTAGTAACTCTTTCTTTTCTTCCTGACTGTACCCAGAGCAGGTATTTGCTTCTTTTTGTATAAACCCCCCCTAGTTCAAACACTTGCCCAGAAACTGCAAGACCTGGGATTCACACCTTCAGCCTTATTTCAAAGCCACTGCTTCCCTTTCTACATGAGCATCTTCACAGCTTTGCTGGAAGCCAGTGAGAGAAAGAAATGTTCTCTACACTTCCCGAGTTGTAGCTGGTCTATTGTGCAAAAAGGAGTGGATCACCACTCATCCTTGCACCAGGGAACTTCTCTGGGACCTTCATGGTAGGAAATGTATAAATAACAGTAGGAAAGAGGAGCAGAGGCTTGCCCTTCCTGGTGTGAATGCCAGAGGCTCCTCACCAGTGAGAGCCTTCCTCTTTGGTCTTTCTTTGTGTAGGGTTCAGCTCCAACAGAAAAGGTAAGGAAGAGTCCACTTTGTCATCATCCTGTAGGTGAGGTGCTCCCAAGGCTGGCAGCTGTGGACTTTCTGTTTTAGTCTTCTCTCTTGAATTGTAAACTTCTAGACAAAGCTCAGGTTTTTGTGATGTGTCTATACACTGGCTAGGATAACATTGCTAAGCACCTTGCTATTATCTTGCTACTGTCATTAATTACCTAATTAAAGCCAGTCATGATATGTTAATGATAAATGTTAGCCTGATTTCTGAGGAGAACAGAAAATTGGCTTAGTTTTCCTAGCCTTGGTCTCATTAAAGCCTCATGTCATTCTCATTATAATGTGATTTTCATTACTTAATCCATCATTTACTGCAGGGAGAATCTGAAATGCACAGAATGTATTTACAATGCGAAAAGGCTACTTGGGTACTAGTCTTTGAACCAATGGTTTTATACAAGGAATTGCTTTACAAGTCTGTCTTGTGGCTACTTATAAAAAATAATACTATTTAAAACAGACATTTAAGGGATGAGTAACAAGTCTTGGCTTTGCAAATGCAGACATTAGATCACAGTGACCCTCTGCCTCCTGGGAAAAACTTCCCTCTCACTTCCAAGCCATCAGATAATGTGTGTTGAGTAAAGTGAACTTAGGTCAGAGAGCTGTTCACATACACTGCTAATTGGTGAACTCCTCATTTAGCATTTTAAGCGATCTGGCACCAGGTCATGTTTCAGCTTTACTCTCCAGAGGACTCCTTGATCCAATGGAGCTCGCTTTTTTTTTGTTTGTTTCAAATAACAATGCCTTCTCCCCAGAAATTTTAATATCCATGAATCCAAGGTGGTTTTTTTTCTGTTTTATTCAGAATGTAGTACCTTGACAAGCAATGTGGTTTCCCATCTCTGTCAATGGGTTCAGCAAGTGACTCAGAGTGACACATAACGAACAGTCAGCGCCGCTCCCTGCCATGTCTGGCCATTCAGAGAACTCCCTCACCACCCATACGTCTTTGTGGTTTGAGAGGTCTGACAAGATTGCCATCAAAAGTGGAAACTTCGAGAAAGCCCAACTCTATTTTGACAACAGCCACTGGTTTAAAATGCCAAAGCACAGAGAAAGCAAACCCACAAAGATCCAGGATCTGCAATGCAACAGTCGTCAAGGTAAATCAAACAGCAGGAGGTTTGTAAGCTCAGTTTTCCCTTACAGTCTATCATAACATATATTCATAAGGACACTGGAAGGGAAACGGCACAGGAGTTCCCTTCCTTGTGTGTACTCAGAGGATGGTCCACCAAGACTCTCATCTCTTGCCCTCAGGAGGAGATGACTCTGTCATGCCCAAGAGTGATGGAAGATGCAGGAAGAGCATCAAGCTCTCTGTCGAGAGGGTCCTCAGGAGACAGATGAGCAGGTTCAAAGTCCTTCAACAGTGTTCCTGAACATGCTCCTTCATGGCCATTGCACACTCCAGCTACTTGGCACCTGTGGTTAAATCCATGGATGTTTGATATGCTCAGTACTGATCAGGAAGAGTTAAACAGTCTCATTTCTCCAAAAAAACCAGAGTGTCTTGTCTTCACGGCATCACATATTTTCAGCTCACTCCATACATGAATATCCACCTGGAAGTCTTTTTGGATCTGGTACTTAATGCCCTTGAACTTCCCAGCTATAAAGAGTGCACCGTGGCTGTTTTGTATTTGGGAAAGAGCAGATGCCTGGTGTTGAAATATGCATTTGAGGTATCCTTTGAAATACAATGGAAAGGGAGGCAGCTGTTGTCCTCAAATAAAGGGAATAGGAGAGAGCAGACTAAATCATATCTGGTCTTTGCCTTCAGATCCAGCCATTCATGATGCCTTCTTTTTACTCAAAATGCAGCATGTCTTGAGATTTTGCCATCTGCTCTCTTTCCTTTGAAGAAAACTCTGCTTTGTTTTACCTCCTTTTCAAAAACTAACATCATAATGAGGAAAGCACTTTGCTGTACTGGTCTGTAGTACACCAGGAGAAAAATCGACCCACAAGTCCACATCCTTGACCAAATTTGCAATGTCTTGGCATCAGTGCATTTATAGCATCTAAAAGGTATCCACACCAAGTGATATATGGGCGGAAGGGAGTAGCAATGCCAAAAAGCCACTTCTGTGTGCTGAAGGGTCATCTTTGTGTAAGGAGTCAGTCCTGTAAGTTTTTTAGTGTGGGAACATTAATAACTGCACACTGTTATATCTTGAATCATTGCCTGTACTTTTATTTGGTAACCTAAAGCTGCTGCTGGCCCTCTGGAGGAAGAAGGGATGACTTCTATCCATCCATGGAAATCCCACCAGGAACAGTCCCAGGTTACGTGCTGGATGCCTGGATGTCCCCATCAGGTCTGCCAAAGATTTTAAAGGGGCTGTAGCCTAGGGATATTTGGGACAGGACCCACAGCATGGAGTAGACTGGCAAGTTTTAATTGCACCCATTTGGCTGAGGGTGACCACCACCTCCTTCCTCACCCAAATTACAACAGCAAGGTCATTTCTCGTAGAAGACAAACCACCTGCACCGAGGGGGCTGAAAATATAAGTTCAAGCACAAGGATAAATGTGGAAAAACATCACGGCACAGTCATCATCAGACATAGGCCAGAATACAGAGGTGGCTCTTGAGCTGCTCCCCCAGTAGGACATGGTGGTCAGCAAATTTCTCGGGTACAACAGGACAGGGCTAAGTTTTCAAGACAGATTTGAATCTTGGGCAAGTTTTTGTGGCAGAAATCATGAAGACATCGCTTCATGCCTCAAATGAACTAGAGAGAACTTACTGAGGCATTTCCATGTGATCATGCCAAATGTCCTGGGCAGGATGAGATTAAACCCACTGCCAGCAGGATGAAGAAATCCAGCTGCAAAGACACATTAAAATGCTCCATGCCAGCCTCTGTGGAAGAGAACTGGTACTGGGTGCAGTAAAAGGTAATCAAATGGTAGTCCACGTGGAACTTGGGTTTCTTTTTGTAAGGCTTGATCTGGTTCAGCTTTGATATAAAAAAGGGAGAGAAAGAAAAAAAAGAAAAAAGAAGTAGCGTTTGATTTCCTGATTAAAATTGAGCTCCATTTGTTTTGAATGAAAATTTTCTCTGTACAAGAATGACTCATAAGCTGCAAGTCAAAAAAGAAAAGAAGAACTAATCATGAGGGAAGGGGAATATAAAAACAAAACAAAAAACCCCCAGAAGTGCTTCAGCTCTGTGGGGCTGAAAGAATGAGTGTGCATCCTGTGATGCACTTGGCTGTATGCAAACGGTTTTCCTTCTGCGCTTTCGTCTCAGTAAAATTAGAGGTTGGCACTCAGGAAATGTAAGTTCAGCTTTTGATTCTGCAAAGCTTCCTGTGAGGCACAGGATGAATTCTCAAATCTCTCTGGGTCTCACCTGTAAAACAGTAATAATATTCTTTGTCTATTTAAATTACTGCTTATTTCTATGAGTTTCTACCAGGCCTATGGTAACAGGACCCTAATGTATAATTAGAATCTCTAGCTGCCACTGTGCTATGAATAATAATGTTTTTTAATCATAATAAACATGTCAGTGCTGTCAGAGCATGTGCACAGAGCAAGGAGAGCAGTGTCTGACAATCACATCCTGCCATGTAAGGCTTGGGGTGGGAAACGAGACACATTCTGTAGGTAACGTAAAACCCAGAGATAGCCAAAGTCTTCCTGCAGGTAATGTTGGAGGAAAAGAGAAAAGGTCACATTTGTTCTAAAAAATAATGCAGCAATATAGCTGTGTCCCTCTCTAACATGCCAAGAGTAGTGTGTGTGTCCAATACAAAATATATATAATAACAGTAATAAACCCTAACTTATATACCAAAATTACCTAAATTTATTCATTAAATCTTCCCCCCAGCTGCCCTCCCGCTCTTCCTCCTTTATCCAAGTCACTAGTTCTGTTAAGAGCTGAAGAAGCACAGAATTCAGGCCATTCTGTCTGGTGATATCAGTTACTGGTCCCTCCACCCATGTGCCAGCAAGGGATGGGCCAGGTCCTATTTCTGACTCACCATACTGAGAGAAAGGTGAGATGGCAGCCCACTTAGGAGATTCTCATCTTTTGCATGCTTAAGAAGCTGATCTTATGGTAAGGCACATCTCAAAGTGGGACAGGTTACTTCAAATCAGACTTCATTTGCCAGAGTGGTGAAAAAAACAGACATTGTTCCAAAACCAGCTGGGGTAGGATCCATCCTTGCCCATATGAAATAATTGCTGCTGCTGACAGTAGGGAGGTCAGCTCAGATTTTGGACTATTTATGCTAAAACAAGACAGATAAAGCCTTTGAAACTGCTGGAGTTACTTGAGATTCCAGCTGGTGTAAAGGAGGTCAAAATGTGCTTCTGGGTCCTTTGGTTGAATCTCACTGCTTGATCTATGCTGGAGATACTTGCTGCAGAGTTAGTCATTCTTGTGTCCTGAAGAGACCTCACAGCACTTTTTATTTACCAGAAGTACCTGCTGGGAGGAATTGTCTGGTGAACTACAGGACTAGATTTGGGAACAAAAAGAAATGAAATTCTGTATATTGAGAAAGAAGCTAAGCTACACAAACTCTGTAAAAAATAAATGGTGTGCTGTGCAGTGAGGAAACAGTCTCCCTCCTTGCCTGCCTGCCTATGGGTAATTACAGGTGGCTGATTTATTCTCCCTGGAGCACACCTGATCCCCTGATCTGGTGCAATCCATGCCTAGCCACTCCTGCCAGCCCCACTGTCTGGGAGCCAGACAAGCCACAGCCACCCTGCATCTACCAACATCAGCCTTTGACTTTCAGTGACAGTATCTCCTCGACTCTGCAGCCCAAGCCAGAAATCATTGGCTCAAACTGAGGAAGGTGCATTAATGCCCTTTTTTTTTTTTCTGTTAAATTCAACGATCAAGTGTTTGTTATTTTAAATGGTTAAACGTCCTGGGCACTCAAAACCCACTGAAAAACTGTAGGATCTGAAGACTCAGCTCTCTTCTGTTCTTTCACAAATTCAAGCTTCAGAGTTGCCCCAACATGTGAACTCAGTCAACACTTCACATATGAGTGCCTTTATAACTGGCACTGCCAATACCTTTGTGCCTTTCAATCACTTCATGTTTGTTTTGAAACAAAACAACATTATTTGCAAAGAATGTCTGCTTAAAGCAATTCTCTGAACTGTTCACATTGTGTGCATCACCCATGCCAGGAAAATATGTATGTCTCCATGTGAAAACCAACTGTGCACCGAACCTTCATAGACCTCCCATGCTCAGCCTGTGGCCCAGCTCCTCCATTGCATCAGAGAACAGTGAGGATGCGTTCACTGCTGTGTTCTCACTGCTGCTGCCAGACAGAAACAGCCACAAGGAAGCAAAACCAGCACACTTACTTAACTCACATCCTTGCAAATGAACAGTCCCTGGAATTTGCAGCAGTGGTCATGACGAGCCAGGCTCTCAGTACACCTTGCTAATTTCCCAGCACCAGCATTTCTGCAAGGCTGGAAATACTGTTTGGTGCAGGCAGAACAACAAGAAAAACAAAGCCTTGCCCCGAGTCACCATTTCAAATCAGTGGTGGAGACTAACAGATGCCAGGAGATTCCCAGTCCTTCGTTTCAGCCACGAGGCAAATCCTGTTTTTGCAGTGACCTCAGTAGCTCACTAAGACCAATTGACTGTGACAGCCAAATCATTTTTACAAGCTCTGTGGCACTATGGTTTGCCAATGAATGCAGAGCAAACAATAGTTTTCATCTGAACCATTTTTCAGCTGTGGATGTTAAAGATATAGGTGGATTGCAAAACCCCACATGAAGTATCTGTCATTTTTCCACCTTTTTCATCGTCTTTGATGTGGGAGCTGCACCACTGTGTCCTCTATGTCAATATATCATCTAATACATTCTTAAAGAGTTACTGAACTGTCTAAACTAAGAGGGAAAATATGTCAGCTTATGTTTTATTTAGACTGAGAGCACAAATCCTTACCCTGCACTGCCTTCAGGAGAAGTGGCCATGCCCAGGAACAAATCCGTGGTTCTAGCCAAACCACATCTGATTCTGAGATGTCACCCCGAACATACAGGTTGGGAGATGCTATTTCTCAAATGCAAATATCAAAACAGTGGCATTCTTTCAAAAATCAGCCCCCTGCTTTCGCTAAATGTATGAAACACCTGTGAGTGTGTTTAGAAGCAGACCAAGTGCCTCACAGAGGGCTTTAAAACAGAAAATCTGGGGTAAGGAGGAAACAATTTAGAAAAGAGTGAAGAGGGCTGAGAGAGGGAGAAACCCCCTGCCAGATGTGATAGGGTTGGGTGTCAACATGGTATCATCACGAGATGAGCTCCCTTCCTAAAACAACCTTATTCGAGGATTAACTCTGGAACAGCATCTGTTCTTGATCCTTTCCAACCCTGCTTAGCTGCCATTTGGCTCCTGCTCCTTATCTGCCAAGGGCATCCAAGAGCCACACAGATGGAGTGGGAGCATTGACATTGGCACCTCCTCACAGACCATGTTCCAGGGTCAATGAATACCCAACAGCACACGTGAGCAGCCTAACAGCAACATGGGCGTTCTTCCTTTCAGTTCTTCAGCACAGCCTGTACCAAAAAGACACCAGACATCCCTGACATCCTTCTAAACATCATGGAGGGAGGATCTGCTCCCAAAGCCCTTCCAGATCACAGTTTTCCACTCAAATGAATAACAAGCATGAGATACTTGGTTAGCTCCCCTTGTCTTGGAAGCATCACCCACTTGGCCAGCAGAATGGAAGGACCCAATAAGATCTGTTTCGGATAATCTTTATGACAATATTGAGCATTTCTTCTTATTTTTAATTTTTTAATTTGCTGCTGGATGAGATTGCTTCTGGGATGCTTCTGTAGCTGTTGGCTCTGGCTAAATAGCAGGAGAACTCCCAATAGCAGGAGTCATATGACTGTGCTCTTGTGCTCTTGTGAATGGAAAATCATGTGTCTTCATAAATCACAGGAATATAAAGACCATGTGCAATGTTCAGAGCTCCCACATATCCACATGAGAGTAGGCCAATGCTAGCCAAGAAATCTGAAAGCAGAAATATCTGTACTATGTGTTTTACTTTACTTCAATGCTAAAAGTAAGTGGAGACAGGAAAAAAAGACAAATAAAAGAGAATGTCAAGAATAATGAAAAAAATGTATGTTCCCGGCTCAGGGAAATTATTTTGACACCAGCTTTCTCATTTTTTTATTATCACCCCTTTGGGCAAAGTCATTCAAAGAACAAACAGAAAATCATACCGCAGACTGTGATACAGAACCTGCCTCTCTCAGCAGACTGGATGTGACAGCAGAAATAAGACTCCAGGATAAAAGGGTTATTTTAAAATATTAAAAAGATCCCAGGATCCAAGCATAGTAGAAAATAAAAAAGTTGATTTAAAATATTTCTGTTTTAGTAAGTGTGGAGATTTGCGAACTGTTACTAAGAAAGTGATTGCCTTACCCTAACCTTACCCTAATTTCCCCCTCATTTAATACAGGCAGATTGAACCACCACATCCTGAAGGTGATAAGCACCTGCCAGGGTCTGCTCCAGGACTCACCAAAGCTGTCTCTAATGAGATCTGATTTGCTCTCAAGTGTGTCTGTCCCCTCTGGGTGCTCGAGAGCCACACACAGATGGTGCAGAGAGTGCCCATTTGTCTGAAGCCACGTGTGCTACTTCTTATCTTCACATGAGTACCTACTTACCATAGTAGAGTTAGCAAAGATGAGTTGGAATTCCTTTTGTAGCAGCTCTCTGCGGACAAGATGGTGCATAGCTGCCTTCTTTGCTTTTTCATTGCTATTCCATTGCTGCCCTCCCAGCTCTCTCTTGAGCGAGAAACCTCTGCACATCCTCCTGCTCCTGCCAGATGCCTCTCTTTCAACCTCTTCTTAGCAAGCTCCTACTTTGAGCTTCCCATTTTCTTCTACTTCTCTGTGTTTTGTTCACAGGGTTTTTGTTTTTTTCAGCCTTATTAGGTATATCACTGTCATGGAAGTTGTTTTACTCACCTTTGAGTTGTAACATATGAACACACGTACAGTTTGCACCTGTGGACCATTGGATTAGCATTCCTCTGCCCTATGGAGCTTCTTTTCCCTTGGAATTTACTTTCAGACTGCTTTTGGAGCTATGACCCTGGCCTACATGAAATAAGGTTGCTCCCATGTGTTTTTACAGAGAGAAGAAAATTTAAGGGACATAATCACAGAATAGTTTGGGTTGGAAGGGACCTTAAAGATTATCTAGTTTCAAGCTCTCCTGCCATGGGCAGGGACACCTTCCACTAGACGGGGTTGCTCAGGATCCCATCCAGCATGGCCTTGAACACTTCCAGGGATGGGGCATCCACAACTCTGGGCACCATGTGCCAGTTCCTAACCACCCTCACAGTACAGAATTTCTTCCTAACATCCAACCTAAATCTCCCCTTTTGCCATTTGAAGCCATCTTCCCTTGTTCTATCGCTACCTGCCCTTGTAAAAAGTCCCGCTTCAGTTTTCTTTAGGCTCTCTTTAGGTTTTGGAAAGTGCTGTAAAGTCTCCTCAGGGCCTTCTCCAGGATGAACAGCCCCACCTCTCTCAGCCTGTCCTCATAGGAGAGGTGCTCCAGCCCCCTGATCATCTTTGTGACCCTCCTCTGAACTTGCTCCAGCAGATCCATGTCTTTTTTGTCTTGGGGGACCCAGAGCTGGATGCAGTATTCCAGGTGGGCTCTCATGAGGCCATCACCTCATGAGGTATAATCACCTGTTAAATTTGAGAAAAATGTGCTCCAGTGGCTGTTGTGCTGGCTTGTGTCTTGGAATAACTGTTTCCACATCCTGTTCAGATTTTCCTCATGACCTTTAGTAAGATATTTAGGACCTGATCATCCAGGCTCTTCAAACTCTGGAAGCCTGGGGCATAGGATGTGTCTCTCTTGCAGAAATACCAGCTGGATGTGCAGCCTGGGATTCATCAGGGATTGGTTTATCTTGCTGCAAATAAGTAAGGGAAGTGCTGAACTATGGTTTATGATTACTTTAAAATGGAGATTTCTATTGTATCTCTACAATACTGCTGTCACTTTTTAATTGCAGTGAAGACATGCACATTGTGCTGCTGCAGATCTACCAAGGACACAACCACTGAAAAAGGGGAGACAATGAGGGCATTCACAGAAATTGCCACTAACCAAGCAGGGAAAAAAATCTGAATGTTTGCAAATAAGATATTGCTAAACCACGAAGTAAGTCAACATTTGTTTGGCATGAAAATCACCAGAGAGCAGGCTCAAACACTGGAGCATCACACTGTGAAGCTGCTGGAGTGGTCTTGGCCATGATTATGGCCCAGGGTATACAGCACTCTCCTAAGCAAAGGTTCAGGAGTTTGCCTGGACCAGGGAATACTAACAGGAGGAAGTTTGCAAACTTGTTTTGGAATTTGGAAGTGAAGCTAAAAGTAGGGAAATGGCCAGATGATGCCAGCTGGCCCCATGACCCATGGGTGGGCACTGGCACCAGTTCACTAGCACAGGTACATCCAGGAGAGACATCAGTGACCTGGCACCTGCCACTGCTACTCAGCAGCAGCTTGGCCCTGTTCTGGGCTGTAATATTTTATGTTCTAGAGCAGCTGGCACCTCCACAGAGCCAGCAGGTCTCTGCTACATTGAGTCTCTGTTACGGTGTAAAGGAGGTGTAGCTGGGCCAAGGATGGAGGATGAGACCCAGAAGGATATCACGAACCTCTGAATGCTCAGTCTAAGTGTAGGCATACTTCAGGTGAAGTGATGGTGCACATGCTGTGGAGAAAGCCATACAAAAACACAGCCCAATGAACACAATGAGGAAGAATATTAAAGAATCTCAGTGAGTCTTTCTGTCAAGTCCATCACAATTTCAAAGTGACTGTGACCTGCACAAATAGACTTAAGGAACAGAGGCATAAGAAGGTTTTTAATCCAGCTCATTGTATGAGCTGTGAGAAGACCTACCAGTTCAAGCTTTACATACGAGTGGAAGAAAACCTCTGTGGAACTTGACAATGTTTAGACATGAACTGGGTGTCTACAGAGGCACTTCTGGTCTCACCCTCAGGTCATACCTCATGGTGCCCTGAAGAACTGTGATTCTGGCTATTCTCCCCACCTCACTGCCTGTGTCCCCATTTTATCGCTATGTTACAGTCCCTCACTCAAAGGTACCTATAAACAAAAACATACACTTGAATTCTCATAGCCAAGGCCTAAAATTTTGACTTGGATTAAAATGTCCTTATAAATGTCCTCATAAACAGAGCTAATTCTTGCCTTATTTTCTAGCAGAAATATCACTGAGGTGTGTCTCTTAGGCACACCTCTGGATACAAGGGATCTATGTAATCATCTGTGTAATAGAGGAGTTCTGAACTTGCAGCACTGCCTGAGCATGGCCAGGAATCTTCAGAATGAGGCCTCTGATCTGCACATTGATAATGGCCCAGGGAAAACTGAATGGACTCTGAAACCTTTATCAAGGCTCACAGTAAAGAGCCAATGAAAAGCAAGATTCATGGCAAGAATAAACTTTACCAAGCAAATCAACCCTTCCACCAAAAGACACTTTTTGGGAGAACATGGACTTGAAGTTCAAACAAAATATCTTGTGAAAAACAGTTATGAAAGGATGCATCTAGTGTTTGAAATATTTGCTCTTGCTGTGCTTTCACCAGCTGTTGGACTGTATTAGGTGCTTTGCTTAGTTAAGTTAATGTGATTATCCTTGTAATACAGGCCTGACTCAATGGAACAAAACTGCAAACCAGCACACAAGACAGTCAAGCTTTTGTGACCAGCAGCAAAGTGACAGACCTGAAGGGGGACAGGGAAATGGAAAAAATCCAAATTTGAGGATAAAACATCAGGATAAACTCATGTGAGTGTGTTTACAGCTTGAGTCCTGTTTGGGGTTTGTGATTGTTAACTCTAGTCCTGATTTCATTGTGTGGAGACATGATCCAGAAGAGAAATTCCAGTTTTGAAGTGCATTCCTATGAGGAATGCATGAACTTTTCAACTTAGCACTGGTTTTCAAACACTAACTGCAAGTTTGCAGATTTTCTCCAGAAACAAAGGAAAACTGCAAAACATAATTTGCACAAAAAATGTATTCAGGTTGTCACTATAGAGCGGGATTAGGATGGAGCTCCTGAGCCCCACACTTAGAATGTGAATGATATTCACATTACATTAATAGTGAAGGGAAATGAAGAAATAGGGGGAAAAAATAATCTCTCTGCATCAGTGTGTAACTGTGCTATATTTTATAGATGAACGATAATGCTTAATGGCTTAGAATAAAGTGAGGAGCTCGGGGTCTCCATTGAATGTCACCATTTAGGACTGCAGTGCTATATTTTTGATATAATTCGCATCTTTGAAGGTCTAATTCACACATTCTTCAGCCTCTGAAGTGAGGAGGAGCATGAATGGGGTTACAGACAGAGTAAGAGCAAGTCAGTGAATTTAAAAGAAAAATAATATTAGTAGATCAGAACATGGTGTCAGTCTAAGACCCTCAAGGGCAACTTCTCTCTCTGCAGTGCTCGGGCTGAGGATTCATAGATGTAAACTGCTTTGAGATTTCAATGGGAGAGGAAAGCAGGTGTCAAACATTGTTATTTACACTAAGTAATTGCGTAAGAAAATCCAAGAATCAGATCTTTGTTCTACATTCACAAATCTATTCCCTTAATGATCTCTTTTCAAGCCCTTCGAGCTGTAAATAGGCTTGTAAGTTTAAGAGCTGGAAATAAGCCACCAGCACTGTGACTGAGTATTGTGAGGAAGGATTTTTGGACTGGGGGAAGGGTCTAGGTTAAATCAGAGTGGGCTAGACATGCTGAAACCAGTGCCTGTAGGGCAGGAGACTATTGGCTGGGATCCACTAAGGGGAGGAGGCAAGGAACGAAGGGAAGAGGGAAGAAAAGCAACACAAAATCAGGAGGACCAATATGATATGTGCCAAATGTTAAGGTTTTTGAAAATAAGCAGAGATAACTATGCAAGGTCCATGCCTAGCTAAAAATAGTTATAGGTTACGTATACAGAGGAAAAACTCAAGCACATAGACTTATGCTGTAGGAATTTCTTTTTGCAAGTGGTTAATGGACTGTGTCTCTCACAGCAGAAGGTGTTACACCACCAGTTGCTGTCTTTGCAATAATGGCCCAGCGTGGCTAAGCAGCAGCGGCACGTGAGAAGCAAGTGGCTGTGATGGAAATCAGGGAAGCAGGACTGCTGAATTAAGGATTTCTTCCCGCCTTAAAAATTTGGAAATGCTCTGCTTACCTTGCCAATTCTACAGACTCCAGGTACTGAACTGAGGATATCACTTGCTTGGAGCGAGCCAGCACCTGGAACGAACACACCAGAGTGCTAAAACATACAGCACCCCACCAGTGCTCTTTCCAGGAGCAGAGGCCAGTCTTTAGGCTTTAGACCATTTTACCTCTATTTGACAAAACCTTTGTACCTTCCTGAGGCCACAGTTTTGCTGCTATTCATTGGGAATTTAGTAGATACTAAACAGCCTTTCCCTGTTTGCAGAAATTTTTTTATTTTCATGTTGTACCTCACACAACAAAGAACTGAGCAACTGTGTCACTAAGAACATTATTTTTAATAAACTGTGCTAGCAAAAATAATTCTAATCAGTTGTAACATCTTGGATGTATAGATTTCTCTGGCCAAAAACTGCCTGAAAGGGACCTTAAGATCATCCTTCTCCACCGCTGCTTACAACAGTAGAACACTGAAGTCTACAAAATGTCCTCGTCTCTGCACCCAGTCTGACTCCTGTTGAAGACACCAAAGTAGCTGTAGTGACATCTGCAGGAACCACTCTTGTGCTAGTCTTTGGTTCATCATCCACCTTCTCTGTCTTTCTCCAGTATTTCTAATGAAATTTGCTTTTAACTATCAGCTACCTACAGGGTTCCCTGTGCGTTGCACCAGCATTCGGTCTCTCAGTGGGACAACCAAGTGTATTGCTTGTGCTAAGTGATATACAAGGGGCCAGGGAGACAGATAGAGGTTATGGGAATTAGATGGCTGTGGGATAAAGCAAGTGAAAAAGTTTTTTCCAGCTTATTTTTTCTCCTCCTTTTCTGGCAATGATCAATTAACAAGACACTGAGCAGGCTCTTCAGTTATTTTCATCTCGGCAGGTCAGAGTTGCTTTTTTAGCCTTTAAATAGAGAGAAGAGAGAAGATACCTGCCCTTATAGCCTCATGCAGTGAGTACACAGCAGAGGTGGGAATGTCTCTGAGCATCCTGCTCCTGCACAGCCAGTCTGTCCCCAGTCCCACTGTGATCTAGTCCCAAAGGACACAGCCAAACCAGCCTAAGGCAGGAGTTGGGGGTAAAAACGCAGTGCAGAGGGAAACCTCACATCATCCCATCACCTTCCTATAAAGTGTGTAAAAGTCTACAGTCCCATCTTCTCCCAGGGGCTTCACAAAGCACTGCTCTTCCCTGTGAGGTCGGCAGGGAAACACTGGCCAGAACCAGGCAAGCTGTGAGCCGGGAAACAGGCAGGCGAGGGATCTTTTGCAAGGGGAGATCTCCTCTGGGTGCCTGGCTGCTGAGAGGATGGTGCTACGTGGGCAGTGAGAGACTGAGAGCGGAGGCAGATGTTGTGCGAGGACTGGCTGGCATCCCATCACGCCGAGCCAACGTGTTTGCACACACACACCGATCCCTCCCCGCTTGGTCACCGTGGGAGGCAGGTTTGGCTGAAAACTCACTTCTCACTGCTGAGTCACCCCTTGCTGCTGATACACTCCCTGATTCCCGGCTCCCTCGAGGATGGTGAAATAAAGGTTCCAGAAGTTCTTTGGAAAGGTAGGGTGCAAATGAAGAAATCAGTCTGAGTTCTCCTAGGAATGGGAAAGAAAAAGTGGAGATATGAAAAGGATAAAGTCATTGGACTTCACAAATTTGGGTTTGATTCTTTGGATCTAACTTTTCAATTCCCAGTGCCTGGTCTCTTTTGCTAAGAAGTTGAAGACTGTCAGTATGGGATTCTCAGATGTTTAAGTACCTTGGAAAATCAGGCGGATCATGCCAAAATCAGTGTGCATTTAAGGAAACAGGGGCTCTGCACATTGCATTAGAAGCCTGTTTTCAATAGCCCCAGAGTTACACTTACCAGAAAGAAAATGCTTGTGATTTTTCAATCATCAGAATGATATTGTACATTCAGAACTTTAGTACTGTTGGAAAGAGGAGAGAGAGTGAAATACAGTCTAGATACCACTGGGTAACACATTCCTTAATGGCACTTTTAAAGCATTCCACATTGTCAATAAAATACAGAAAGAGGGAGAACATAGCACAGCCTTCACTGAAAATGGAAGAAGGAAACAATAATAATCACAAGAGTTTTTCATTGATGTGGGCTGTGGCATCGCACTATCTGCTGCTCAGAACAGACAGTGTTTCCAAAATATACACAGCACAAATCCAGCAGAGCAAAACTTGAATAACTAGTCATGATCCCCTGGAATTAAATAGGTTGCCAACTCCCTATGGAAAGGGCTACCAAAAATAACTAAATCTGGATCATTGGAATATTCCAGTTGCCCCTCAAACAAACAACCTCTGCAGTAACATTTCATTTCCAGCAGTTTCCCACTGAAACTAGAAAGATCTGGTCATGGTGCCCAGTGATACAGGAAACTGTTGATCCCATTCTCAGGATGATTTGTTGTTACCCCTGAGAGAAGGATGTGACTTATCACAAAACAGTAGTGAATTTCACAGGAGGGTATGAGGCTCTGCGTGGCTGTGATAGAAAGGTCAGCATTGAGCAGGCAATGTTTTGTACAGTCCTGGAAATGTTTTGAGACAGTATTACAGAAAGGTGAAATCTAGGCATCAAAGAAGTTGATTCCAAAACTCCTGTTGACTATACCAGAGCCAAGATTTCCTCCAAAGAATCCCTATGTATGTTTTAGATTCCTGGAGCTTTGCTTTAATGGCAATGTTTTCCCCATGGAACTAGAGAGGGGAAAAAAAGGGAAGTGAAGGCATGTGGGAGAAAGAGGAATCAAAGCTTCCCTCCCCCATTTTTCCATGGGAAGAAGCTCCTGATTGCCCTTAGGTGACCATATCTCCCTGTTCTTCTCTACCTTTTGCTCCTACAGGTCTCATCCCTTCAGAGCAAAGGAGCCCACAGGCAGCCTGAGCCTGGTAATGCTCCACTGCCAGCACTTCTTCCTCACCAGGATCAGCCAAGATCCTCAACAGTACCCTGCTTTATTTTTCACCTTTATAGTCTTAAAAGGTTGACAAGACTGAAATGTGATGGCTTCACTGCACCCACAAAATGAAGAAAAAACAACAACTTCTTTCAAATGAGTCCTGCTGAAGGTCCAGCTTATAAGTGGACTGCAGTGGGGCTTTAGCTGAGGCATCTGACCAAGACTGGTCACCAAGTCCCCCAGTGTGTTGTAGTGCTGAAGAGGGAAGAAACATGACAAGCTGTATCTGTGTATCTATGACAGTCTGTTTCACGTGAATATCTTACCTTTAATCACAAATAGTCAGTCTGACCTAGTGTCCAAGCAGGAAACTTTCTTCTGTTTTCCAAAACATTATTGACTACAAACTGTCATTAGATAGCCTTGCTAACTATAGAACTGGAAGGTCTCTTTGATTTGATTCCAATTACAATCTACAGGCAGGCTGTCCACAGCTAAACTGTACATGAAATAAAAGCAATTTTCTTATTTTGGTGAAAGATATTTGCTATTTCATTTACACAAGTAGTAGTGTTTTGAAAGGATGAGGTGCCTGGAGTTTCAGAAGATATTTTGCCAAGAAATCACTCCTTGGAGAAAGCTGCATGCAGTAGTACACCTTGCCCTCACCTTCCTTTTTTTAAAAAATTTTTTTTTCCTCTGGGAAATCATCATTCCCACAGCCTGGGGAAGGAGGGAGTGTTGCATTCATGAGACCTGCAAAGAGAGCCACTGCTCCCAGTGGGGTCCTGCAAGCAAACTGCAGCAGGTGAGGAGCGGCACTGCTGTCACTGTGACCAGATCCCACCACCCAGCTGATGGTGATTTCCTGCTTCTGGGACAGGCTGGAGCCATTGGTTTGTAATCCGATTGAATTTGGGCCAGAATGCAGCCCGGGAGACTCACTGCTGAACCATTTCACTTTGACAGCTGGCAACAGTTTGTGGACGGCAGGCACACCTGCTGAGCTCTGTGCTCAGAGGGGGACCCAGGCTTTGGCAGAGCCTGCCAACGTCAGAGACACCTGCTCCTGCCACCCCGCTGCCACCTGGAGATAAAAGCCTCAGTGTCCCTCGAGACAGAAATTCTTCTATCACTTGTGAAACGCAGGAGACCCCAGCATATAAACCATCCCTCTTTCTTCTCTCCTTCTCTCCTTCTCCCATTGTGAAAAATAACTCAATAAAAACCTGCTTTAGTTTCAAGGACTAAGTTAAGCTCAGAGAGTCTTGCTCCAGATCAAGGCACGGACATTAAATCAATTAAATCAATTAAATCAATGCAGTGTCATATCTGCAAAATCCTCATTATCAGATTTCACATACAATATGCTGTTATCACAATAGGCAGTTCCTCCTCCCAGCATTGTAAGTGGGAGTCTTGCTGCTAGCATCATTAGAAAGTGCTCTGAATCCTGAAGAAATAAAACAGCAACCTGGCAGAACAAGGCTCAGACATTACACAGACTGCAATGGTATAAATAACCACCAACATCTTGAAAAATTAATGCTCCAAAAGCTCTGTTTTATTGGGATATCAGAGAGACGAGCTGATGTAGTGTTTCAAAGAGCTTATGCTGCAGCAGCTGTGCATGTAACATGCCCTCTGTGCATGGTCCACGTGGGAGCAGGAGGGCCAGCTTTCATCCAAGAGCATGGCACAGACACAAACCACCAGTCCTCCTTGGCATACTCAGGAGGAAAGCAAGCCCAATGAATGACCACAGTGGGAGAGAAATAACAAAATATGGAAGCATATTCCTATTTGTTCTTTGATGCCACTATCTCAGATTGCATTGGCAATCAATGAGTGATTAATGCAAGGGAATATTATTGTGCTCCTTGTAAAATTACCTCATCTAGCTGCATTAAAATAAATTCATAAATAGAAATGGTGGAATGGAATATATTTATTGCACTAGCCCTGATAAATATTTTAAATTCATTGCTTGCCATCTTTGCATTTACTTTATTACTTGGAAAGCTCAGTACCTTTTAGAGTAAAGTTGCTGAATTCAACTGAAAGTTAAACTCTTGGCAGGTGACAGACAGAACAGCTCACTGGCTTCTCATATTACCTTATTTTTAATCCACTGGTGCCACTGCAGTGCTCTGCAGTGTATTTTGTATACAGAAATAAACCATTTACACTTTTCAGTGAAATACTCTAATTCAACAATTTGAATACAAAAGCTTATAATAACAGCCTGTCTCTCCAAAAAAAACCCCCAAAATCCCAAATGTAGTCTATACTGCCAAATCATGTGGGTCTGCTTAAAACAGCCTCCTCATGTACATCTCCAATCACATCACACTGCCTGCCTTTGCAGCCTGGGGAAGACGGGCTTTGCAATCTGCACTGGGAGGCAGGAAAGGCAAGCCAGTTCCCAGCTTCAGGAGCTCTTTGTGGGAAAGATGGAAACAAAAGATCCAACTGGTTTGTCTGGGGCAAGTTCCAGCTCAGTTTGGTTCTGCTCAGCTGAAATATAGTTGTGTGGCACGGGGCAATGTGAAGCCTTCCCCCAGAGTAGTGGAGCACCAGACTTTTAGGGCATTGTGTCATCTGTCAGCTGGCAATCTTCACAAAAGTCAATGGGGCACTGGCTTTCAAGGCATGTGGTCTTCTTCTGATGAAGTCCCTTGTCCCTAACCACAGAAGTGCTCTGAAGTCTTCAGAGATGGAAAACATTTTGTACATACTTGTTCCTTGGGGAGTTCTTAAAATCCTGTCCTGTTGCCATCCATCTTCCCATCACTCCTCCTCCCACCCAGCTTCATCACTCTGACTTCACTGTATGGTTGACAACTTGGCCCTGGCAAGATTGTAGATGTAGAAGAAAGTCAGAGGTTAATCAGAGGTTAGTGAGGGAGGAAAAAGAGGTGGCTTGAATTGAAAATGGGGCTGACATCTCCCCAGACCAGCCATTGTCACAGTCCCTCCACTGGCAAGAGCACTTCCAGAAACACTGTTATTTTCATTACCTCTAGAAGAAAAGCATCAGCCAAAGAGCATAGGGCAGGACTGTCAGAACTAATCTCCTTTTGGCTTCTCCCTTCTTTAGGAAAAGAATGTCTCCTGAATTCAAGGAATTCCTCACTTCTTTCAAAATAATGGTCTTTGCTGCATTTGTTTTTTTTTAATTTTAAGAAATTGTCAGGCTCCAAAGTTGCATTTTTATATATCTAGGAATAAAGCTGCATTGTTTCCCCTTGCTTCTGTGTTACTCACTTTGCCCTAAAAATCCCGCTGAGAGAATTACAATGTTTATCGCTCTGCCTTGCAGTATTTTCTTCCCACTTATCTGAACAATCTGCAAGAAAACTTGTCAGTAATGGTCTCTTCTGTCATACATGTCTGAATGACTAGTGGGACTGTTCGTTTCATCCCACCAAACACCAAGCCAAAACCACATTGTCCACCCTACCAGACAAACATCACCATAAGCTCTGGTGCAGCTGACAGGGTTGGCCAGTCCCTCTGAGCCTGCAGCATCATTTTAACAAAGACAGGAAATCAAGGGAAGAACATTTTAGTCAGAACAATTCACATCAGGACACACAAAAGCAGCATGGAGGAGCAGAGAACCAAGTCTGTGGCCCCACATAGTTAAAAGCAGAACAGAGCACAGGGATTTTATTCAGAGCAGTCAGAAATGCACCAGGTTCAACTCACTCCAGCTCTTCTTGTACTACCAAGGGAGGCAAGGGAGTACAGCACTGTGCTTCATCCTGCTGCAGGACGCTGTGTCTTCTAAAGGCCTTGTGCTGTCACACAAAGCAAATGAGGAGTAGGAAGTTTTCCATTTGGGATCCTTTGCTGGTGTCCCCTTTACTGGTGTTTCCAGATATACCTTTATATCTGTTAATATTTTTAAAGAAAAAAATAGATTTACCAATCTAATTTGATTCTAGTGAAATTTTAGAGGCAATTAAATGTTTGCTTTTCAGCTTTTTTCTCTTTTTTTTTTTTTCCATTTCCTCTCTAGTAGAGAGATCAGCAGCTACAAAGACACTTTCATATTATCAGCTGTACTTCTCAGAATTACAGGATCATTAAGGTTGGAAAAGACATCCAACATCATCGAGTCCAGCCTATGACTGAACACCACCTTGACAAGTAGGCCACGGCACTGAGTGTCACGTCCAGTTGTTTCTTGAACGCCTCCAGACACAGTGACTCCACCACCTCCCTGGGTAGCCTGTTCCAATGCTTAACCACCCTTTCAGGGAAGTTCTTCCTGATGTCCTACCTGAACCCTCTCTGGCACAGCTTGAGGCCATTTCCTCTAGTCCTGGCACTAGCTGCCTGGGAGAAGAGGCCAATCCCCACATGGGTACAACCTCCTTTTAGGGACTTGTGGAGAGTGATAAGGTCTCCCCTGAGCCTCCTTTTCTCCAGGCTAAGCACCCCCAGCTCCCTCAGCCACTCCTCATAGGATTACTCTCTACACCCTTCCCCAGCTCCGCTGCCCTTCACTGGACTTGCTCCAGCCCCTCAATGTCTTTCTTGAACTGAGAGGCTCAAAACTGGACACAGGACTCGAGGCGTGGCCTCACTGAGTGTGCCCTGTTAACAATACACTACTGGAGTTGCGACACGAACATCTCAGGCAGCTGCTGTCAGGGCTCCAGGCTTACCCTTGCTCTGAGTTCCCATCTTTAGCTCATAAATTGCACTCCCTACTCTCCATTGACATACACATGGTGGAGAATCAAGGAAAGCAGGGAATGGAGGTGGCACATTTTTCTTCTCTTGTGGACAGCGTATGTTTGAAATATGTCATGATTTCTGAGTTCAAGCAGCATAATGAGATGTCAGGGAAGGCGAGCAGAAGGGGAAAATTAAAGCAACAGATTTCCCTGGGAAATCCTGTTTTCCAGAAAAATCATTGGAGGAAAATGCTATTCTGATTAATGTTAATTTGCCCCTTTTATTATTTTTATTTTTTTTTAATCTCCAAGGCAGAATATTGGGCAGAGCAGAGACCAGGGAAATGGCAGCCCCGACGGCGAGCCAGCGCTGCAGCAGAGCTGATGGAGTATCTAGGTCAGCGTACAGCAGCAATTCTTTGCAGATGACTGAGATCAACAGAGCTGAAGGCCAGCACTGGCAGGAGAGCCAAGGGCTCCTTTTGCAACTGAAGGGTGTAAAATCAGCTGCCCCTTTCAAGCAGCATTAGCAGGAGGGAACCCAGTGCTGCAGCCTTCATCAGCTGGAACTAACGCCCTTTGGCTCTGCTCACCCGTCCCTGCTCAGCAGAGCACAGGCTGGGAAATCAGCGTTGCTATGGGATTCAGATACAAAAGGCCAAAAGATGTGGATGTCAACCAAGTACCCAGATATACAGGGAGGATATTTTCAGCCCTCAAACTAAAACTGATGTGGAAGCTCTTCTCTAAGAAACAACACTTTGCTTTCTCATGCATGAAAACAATGCCATATGTTACCCACATCTTTTATGTTTTATATGTCCTCACTTATTTTTGAAGGGTTTTGAATTGCACACAGGTTTTAGGAAAAGCTCATGCACTCAAACACTTGGCTGCTTTTTTCAAATATCCTGCTTGGCCTAATGAGAGACATTACCTCTGCTGACAGCCTTAGTGCCCTTGGAAGTGATACAGCTTTGGAGACCAGCACACTGCCCACTGGGCATGCACAGATCATGTATCATGGGATACTTATCCATTCTGCTTCTATGCCTCAACCCACTGGGACAGGAGCATGAAAGGATCAGTGCTTTCCCTATGTATCATCCCTGAGCATCAATAAGACTGGCAGCTGTCTCTCAAGATTTGTGCTAAACCCTTCTTTAGAGGTTGATTCACACATCCACAGCCTTCCAAGACAAGACACTGTTAGATTATCCTCTGGGATAACAGAGGCCAACAGGGTTTGTGCTCATTTTGGTTTTGTTAAAACACATCCTTCAAAAAAAGACAGTCCACTCCTGATTTGATAGCCACAGAAGTGGAAAGATTCCCCTGTACTGACAGAAGTTTAGGGAGTCATTCACAAGGTTTATCCTCAGTTGTTGAAAGCACCAGTAGAATTTTCCTGATTATCTTGATTCCTGGCAGAAGAATACATCAAATTTTGTGCTCAGGAGCTCAACTTGTAAACTGTGATGCCAACCAGCTAACTAACCTGCCTTGCCACTGAAGATTTAAAGACATACTATAGAGGAAGTGCCCAATTTTCAGTAGGAATATTAGAAAAGGACAGTGCCAGAATAAATGTTCATGTTTCTAGAAAAAGGCAGCTGCTCCTGCATATGCTGAGAAAGGAGGGTGGACACAAGGATTTTGAGGCAGGATCTATTACTGGTATTTTGGATGACAGCTATCACATTATAGATGTTTCTCTAATAATATTCACCGTAATACTGGTATGCTTTGTCTGAACTAGTCAGCCTAATGCAGATCACTCCTTTGTTTCTGCCACAGCAGAACTTGCTAGAACAGCATTTTTTATTGTGAACATTTCTGCATAAATCCTTCATGTTCTGATGCTAGATAACTTCCTCTTCAAAATGGCATTATAGGGCAAAGGGCAAAAAGATTCAAAGTAGAAAACACTTAATTTAGTGAATGAACAGTATTGCATTCTTTTTATGTGGGCACATACAGAGGTACAGCATTTGTCAAGGCATGAGGATTCTCATCAACCCCAGATCTGTCCATGCACTTTTCTCTTGGTCCATAGAGATAACTCCATAAAAAATGCAGGGATGGTTGTGCATAGTCTGAGTGATGCAAACAGAGCCATGTTTTGAACAGCATACAATGCACATTTAATTTTATTTATTTAGTGGCCATGGTTAAAAACAGATGTGACTTTTGCACTTTTTTCAGATTGTAGACCTGTTACACTGAAAAACTCTCTGTCCATCAGTAGATCCTGCATAGGCTTATACTCACGGGGCGCTAGCAGAAAATAAGAGGGCAGGAAGGACCTTCTGTAATCTCTCTATGTTTTGCATCCTGCTGAAGCTTCACACATCTGCTTACTAAGAAGACAAAAATAAAGGCTATTATGTGCCCCGACAGGTTTACTCAGAGTCTTATGGAGTAGGGAGTATTGCAATCCACATGATAAAACTGGTACAAAATGTTACTAATCAAAGGCTTGCAAAGAAGATGAAAGGAAAAGGGAACAAAACTGTCATTACCCAGTATTTTGACTGTTGAATCTGGACTATTCATAGTAACACACCAACTGTATCTATCCAATTGCAGTAACGAGTGATAGATGACTACTTAGCAATTAGGTTTTCCTTCCCCACCTCTGAAATTAAGGTCATAACCTTTTCTATTTACTTTTGGGATGTGGTAAATTAGAGCTTTGGCTTCATTACAAAAATTAATTAAAATAGTCACACAATGGCACCATTCATGGCTGTGCTTGTCCCTCCCTGCAGTATGTCCTCATGTCAGCTCTCTTTGGTTTTAGTCCCAAATTCCAGTACGTGCTAGTCTGCCTGTATTATTTGGATCAGTAGACTAGATTTTTCTTTTTGTCCATCTTCTTTGATTCATTGCAAGGCTTCCCCTTGTTTCTAATTCTTCTGGGTTTTTTTTGTTTGTTTGTTTTTTTAAGGAACTGTACACTAGCAGGCTCTCAGCAGGATCTGTTGTCCCCAAAATGCTTTCTGGACATGGAGTTTGCCAGTAGAACTGGCAAGCAGAACTTTAACCTGGACTCACAGCAGATACCTTCTACCTAACAATCTCTCCTTACTGACATCACAGGTGTCTAGGTCTGGAAAAAAGTGTCCAAGTTGTTTTCATCAGGATTTCAAGAACTAAACATAAGTAAAGAGATGGTGGGGCGGGGAGAGGAAAGAGCCTGACTATTCCACACATACACAGAGCTGGAAGTCTGCCCATTGAAATATGTTTTATTTTTTTTCTAAACCATTTCTTTGTGAATGTAATCCTTGTTTTAAAAGCTGGATTTATGAACTGGCAAAAAATAATGTTTTCTTTTATAGGAGAGAGTGTTGCATTATGTTTCACATGACCATGTCCTGAGGTGGTTCAACACAGAGTTCTGCATGTACCAATAAATACGGATCTCAGAGACTTCAGGAACAGTGATTTACTAAAAATTATTGTTTAATGGGAAGTACAAAAGAGCTCAGATTCATTTTATATAACACCTAAAGGGAGAAATGGATGACAAAGACTTGGGCTAATATATGTGCTAGAGATAGAGCCCAACAGGCAATTTTGATATATATGTGCAATTATACTGAAGTCAAAGTTAATGTTGCTCTAAAGACGAGAACATGAGATATTTGCAAATGTGACACCTATTACAGGCTTTTTTTCTTCAGAGCATTTAAGCACGTATGTAACTGCAGGTATAACCTGATTTTCTTTTTTCACTCTACTGCTTGACTACACAGGTGCATTCAGGAAACTTTATCCAAGTTAATTTAGGGCATGACTTCAAGATGCATCAGCTGAATAGCTTTAAAATGTGGAAGCAAGGCCTGGTTTTGTGGAGTGAATGTGTCCACGACAGAATCTGATATAAGCTGATGAAGACAAATTGAATGAGGGTTCAGACCTACATTTCTGTTTCTAAACTTGTATTGGCTGTAAATGAGAAACAAGAAGGCATCTACTGGGGAATGAGCATGGGAATGGTTATACAAGCTGCCCCTTCTTTGAAACACAAAGAGGCAGGGTCCTCCCCTGGGCCAAAATAATCTTGTAGGCTTAATTTTCAGCCAAGTCAAGTCCCTGTGTTACCCATCATGTGGCTGCCTGAGCTCCAGTGCTGGTGACAGGGATGGCACAGGAAGGAGGTGCCACTGCAGACCTGCAGGAGATGAAAGCACCCACATAACCTTGGCCACGGAACCCCCTTGGCCATTTACTGAGGTTGATCATGGAAGAGCTGTAAGAGCAATGACAGGAATGTTGCTTGGAAGGAGGTGATAGACCTCAGTTCCTTTAGTGAATCTACCAGCCTGAGATGGCACATGTGAGCCTGAACGTTTCACCTTCCCACTACACTATGGCCTCTTTGCACAGCCCTTGATATAACACAGAAACCCCAGTTCTCAGATTTTGTGCCTTGTGCACAGAGATACCTGGGGCAGGACTTCTTTTCCCTATCTGTCGGTGAGAGGGGAAGTGGAAGACTCCTTTAGTCATTTAAAAATGAGCATCTTGTCCTCTATGTGCCCTGAATAAATTATATCCTGTGTTGAACTTTGCTGAAAATGCTTTTTTTTTCCTTCTGAGAAAAGCCGAAAATGAGACCGCATTGATATTTTACTGCAGAGTTGTTGCCTGTAGGTAGGCTTTAGATGGAGCTGTTCTATGGAAATCAATCCTGGTAAAGCAATAACAGCTGTTATTTTGCCAGCAAGCAGCAAGCAGAAACGATTGCAGAGGTACCCCCACTACAGCAATGCTAGTTGGTAATTTAAAAACAATTTGGGACATAGAAATGGATAAAGCCGGAGAACCACAACATTGTTAATTCTCCTGTTCTGAAACCACATCCTGTAAACACATGCTCATGAAAGAAAGGGACTTCTCCTTTGTCCAGTCCCCACCTCCGTGTATGGCCACTGAACAGTGTAATACAGATTTTTCACTAGTGATTGGGAAGGGTCACTATTAATACTTGTAATGCTGTCAGGACAGCTGTCTCAAATGGATTTTGTTCTGTTTGCTCCATTTTTCATCAATTCCTTTTGTCATCTTTCTGGCTTTGTTGCCTGCTATTGCACCTCTCCATCCAATTAGGCATTGCAAAGTGAGCTCATCTGCTTTCATGGACAGAGCAGGATTGTACCCTGTAAGCACCTTGAGGACTGGAGCAAATCACGTCACGGACTTCCATCTCTTGAGGAAGGTCTTTTTTCTCAGTTTATAAAGAGGAAAACACCATCATCTTTCAAAACATAAATCATTATTAGAAAGCCTCAAACGGAGACAGAATACTGGTTTAATAAAAAAGAAGTATACATTTGCTTCTCAAGTTTATTAATACTGTTTATAAAGGCTTGAGGATGAAAAATTCCTTAGCAATATAATGGAGTATTATAATATTAATTTGCATCAATTTCTTAAAGAGATAATTCAATTAAATAGTTCACCCTTTAGCAACCTATTCTTTTAAAATCTTATCTCTTTTTGAACTGTCAACCACTTGAAGGAACAGCACTTGATTCTTTCTTGATTGTATGCTAGATGAGGCAATTTTTCCTTGGGGAATAACATTAGCTAAATTAGGAACACTGTAATTTAAAGGTGATTAAGTACCTTTTGTGATTGTTGTTCTATGACTTCAATCTGATAACACTTAAGTGCATGTGTAATCTAGTCTTCCACGGGGCTACTCACATTCATAAGTGGGCTTAAATCCTTATAAGATCAGGACCTAAATAAGCACCACAGTTAAACCTTTTACAGCACATTGGCAGAGGATATATTTGTTCTGATTGCAATGACATTTCACACTTGTGCTTGGTGCAGAAACACTAGGAATGCTTTTAAAAACTGGGATTTTCATTTTACAGAAGGAGAAAGCAAGGCACAGAAAGGTGAAGGATACATTCTAGTCATGAGGCATGTCTGCTTGCAGATCTGGGAACACACTGTGGACTTCTGACCCTCATAGATTTGTGTCCTGCTTCACTCTGTCTGTACTTTGTGCCTTGGTGCTCAGTGTGGGGGGAGCAGCAGAAACAATCCAGGACAGGCAAAGTGACCAAGTCATTGCTCAACCTGCCCACTTATCTCTGGAGAAATTCTTTCTTAATAAACCTACTTGGAGTTTCAGTGGAATAGACTTTTTTATCAGCAGAGCACCTGACGTGTTGAACGATGTCAGAACATGGGCTACTATTGCACCGTTGACAAATTTTAAGGTTGACATCTGTTGGAGGCTACCAAGTAAGATGCTCTCATTGTCAAGAAGTGGCACTGGCATTTGCCCATGAATCAGGATATTCTACAGAATGTCATCACTTGGTAATGAAATGCTCCCTGGTAACGATGGCTCAGAACACAGAAATAGCCTTTGCCCATAATAAAGTTTTGCAAATAATGCTTGCAGGAAGTGATTTGCTAGGAATCAATCAAGCAGATCCCAGAAATAATGCGACAGATGGTAACCCGACATTACCACAGCATCACCCAACTACTTCTTACTCGCACTTTAAACAACCATTTGGACTCAGGTCTTTAAAGAAAAACGTTAACTCTCACTCTACAGCTGGCTGAAGCTGAATTGTCACCCCTAAAATTCTATCCTTAGAAGTCACTAAAAGGCAGAATAAAATTAAAAGTCTGGAATGTCCTTCAATGCAAAATAAAAAAAAAATTAAAAAAAAATTATCAAGACACTATTTTGATGCCTTCAGGCTGTATACCCTGGCTTTATTTTTAGCTGTTAGGCTACAAACAAAAATTTTAAACTTCCAAATTAACACAGTCTTTATTCTAAGTGATATACACAATGAAAATTCAACAAAGTAGATTTGAAATAGAAAATACTGGAAAGAACAAATACTTTCCTGTTTGCATTTTAATTTTTTGAAAATAAAAGTTTGTTGAAATCATCATGTATCCGTTTTTCATGACCTAGCACCTTCTGAGAGAAAAATATTCCACCTGAACAGTTTTAATAAGGTCTGTCTAGGTTGTGACCGGGTACACTTGAGCTACAGTGGTTTAGCAAGTTACTCATCACAATCAGTGACATGGACAGTTTCTCCTTTAACATTTGCAAGGTAAACTCCATTATTTTACATTGTATGCCTAATTTACCTGTTATAATTTATTGAGGCTTGAAATTATTACTTCATTTTTCTGTTGTATGCCTGCATGGTCTTTCATCACCATATGAAGACTTGTTGCTTGCTACAGAGAAGGCAGCCCTGATTCATTAACTAAAGCATTAATGCAGTCCTTAAACAACAGCTTTTCTTTATAGAAGGAGATTTTTTCACTCTCCCATGTGCATCATGCAGTCTGCAACCTTTTGCCCTGGAAACCTCTCATTCCCAGAAAGGAGGGTTGCCAAAGATGCTGTTTGCCCTGAAACAAGGATCATCGCAGAAGCTGACGAAAGCAAAGCAGGCCACCAACCTTCCCTGCCGGATTGCTGGCTGTGCCTGTCCCAGGCGATCCCTGCCACGCTGGGTATGTGGCACACCTGAGGCTCTGCACGTGGCGGGCAGGTGGCATGGTGACAATGGGGACATTTGCTGGGCTTGTCTTTTTGGGAGTGAGGGTCCTGCAGACCTCTCCGACGGGCGATAAATGAGCACAGGACAGGATCCCTCGTGTGCCCGCACCTGGGCACTGCCCGCAATGAACCAAAACACACCGGGTCTCCGGCTCTTCTCGGGCGGCGTTTGTAGGATGTGTTAGTAACCCGAAATTCTACACCTCCCTCTGGGCCGTGGCTGCTCGCTGTGTGTCCGTGGGCAGACAGACCCCTCCAGGGTGTAAGGCTGGTGGTTCCACACACACAAATCCGTTCCACAGCCGGGTCCTGCCGGGCCGCGGGGCAGAGCAGCCTGTTCTCACAGAGACGGCTGTGCACGAACAGGGGCTTCGACCGCACGTTCTGCGGAATCCCCACCGCTGATGTGCGAACCGAGTTACTTTAACAGCCCGGTATCTCGTACGGCCCGCTCTCCCGCCGCTGGCTCTGCTGTGGCACTGCCGGGGCACGGCGAGGAGCGGCCCGACCGCACATACACACACGGGGTAGCTGCGGCTCTACCTCGGCATCGGCAGTGCTGGGGCTGCCGCTGCTCACCACAGACAGCCGAACTGCCGCTCACCACAAAAAAACACCAGCTTTTTTGCCGAGGTCGGCGCCTGCCCTCAGTGACGGGACCCGGAGCGGGACGCGAACCCGTGGCCTCCGCGCCTGGCCCGATGTGCGGCCGCGCGGGTGACGCGCGGGGCGGGGCGGGCGGGGCGGGTGTGTGTCTGTCTGTCGGTGCCTGTCTGTGTGTGTGTGTGTGCCCGGGCAGCAGTGCCTGCAGGGCGGAGCGCGGGGTGTGTGCCTGTCTGTGTGTGTGTGCCCGGGCAGCACTGCCTGCAGGGCGGAGCGCGGGGTGTGTGCCTGTCTGTGTGTGTGTGCCCGGGCAGCACAGCCGCGGCCGCAGCTGCAGCGCGTTCCGCTGGGCTCGGCAGAGACCGGCTTTGACGCGCCATCTCGTCCCTTTTTTTTATACAGAGACAGGATTTTTTCCCCCCCCTCCCGTGTTTCTTTCGGGTCGCGCTCCCTGCCGTGCCGTGCCCGCCGGGATGCGCAGCGATGCGCGCCGGGGCCGCCCCGCGTAGGGCGCGGGGGGCGCGGGGCTGGCAGGGACCCTTCTCCCCGCTCTAGGCAGGGCTGTGTGCAGGTGTGGTGCGGTGCTTTTGGGTGTTCTCCCCCCCCCATTGCCTGTATCGGTCTGTTGAACCCCGCCGTTTTTGGGGTGTTTTGGGGTGAGGTGCGAGCCCGGGGTGTGCGGTTATCCCCCAGCCGAGCGGTGCGGGCGCGGCCGCAGCGGTGAAACCCTGCAATCCTGCCCCTCCAGTGAGCTCCAGCCGGGAAAATGGAGGCTGTGATAGAGAAGGAATGTAGTGCGCTCGGAGGGCTCTTCCAGACCATCATCAGCGACATGAAGGTACGAGGCCGAGGGGCTGGGGGGGTGCCGGGCACGGGGAGCCCCTTCCCACCTGTCCCGGGCGGGGCTGCGCTGGCAGCCGGAGGCGGCGGGACCCCCCGACCCTGCCCGGGACTGGGGTCGGTGCTCCATCCCCGGGGCGTGGGGGGCGAGGTGGCTGCAGGACACCCCCTCTGCTGCTCTCCCTCCTGCCGCCGTGTCCTGCCCAAACCTGCAGGCTGCTGCCCTGCACCAGGCTCGGCGTTTGGAAGCACGCCTGGCTCTTTTCGTTTCGAATCCTTCTCTTCCCGTCCTTTCTGCCCGGTTTGGGCTGCCGTGCGGGCGGGATGGAGCGGGGTGGGGCTGGCAGGGGCGGCGGGGGGATCTCCGTGCCAGCCTGGTGGAGGAGAACCCCACCCTGGGGATGCCCAGAAGTTGATGTGTGCCCGGGTTAGAACTGCGGCTCTGTCGGCTGTGCGGTGTTATTTTCACGCGGTGTGTGCCCAGGGAGGTGGCATTTGCGTCTTTCTGTGCTCGGACACAGAGGTCTCGACTCGTCCACTCTCCTCCACCCACACAAACCCGGTCCCCGCTGCCGAGGGGTCCCTTTGGGAGGGCGCTCCCCGCTATCCTCGGCAGCCAAGGGCACTTCTGCGGGGTGGGTGTTCCTCGGGTGGCGGTGCCTCCCACGCTTCTGCCGTGGAAATCAGCCGCGTGGAAGCGCCGCTGTGCTCCGAGAGCCCCCGGCGGGCGGCCCTGCTGCAGAATACTGCAGTGCTCCCGCACAAGGGCAGCCCGTCCGCCCCCCGCACACCGGGACATGTGCGGGGCCCGCCCCGGGCTGGGGCAGAAACGAGCTCGGGGTGGTTCTCCCGGCCAGGGGCACGGGAATTCCATGGGTGTGCTGAGCCCTGGAGGGAGGGAGGGCTGCGGGAGCTGCCAGGCAGGGCTGGAGGAGGACAGGGGATGCGCTGCGAGGGAGCCTGGCCGAGGTGGAGGGCTCCCCATGTGGCTTTTTGTGGGCATGGAGGAGCTGTCTGCACGAGAAGTTATTTTTTTGGCGAGGTTCATGTGCACTGTCCTCTCAGCTGGGCTAATGAGGAGGCAGGTAATTAAGAGCGTGGCTTGTCAAGAGCAGGCAGATTGCGGGGAGGAGGAGGAGTGTGTGTGTATCTGGTTGTTGTGGTCCTGGGGCTCTCAACCCCCTTGGATTTTAATAATGACTGCAATTTAAAATAAACCCCTCAAAAAGCAGGAAATGATCACAAATCCTGGAGTCATTTTTGTGGTCTGTGCAGGGAACATGCAGGAGATGTTCTGTTCCTGATGAAGTGTGGTTTTGGGTTTCATCACAGAGGGACACCGAGTATGTTTATTCTCTCCTTCTTTCCATAAGTGATGCATTTGGTTTTTCTGGGTCTTAAGCCAATGGGTCTTTGTTGTGTGGATTTATTTTTTTCTTCCCTACATTGCTACTTGCATGGGAATGCTGCTCATCAGAAACATGTTGACATGAGCTTATGGAGATGGGCACAGGTGTGAATATTTTTTTCTTAATGCTCCATAGTAGTGGAACCTGTTTTGTGAACTGGCAGGTACTGAGGGGGGGAGGTTTGGAAGGAATTGCAGCAGATCTTTAGCAGCATTGGTGGTTGTTATGGTTGAAAAATCTGCTTGTTATTTAGCAGGAGTAGAACAAAGAATTTTTACCTGTAATTTAGTTTGATGCAGCTGATGCAGTACTGCTGATGAGATGCACCAGGATTCTTTGTGAATTGTGCACAAAGGAACACGACATTTTCTAAGGAAAAGTAGCTATTTTTCGATAGCTAACCAGGACCTTTCAACTAATCATACCTTTAGTAGTAAAGTGAAAATTAGCATTTTAAGTGCTGTTTCACGTAGTCAGGTCTGTGTGGGCAGGCTTCTGGCAGGATCTTGGAGATGATGCGTAGGGGTCTGCCCACACATACCCAAGTACACTATCTGTGCTGATTTCTCATCGCAGGCTGTGATCAAGGCCCCACATGCCCTGCAGTGCTGAGGGATTTGCTGCAGCATCCACCTTTTTTAACTAAATAGTTCACCGGTTCTTTTATCATATGTATTGCTCTACCTCAAACTTTGTTGTAAAGATGGTAGGGTTAATCAAGAGTGTAAATTACTCTGAAGTCTTTCCAGTGGATGCAGATGGGTGCTGCAGCTGAGGTGATGAAGGCACAGTACATGTGGACTGATTTTTCTCTTTGTTCAGAGTAACACAGAACTAGCTCAGGTGTACCTGTAGTTAATTTTCATCTCTGCCTGACTTTGACAAGGTTACAGAAACTGGAATTACAATTCTGAGCAATGGGATTGTTTCCATTTGTCTCTGTATACTGTCTTAACTTTGAAACTTATATGGGCAATATATGTCAGTGTGACTAACACATCACATTTTTTGATAGCAAGATTATCTCTTACTGGCTGAGGTCCCTTGAACTGTCTTTAATGTTTTCTCCAGAAACTCTAGATTCCTCTCCACCATCTACCAAAAATATTTTTGTAGCTAATACTCAACAAAACATGGTACAAAAAAACTTGGTGTAAAACTGAGTTAGAAAAATTATATTATTGAGTAAATATAGAAACAGTTAATAAATATCCAATTTATACAGCACGTTATTGTACATCACAGAATCAGAGAATATTCTGAGTTGGAAGGGACTCACAAGGATCATTAAGTCCAAACCTTAACCCTGCACGGGTCATCCTCAAAAGTCACGCCCTGTACCTGAGAATATCATCCAAACACTTCTTGAACTCTGTCAGGCTTGGTGCTCTGACCACTGCCCTGGGCAGCTGTTCCAGTGCCCAACCACCCTCTGGGTGAAGAACCCTTTTCTAATATCCAACCTAAACCTCCCCTGACACCACTTCAGGCCATTCTCTCAGGTCCTGTCACTGGTCACCAGAAAGAAGAGATTGGTGTCTGCCTCTCTTCTCCTCATGAGGAAGTTGTAGGCTGCAGTGAGGTCTCCCCTCAGTCTCCTCCAGACTGAACAGAACATCTGGAACTTCAGTCCCCTGACAAGGGAAGTCCATTTTTTCCATGCAAAACAAGAGCCACATTTGTTGAGTAGTATGGTGATGTACATGATGACAGGGTTGTTTGTGGAAAGTCCACAATGGGAATTGTACTTGGCCGTTGTGCTCTAGAATTGGATTTTGATGCTTTGAGATTTCAGGATCAGATTAAAGAATCATAAAGGTGGGAAAATGTCTGCCCATCCCGTCCTTAAGTTTTGATCCATTGTCACAGCCCTGGTGTTTCCTATGATACATCACTGAGTGTGTGGCACTTAGGATTTGTTATACTGTTATGCAAGATCTTTTTCAATGCAATCAAAGTCTATAAAAGCAAAAACAAGATGTGCATGTCCCCTCAAAGGAGTAGTTCTGTGTGCTGGATGCAAACACTGTGCAGTTTCTCTTTGAATGCAGCTTATTTTCTGTAGCTCCCTGTGTGAAGAGAGTATTTCATCTGAATGATTTGTAAATCATTTCTGGCAATTGAGAAATGAGATGCTACAATGTGCTGTTAATTTCAGTATTTCTTTTAGTGCAAAACAAATCAGTGCAGATAGTTTTTGGGAGGGCTGTTACAGATGGATTTTAAAAGAACTTGTCTTCTCATGCAGAGCAGATTTTCTTTAATGCTGTTTTTCCTTCTGAGTTGATTTTACATTCCTTTTAATCACATTGTTCTCTGCTATCCTGAAGAAAAAAGACAACACCTCTGAAAATGTTGAAATTGGCAGTGTTTGTAGTTTGCTTGATGATGTTTCTTTGGCTTTTAGCATGTTCTGTATTTGTCTTGCCTCTTCTGCTAGCATGTGTTTTGACAGAGCAAGGGCTTGCAGTAATATGTACAGCACCTGACATCCGTGGGGTGGGCATGGGAAGAAGACGAGTAATGAGCAATTGGATGAACACAGGTTTTCTATGACTCCATTTATACCAAGTGGGAGGATTTGCTAAATTTTTATGGGTCAGGTTTGGATTACCACTTAGCCTCATTTATCTCCCTGCATGTGAGGGATGTGCAGGTATTGTTGTCATGTTAGTGAACAAAAACAAGGTTCCCAGAGGAGATGTAAGATTTTGGAAAACTTTAGAAATTTTTTAATTTTATGTGTATGTGCTTTATTTATAGTTGTTTAGCTGAAAACTCAGTAAAATCAACCTTTTGCTTCTGGCAGTAACCTTTACTTTAATACTGTAGTACAGGTGAACCCTTTACTTCATTGCTACTGCTGGGACTTGTGGATGAGGTAATGATGCATCTTTGCTTGCAGCCATGCAGAGCTCCTGGTCAAAGCAGAAGAGAGACATGAACATGTGGGCATGAGAAACATTTGTGTTTTTGCAGCTTCTTATCTCCTGTAGGGAAGTGACCTGTGAGAAGCAGCATTTTAATCTTGCTTTTTGTTGATGTTGGGACTAGGGGGTGACCACATCAAGGATTAAGAGTTGTTAAGTAGCCCTGATCGCTTGGGAGGGATGGCCTTGTGCTATTCACACAAATAATATAAACTGAGTGGAAAACATAAAAGATGGAACAAATAGAAATGCTACAATGGTAACTACACTGAGTACAGCTGCAAGTCCTCAGCGTTTATATTAATCCAAGGGACAGCACACATGTACCAGAGAACCTGGGCAAATTTATTTTACCGTGACATGTCGTAGTATGACAGCTCTTCCACAGATGTGCTTTATTTGAAGTTTGAGATCTCTGAAGATTAGGACTATTCAGTTGAATGATTTTAAGGCCTAGTTTCAATCCAGCTGTTAAGGGCGATAACTGTGGTAGGGAAAAACAACTGTGTCATGTATTGGGACCAGCGCTGTTTAACATTGTCGGCAACACAGTGGGATGGAGTTCACCCTCAGCAGGCTTGGTGACAACACCCAGCTGTGTCCTGCAGGGGAGCAATGCCATCCAGAGGGACCTGGACAGGCTTGAGAGGTGGGACTGTGTGAATCACAGAGACCTTACTGCACCTTCTGTACCTAGAGGGGTCCACAGGAGAGCTGGAGAGGGACTTTTGGCAAGGACATGCAGTGATATGACAAGGGGGAATGGCTTCAAATTGAAAGGGGACAGGATTAGGTTAGATGTAAGTAACAAATTTTTTTGCTGTGAGTGTGGTGAGACACTGAACAGGTTTTCCAGAGAAGCTGGGAATGCCCATCCCTGAAAGTGTTCCAAGGTCAGGTTGGATGGAGCTCTGAGCAGCCTGGCCTAGTGGAAGGTGTCCCTGCCCATGTCAGGGGAGTTGGAACCAGACGATTGTAAGGTCCCTTCCAACCCAAATGATTCTGTGATTCTATGTGCAATAGACAGGTACAGGCTTGGAGAAGAAAGGGCATCTCTCTCCTCCCTTTCCCACTTGTGCTGTCTTGCCCTGGCATGTCCGTGACATGACAGTCTTTAGGACAACTATCTATTTCAAATCTAGCAAATCAATGCATCTTCCCCTTCCCCAAAAAGTGTGAAAGGAGTTCATCTGCAGCTTTTGTTCCCATTTTTTTCTTTCCTTCAAGGCATTTGGAGCATAGCTGGCTGCACTGATTTCTTACCCCCACTGCCTCCCAACAACCTGCTTGCCCAGACAGTTGGTTTGCATACACTGAAATTCCTTGCCTTTTCTAACCAGCTGCAGTATCTTTCTGTAAACATCTTGGAGGAAGAGGGATAGACATGCAGTGGAGGCTGAAAGATGGTGCAGGAAGAGAGCCATTGTGTGCCTACGTAAACACTGGGGTTCAGGCAACAAGGCATAGCTGGGAACATACTCACAAGTAGTTTATTTTTTAGGGACACATGCTTTCTTGATCCAAATACTCTTGTGTGAGTGTTAACAATTTATACAACTGCTGAATGTTTGCTGCATGTATGAGGCTGGCTTATTTTGTGACATACCCAGAGCAAAGATTTTTAATGTCTTTTAAGAGTACTCCTTCTGGACCTGGCAGGACACCAAGATCTTCACGATAGGATTTGCAAGATTGTAAGTGTGGAAGGAGTTGTGCAGTACTGCATGAAACACAATTGACTGAACAAATGTTGAAGGACAAGAAGGCTGTGTAATTACAGGCTTGATACGGGTTAATACCTAACAGAGGGTGATATTTGGTAGAGTTTGCTGCTTCCTTCCTCAGTTCTGAGTGCACATGAGCTGTACCAAAATTTTTGTTATAGAATACATAAAAAAAGCTCAAAATTTTTACCATGATTTTTTTTTTAAAGTACAGAAGTGGAAACAGTTGATGGAGTATTGTGAATTTGCAAACACCATCTTCTGCTTGGCAGCTGGTGTGTTTTCAGCTTCTGAATAACATTTTTAAGGTTCACGGTCTACCCAGGGACAGTGTAGTCTTGAAGATCAGCAGAAAGCAATACATGGCAGAGAACAGAATAGGAACTGTATCTAAAAGGGCTCTTTGGTCTACATCAGAACATGCAAAAATGAGTATAGAGAGGTTTGAGTTAGTACCATAAAGAGGCTACTCATTAGAGTGGAGCAGCCTCGTTAGGCTACATATAGAAATGCATTTCCCCCTTCAAGTGTATGTTTTCAATTTGAAAACTATGTTTGCCTTGATACTGTAAGGTGCCAAGCTCTGCTCTGTTTGCTGGGATCTGTACTGACTTTTGAGGACACTGATTGACTTCTTGCTGCTGGGCTGAGAGATAACTTGGACACTGAGACATGTTTGGGAGGATTGGAGGCAAAATGTCTGGTAGCTCGGTGGTTAAGACCATAGCAGCTTTCGTCTTCAAAGTGCTCTCTGTGTGACTTAGCTCCAAAGAATGGCTCCCATTTTACAGAAAGGCAAACTATGGCTGCAGGTTTAGTGACTTCTACTCCCTTCCCCTAGGACAAGAAGGAATTGGGTGCATCTAGAGCATGGAGTTAATGAGGGGATGTTTTTTAAGCTCCCAGTAGTTTCTATCTTCACATACATTCCACTTAATTTTTAGTGATTAAGGTGTAATGTTGGTCATCCCTGCAATAACTCAGTATTTTCAGGCAGAAGAGATGACATCGCAAATGTCTCAACACAACTCCCAACACAAGTGTCTTGAACTCTCATCTTGCAGGTGAAACTACGGGACATCTCAGATTTTAGTGGAGAAGTCTGACTGGAGCATCTTAAGCTGATCAATCATGAAGAATTTTTCTGTCTGTCTTGTGGGGTTGAGTCTGAGCTGTGTATTTTTCACTCTTCTAGTCAACAGCCATAAGTGATGTGTAATTGATTTTAATTCTAGAATGGTAGCTGGAGTGCAGACATCCTTGAACAAACCAGTCTTGCAGGAGTGAACTTGTGTTGGTGTGTGCAATGCTACTGATGAGTGTGTAACTAGAGACATTTGGTTCATGGTACAGAAAGGTTCAGATTTGTTCCCATTTTAGTTTTCCACTGCCACTATGCTTCTCTCCTGAGCATGAGATACCTTTTTTTTTTTGCCACAGAAGTCACATATGTGCTTTATGGTCTCTGAAGCCCTTTGTGTAGTGGTTTGGGATTTTTTGTTAATAAAACTATTTGTGATAAGATGCCTCTTAACAAAACCATCCATGAGCAAACCTCTTGGATGCTTGTTGCCCATGAGCAAACCAAGTGTCTAATTTGGAGCTTGAAAGGGATTATTTATGTTCTCATGAGTGAAATGGAGAGAAAGTAGCCTGCAACGGTGTAGTTGCACTTTACTGTCTGTCAGGAGGCAAAGTTCTTTAAACAATAAAAACTTAGGTACCTGGCTGGTGAGTTTTTCCCAGTGAGATACTTTTGTGGTCAACTGAAACACTTGTCAGTACTTTGGGTCCTGGAGACTGTTACGATTGCTTGTGTGATGGAGACTGTGTTGAGTGAATGCTCAGAAATTGCGGTTCCTGCTTGCTTGGCAAGAAGTGATGAGACCCCAGTGGTGCTGATGACATTACCAACACAGGGCTGTTGGCTTGAGGCTGTCCTGTGTAGGTATTAACTTGAATGACTGCCTCCCGATATTTTAATTATCTTCATTTTGATCCAGCTGAAATATTGTGGGTTTAGAAAATAGCTGTTGAGAATGTACAGTGGCCACTTAATGACTGAGTGGATGAAAGGCGGTATTGATGAGTCTCTGAGGAGAAATCTGCTGTTCAGACTTGCAAACTTGTTCAGACCTGCAGGGAAGAATGTGGAACTAAATGCTTCCTCTGGAAGACTACTTAATGTCCAACTTTTTTAATGTGGCATGGGATAAAAGGTCTCTAGAAGCTGTGGCTAGTTGTTTCCCCCCCTCCCCCCCCTCTGTCTTGTGAATAACTTCCTATGTTTAGAGAGGGAGAGACTGTGTGTTTATGCATGATGTATTTTCTCACAGTATGAGTATAACTTTTGTTTGCTAATTACTCAATCTTGGATTTAAACCATGAAATCACTACTTTGGAGTTGCTTTTCTTCATGTTACAAACCATGAAACTGAACTGTGGACAGTACAGATCTGACGTGGTCCCTATTGACGTAGAAGGAGGCTCCTGAGTTGGGTGATATGCCAGGATAAGTGTTCACAGGTCCCTGCTGTATTACAGATTGAAGTCACAACCACGGGGCAACTGGTATCCCCCACTGGGCATGTTTAAATATGGGCTAGCCCAGTGCAGGTGTTATTATAATACAAATTAAAGACTCCAGAGCTCTGACAACAGAATGGTAGCAGACTTGAGTTCCCTCCCCCTTTAAATGATTAGTGAGGTTTAATAAGTACCAGTGTTCTTGCAAAGCAGTGCTGCATTTCAGTGCTCAGGGAACTGAGCATTCTTTAGAGGTCTTCGGGTGGTCTGGGAATGTAGAAAGAACTGATATTTATGGGTTGTTGTTTGTTTTGGGGTTTTTCCCCCAGTGGGGTGAATACCCTTTTCTGGACTTCCATGGCTGGATTTTAGTCTTGATTTTTTTCAAGATATCATGCTATTATCTGTATTTTTTTCATGTCCTAGTGTAGTGTTTAGACTAAAAACTAAACAATTTTGAAAATACTAAACAAGTGGTTCTGTGATACATAGAAGAAATATCTAGTTGACAGGTTTTTTTAAAAGCCTATGAGATGTCTTCAGTAGTGTATTGTTGCATAATTTTCAATGTTGTGATAGTGTATCACCTTGGAAAGCAAAGCTTGGCATGTCTATCTATACTGTGCATGCTGAGGGAAATGCATTTTTAATCCTGCCATTCCCTAAACAAGTGGCAGAAATAATGGAAGTAGATGCATATGAGACTTTGATTTTAATTACCCCGGCTTTCTTTCCTGAAGGGTAGTTACTGGCTGAATGACATTCTGATTTTTGACATGCTTTTACTTTCACCTGTGTGCACAGTAATCTCTCAAAACCCTGAGTCTGTACCTGTCTGCTCCCCTGTTCAGTAATGTGTGTGCTCAGCTCTTGCTGTGAAATCCTGTGAAGTTCATGTCTTGTCTTTTGCTGTTGATGACTTTTCATTCCTGGCCCAGTAAGGGTTTAGTATGGTTTGGGAGTCTCTTTTGCTGATGGAGCTAAGCTCAAACTTCCCCTGTGCGCTGTAGTCAGTACCTTTAGCATAGAAAGACAGATGAGACTTAGCAGTCAGATGGTCTCTGTACTTGCCTTGTGGGAGTATTCCTTTAAGACCTGTACATAAATGTTTTACTCTTCCTGAAAGTGTTCCAGGGAAAGGAAACTCTTGACCTTTCAGAGTTGCCTGTTATCTGGTCTTACAGTTGAATGGATTGTCCAATCTGAAACTCCTCTGCTGCAAGTAAAACTGATTATTTCTTGTCCTGCAGCACTGGAAAACAGATGATGGACATCAGGCTACAGGATGCTCTTGAAATTGGTACTGGAACTGCACTGATGGAGCTGTGGTATTGAATGTAAGGAATAGGGGGTTGACAGGATAGATTTAGACTGGACACAAGAAATTATTTTAGGATGAGAGGGCTGAGTCAGTGGAACAGGTTGCGTAGAGAAGCTGTGGATTCTCCATCGCTAAAAGTGTTCACGTTCAGATTGGAAGGAGCTTAGAATAACCTGATAAAGTGAAAGACATCCCTGCCCATGGCAGGGTGGTTAGTCTAGATGATCTTTAAATACCCTTTCTAACTCAAGCCAAAGAAGTAGTGGGATAGGTGTTGTGTACACCTCTGCATCATCATAAAGAGTGAAGTCTCTCAGCAAAATTTCTGTTTCAGTCTGTTGAAAGACTTGAGACCACTCTGGTGAGTGACTGGGAAATAGGGAAATAAATGCAGTTTAGAAACATTCATGAGATAGGCTCTTGATATTTTTCAACCTAGACAGAGGCAAAACCAACAAACAGAATTGTTTTGGTAGAGAAAAGCAATTACAAACTTCAGGCAAGATGATGATAATTCTATGCTCACCTGTGTGTTGCAAGAGCTTTTGTGACTTGTTAAAGGTCTGGGCAGCCCTATTCATGAGTCATGGGCTTGGCTAACTAGGTGGATTGCACAGAGGAACATATTGGTGTTTGGTAGCACTTTGTAATTCTTGCAGTTATGGCTGGCCATGTGCCCTTTCCCCCAGTTGACTACTGGTTCTTCTAGAAAAGAGGAAAAACTTCCAGTGCCAGATGTTACCTGAGAAGGGAAGCTTCTGATTGTCAACCAGTGTGTTGAGACATCTGTGGCCGGAACCTTTTCCCCCCTTCCACACCCTTAATCAGACCATCACTGTTTTCCTGTCCCACTCCCATCCACTTTTTTCCTGTTTTTGCCAGTTGAAGGACTCCTGGAAAAGTGCTAGTCTCTATGTGCAAACTATACTTTCCTATCCAGGCCTTTCTTTGTGTGTAACATCTGTGACTTTCTGTGGTGTCCAGCACAATAAAGTCTCTTTGCTGCTTGGAGGTAGTATAGTGAATGCCACAGAAACGAGACATTCATAATAATCTGTATGATTCTCTTATCTGGTAAAACTATAAAAAGAAATCTTTTGTTTACAGCATAATTTTCTTTGGAGGGGTAGGAGGAAGCAGAAGCCAAGTTACGATTTTTGTTCCAAAAATAGATGTATGGCATTTGGATGTGTTACTAGGGCGTGAAGCTCTGTAACAGTGCTGTGTGTTTGGGACTCAGCTTTTTAGCTTGTCATAGCTGAATGACTACACTGAGGTAGAGAAATCCTTACTCCTGTAGCCTGTGTAGTGTTTTTTTTTCCATTTTATTGAAGTCTGCAAGTAGTTGTTGTTAGTGCTTTTTTTGAAAGGCATACACCTCTTGCTTTGATAACCTGTGAGATAAACCAAGGCATGGTTGCCTGGTTCCTTTTTCTCCTGCCTCTCTAGATGAAACAGACAAAATTAGATTCTGAATTTGCTTTACTGTAGAGCAACTCTGTCTCTTCCCCCCTGCCCCAAAAGTTTAGGTGGGTTGTTGCTGTGAAGAAGATGCCAGACTGTTCATGCTGTCTTTGTACTTGATGTCCCTGCAAGAGCTGATAATAGCTCTAAAAACCTTTTTGATAAATGAAAGCACTTAAAAGAACTCTGTCAAGGGTTTTTTTGAAGATGTGATGCGTCTCATCTCTGGGAATTGGGGTGCCTGGAAATAAATTAGTATAGTAAATGTCTTTTCACTTCATAGAAAGAGAAGAATCATAACTTGGCAGAAGGAGTCACAGAACATTTTAAAACTGTCAAAGGCTGCTGATACTCAAGTTGTAATCTTAAATAAGTACAACAATCTGAGTTCCTATTCTTTCCATTAGATGTAATCAATAACAGTTTCAGTAAATATGATCCTTTGCGGCAGGTCTGCCTTTCCTTTATTGAGAAATCATTGCATTTATCATCTTCTCACTTCTCCTGCAGAATTGCTGATCTGAAAGGGAGGGAAAACCTATCTCCGATAACACTCTGGTAGAGTTGTGTTTGTATAGGGTGGTTGTGCTGGTTCACAAAAAAAAAAATTCCACCTGAGGTTTAAGTTCTTCCAAAGCTGCATCTTGGTGATCATTGCCTGTTGTTTCCTGGTGTGATGGGCTGACCTTGGCTGGCTGCTCTTTATCTCTTCCTCCTCAACAAGACGGGGGAGAAAATAACGTGAAAAAGCTCATATATGAGACAAAGACAAGGAAACCACTTACCAGTTAGTTACTGTGATGAGCAAACTGGACTCAACTGGGAAAGTTGAAATTTATTGCAAATTAAAATAGATTTGAGTGGTGAGGAAGACAAATGAAAATTAACACATCTGCCTGTGTCCATGGGCCTGGGTGTCGGATGGGATTTCCCTGAATGAGGATGGTGGCCCCTTCCCTCTGTGGCAGCCCAGGAGCGGTGGGTTTGGAGGACGCCGTCGGGCCGGTGCTGTCGGCTCTGGGTGTTGGTGTCTGGCACTTGTGGGTGACTTGCCAGCTCAGCCTGGTGCCTTTCAGACACTTGCTGTCCCTGAGGGGAAGCTGTATCATGTCCCTAATTGCGGACGGGCTACCTGAGCGACACAGGCACGAGGCACCAGTTTGTTTCTCAGCCCTGAGGCGGAAAGGTGGTTCCCTGCCTGCGTGCAGCACAGATTAGCTGGAGCTGGGCCCTGGGATCAGGTGACTAATCACCTGTAAACCCACTAATTAAGCAATGGGGTAGGATAATGGCATGTTGGGGCTTTCTGGGGACATGCCTGGCTGGGCAGGTGGGCTACCGAGCCCCACAGGGGCCCTGGTGCTGTGGAGTGCCGTATGGGGATGGGAAACACTCATTCCATGAAGGACACGCCAAATTTCTTCATTCGATGTTGAAGAAATAATCAGGCACAAAGTTATTTTGGGGGAAATAGTCCTTGTGTTAATCCATTAACAATTTTCAAGTTCATTGAGACAAACCTTCACTGTAATCCATCTCTGGTTTAACTCTGAGGAGCTAAACAGGGATTTGTGACCTAAAATCTTGCTGTGGCTCTTCCCCAAGCAGGGCTGGAGCTGGGAGAGGCCTCCTGCTTTCAAAGGTAAGGCCAGACCTTAGTCACCCTGACATTTAAAGAGCAGAAAATTGATTTCTTTATCAGCCAGCTGAAATCAGAAATTGCAGAGGGAAAAGAGGAAGCTCCAGGAGAGGCAGCATTTAAAAACACTGTGTTATTATTCTTCAAAAGTGGCTTTATGTCACAAAAACGCTTCTTGTATGAAGATGTCAAATTCCACCTGCCGTTTCCTTGAGTTTAAATTGAGAAAGTAATATACATTGAATCAAAGATGAAGTTTTATGGCTCTTTTAGTGTGTGTTTTCTACCACCATTAACATTTCTCCTGACGCCTCTTTGACAAAAGCCAGAACTATTGCTGGAAATGCAGAGGTGGGACAGGGAGTGAGAGCAGGACTGCCATGCTCCAGGTGACATGTGAAGAGGTCTTGCTGGAGCAGCTGCTGCCCAAGACACTGGAGCTGTGCAGATTCACAGCACTAGTGTGATTCCTGTCATCTCCTTGGCATCTCCACAAGCATCACTTAATTCCTGGGTACTGGAGGTGGGATAAACCTCCAGTTATTTGGTCTTGGAAAGTGGTGGGTGACGTGCATTTCTGCTGTAGGTAGGAGGAAGGGGGGGTTGTGGTTTCAGCAGGGGTGTGGTGATGGAAGTGCTCTTTGGAAAAGCTCAAAGGGATGACAGTGCATGACTTCAGCTGTGTGTTCCTGAGGGAGGGATGACCTTGAGCACGTGGCATCTGCAGGGAATCATGAAAGGAAATTCTTTTGGAACCCACATGCTTCTTAATTTTCAGCTGAGTTTATTAGAGAGAATTCGGAGTTGCAAAAGACAGGTCAATATATGGCCAGCTGAGCAGATAATGCAGGGATTCATCACTGATATAAGACTGCTGAAAGGTTGTCTTTAAAAATTCAAAAGCAAACAAAAAAAGAACCCCAGCAAAATCTGCCACCTGAGGTATTAATTCAGTGACTTTAAAAAAAACCACAAAAAGCTTTTTCTACTGTTTGAAATGAGATCACCTTTGCCAGTGCAGGAGAGGCCAGGGGAAGAAACTGCATTTGATTTCAACCAAACAAATATAGCAAACAACTTATTAAAATGAACTGTCACAGTTTATTTGAGCAGGCTTGGCTTGAAGAGAACAGTGTTTTCAATGACAAGGACTAAATAGTGTAATGCTTGGTGACTTCTCCAATTTTGCTTGCTTTGTGGCCAGGTTGACCATAAAAAAAATAAAAAAAAGGTATTTTATTGCGGAGCTGTGTTTTTCTGGGAGTGTCTTAGGCTTCCCTGGGAAGCAGCTAAACGCAAGGCTGGTGTCAGTCTCCTGCATGCCATTAGGATGTATTATCCAGCTGGATAATATATTGCCGAGATGGAAACATAATCAGGCTGCTTTGGTATCCTCTGCTGGAGAATCCAGTAAAGCTTTGGGTCCTCCTGTTAATTGTCAGGGCTTTCAGGGCTCCTGGCATAGACATGCATAATGCATAGACGGTGTGCAGGTGACATTGAGAGACCGGGTGCAGAGTAGGGGATTGCAGTAAGACTAATAGCTTTAGGAAAATAGAGGGTTTTTTTTCCTCTTTCAAGTAATTGGTAGATTTCTTTCATTTTTAAAATGTCTGACAGTTTTTGCTTATCACAAGTCACTTTGTATTGGAGGTCTTACCGCCCAGATCACTGCTATTTTGCCTTTCCCCTTTTGCATTTCCCACTGCCTCCATCATGTGTAGATATAAAAAGGTTTTGTGAACACCTGTTTGCTTTTTTTGTGGTTTTTTTTCCCTTGTGGCTTTTTTCTTTTTTTTTTTCTTTTAATAAAAAACCCACAAGCCATGCTGAAAAAGCTATAAAGTACCAATAGGCTTCCCAGCAAGTGTCTGGGAGCTGCCTTGCCAGGGTGTGCTGAAGAGCTGGAATTTGTCTGCCAGCTTTTGGGGAAGGATCTGTCTCTGCCCAGCACAAAACATGGCCTCTCATGGCAGTGTGGGCAGTGGATTTGGGTTTACTTAAAAAAAGCAATCCAGTTTATACGGGTGAATGAAGTTTGCTAAAGCAACTGCACTCGCTTCTTCCAGTCAGAGCTGGGGTAGGGTTAGCCTTGAGGACCTGCCTTATCTGGGTTTTACTGTGTTGTTGCTCTGGTAACAGCAAATCTTACACCTTTTTTAAAGGAGGCAGGGATATTTTATTTTACTCTCTGGACTCCAATCAAAGGGAAATTGAAATTTTGAGGTTTCTTTCAACCACAGTTTTTGTTGTTAGCAGAAAATTTGAACTTTCTCTGCAGAAAGCCACCCTTTCTTAGTCTAAAAAAATCATCTTGTTTTTCTAACTTACGTAAATAAAGATCATTACTTGCAAGAATATGTGGTGTATTCTAAATAAAAACCCCGGTGATTTTAACCGGATTTTAAAAACTGGGGAAAATTTTACAGGAAACTTGAGGTCAGGAAGAATTAAACCTTCTTGAATACTTTGCATACACTCAATGCTGTGCTGCTTTATCAGCTTCAATTCAGAAGTAGTCTCCAAGGTCATTCAGGAGTGTTTTGGAAGCAAGTCGTGCAGTGATAAGGCAGCTGTTGGGAAAGTTGGTTGTGTTATGCTGTCACTGTACCTTTTCTGTGTCTGATTGCTGAGTTACTTTGAGGCAGTGTTTGAGGTCGTCTCCTGGTCAAGATCTTAATTTTACAGGCTTTCAAAATTACTTTGTTTGATTTATTTTTTAGAAAGAGGATGGGAACCTGGTAAAAACAGGGATTATCAATTAGTAGAGAACAACTGTGATCCTGCCTTTGATTTTGGGAGCTTCTGTATGTGTTGTTGCAATATCCTAGCATCTCTCTTTTAATGGATTTGGTTTTGGTCTGTCCACCCAAAGTGAGGCATTTCTTTTCACTGCTTCAGTTGAAACCCCTCTTCTTGCCCAGTGTTTCTGTTTGGAAAATCTCTAAAGCCTCATCAGATGACCTATAGTTTCATCTGTATTCAGAACCAGTTGACATCCCATCTGCTTGCAACTGGTGTCTGAGGATGTGTGAGAGAATTTGCTGCGAAAATTAATTTTGGTGTTAATGGAATAGGATTTGGTACAGTCTTGATTATTGGTTCATAGCTAATTTCATTTGATTTGTAGTATCAAAACCATGATGCTCAAATTAAGTATTCATGATTGTGTTTTGTTTTTTCTTGCAGGGAAGTTACCCAGTGTGGGAAGATTTTATAAATAAAGCTGGGAAACTGCAGTCTCAGCTTCGGTAAGTTTCATATTACACAGTCAAGATCCCCTAGAGTTCCTTGGATGTGGAATCATTAAGACTAAATGCAGCTTTTGCCAGGATAATTTGCTAAGCAGGTCCTAGTAAAATTGTGCATATTTCATAGTCAACACCCATGTGTGTATACTACTGCTACTACTGGTGTTTTAATGTATTTATGAAAATCCAAAATCTACCACCAGCTGTACGGAATAAATATAAAATGAGGTAAATTTCATGGATATTGGAAAGACAATTTACCGTTGTTTAGTGAGCACACATTTCAAGTTAGCCCTATGTTACCCTTTTTATTAGTGTAGAATACAGAGGGGTTATATTAGAAGAGGGTTTAAAATACTAAACGTTCAATCTTAACAGCACTTTCCTGTGCCTTAAAAATGAAGGGAATTCCTTTGCTGGATTGGTGATTATTAAAACTTAGGTTATTTGGGTATACTTTGAAAATAGTGTTCTGGATTACTTGATAAGTGCCATTAGTATCACACTCAGAAAAATTCTGTTATCTCTAGAATTCATTCACTTGTAAGGTTTGTTTTTGCTAATATGAAGACAAGTTCCATTTCATTGCAACTCTCCCTGAATCACAATCTCCACTGTGCTCTCTATGACTTTAATGTGTTTTTCCCAGCAGCAGCAGTAACAGGTTATTGGCAGTATGGTTTGTGGTTCTGTGTTTTGTTAGGAACAGTTCCTGAAGAAGCTGGGGTTTAGCCTCATTTGCCCTAAATGGCTGGAATATGCTGTTCTGCCACACTGTGCCTAAAATGCCACACTTGCATGTGGATTTTCATTTTCCAGCCATCATGTCACATTGAGTATGGAAGATACAGAGGAAGGAGAGAAATAGAGAACTTTCCTAGCCTTTTGTACCCTTCAAACACTGGCCTTCTGGGATGGCATGAAGGGATAGTTTTGTGTGTTTCCCAGTCCTATGCTGTTGCATTCAATCAGTGCAGTGCTACAGGAACATGCAGACAGGCAGCTTGAAAGCCTGTGTTTGAGGATTTGCTGTTTGTTTCTAGCAAATGTGAGCCTTTTTCCTCTGTTTCATTTCTGTGTGCTCTGATAAAGGGCAGCACATGTCATCTGAGCTGGAGCCAGGTCCTCCTGGATCTTGTTACTGGAGAAATGGACCTTTGTTATTAACAATATAATTAATAATTAACAACATGGTACACAAATAACAGCATGACCCACAAGTTTGGAAGATGAAGAACACAAACACTGTTAAAGAAAATCCCAGGAAAGGTTATCTGGTTGCAGGACTCAATATTGCTAGCTAGCTGTTGGGGGTTTTCTTGCCCTTCCTTTAATCTCCTGAACATGTGGAGAGTCCTTATGCATTTGGTTGGCCCTGTCACGCCTGGGGTGGTTTTTTCTGTGTGTGTGTTCAAATCTTTTGTGCTGTCAGTAGGCCATTTACTACGCTGCCAGTTATGGCCTCTGTATCTTGAGCATATTTGGAGTGAGACTTGCATAAAACCTGACCTAATTAAGCAGTACTGTGGTCTTTCTGGCCGAGGATCAGCTTCCCTGCAGGTCTGCTGGGTTTTTTGAGGCTAGCAAGAAGTCCTTGAAACAAAAGTGAAATTGGTAGTCCCCATTCTGGATTTGGGAAATGTCCTTATCAGCTTGGGAAGGGCTGACCTGATACTGTCAGGAGGGGAAATCAGAGCTGCTGTTAGAAAAGGGGTGCAGGAGCAGCACTGCGAGGTAACTGTGCAGAGGGCACAGTGGTGCCTTACCTGGCCTACTTTCACTGTAATTGGGTCGACCAGACTATAAACCTTCAGCTATCTGGACTGGCCTGAGGTTTTTCAGGGCTCTGGGGCCTGCTTATCTAGAACAAACGTGCTTGGAAAATTGTAACTCACGTTTGTTGTGCACTTGAAGAGGTGTGTGGTCTGAGGTGTGTGAAGGAAGATTGGGCTAGCAGGGTTGACACTGGATTGTGAAGTCTCAGATTGCTGGTGTACCTTTTGGGAAGAGTCCCATTTAGAGGAACACTGCATTAGGAAAGGGTTTTGTTTGCTTTGTTTTGGGGAGTTGGTGTTTTTTGTGGTTGTTTTTGTTTTGGTTGGGTTTTTTCCCCCTTGGAGATTCTTTTCTGCACTCTTCCATTTGCCCAAGAACTCCTGACCAATCTGGTTTCCAAGAAGGTGCTACTTTCTTTTTCAAGGGATTCTCCTGCTCCCTAGATGAAAAACTCAGGAAATTGGCCAAGATCCTAGACAAAAGGAAGTTCCTCCATGTTTATTCTTAAAATATACATGTTCCCTGGAAATAGCAGTGACTGTAATTTGTACACTAATGGGTGCAGTATAATGTGTGTTAGATTTGTTTTTCATGTTTGACTGCTTAATATTAGTTCATCAGAGGAAATCAGCTTGAAGGAGGATGGCTGTGCTCTTTTGAAACAGCACCTGTCCTGTGCAATTCTCAGCATGGAATTAGCGTGGCTGCCTCCAAGTCCATAGTACTAACACAAAGCGAGGAAGGGATTAAGAAATGAAGGAGGGAAAAGGCTAAATTCAGATATAAAAGAGGATACTTTTTGTGGCCTCTGCAAGTTCACAGTGTTATTCTTTATAAGCCTAAATGTTTTTGGCAGTAATCAAATAGGCATGAATGAGACACTGCTAATGTTTTGTTATCTGTATGCATTTCAGGACTACAGTAGTAGCAGCTGCTGCCTTTTTGGATGCCTTTCAGAAAGTGGCTGACATGGCTACTAATACACGTGGTAAGCAGATGTGTCAATATTGAGTTTAACAGAATGCTGTGTGGTTTATACCATTTGTCGTAATAAAAAAAAAGTCTTAACTTGTTACATTGACAAGCAGATCTGTGAGACATCTGTTAGATGGACTTGCACTTCGCAAACAGGCACGTGAAAAAGGAAATTGTCTTTTCTTTGCAGAAAAAAATGCTGGAAACCTGTAATTTAAATGTGTCATCAATCATGTGAACACTTCTTAATTACCATTTGAATTATACGTTGATGAATAATATTTTAGAAAGCAAGATTTACTGAAATCTGTATTCACTGATGCTTCTGTACCTTGCGTAAATGTAAAAGGCTTGATGTTCAGCTGGTATAAATAAGTGTTGGGTTGCTGGAGACAGAACAGATACCAGCTGATTCAAGGCCCTTGGGGTGTGCCAACAATGATGCCAATGGCCTGTACTTATATCTTCAAGGAAAGTCTTGGCTTGTCCTTCCCCTTTAGGGATGACCTTACAAGTCAACATTGATTTTCTTGGGCTGTGGGCTTCTCTGGGTATCAATCTAAGCTTGGTGAATATGGAGAGCCAAAGCAGTGCAGCTGTCATTCTTTCCAGACTGCTGAGTTGGAAGGAGACAAAAGGCTGGTTCTCTCTGGTGTTGGGTGCCCAGTGACCAAGGCATCACGTGCAGATGTCCCTGCAGCAGTACGGCATTCCCTATGGTCACTGTGTCCCTGGGCTGTTGCTGAAGACTAAATCCAAAGTGCATGTAGTACTGCTGAGTGAGCAACTTTTGGTCACCTCCAGCCTTAGAGGTTTCGTAACATTTTTTTTTAAAGTCCTAATGTGTCCTTGGCATTTGATTTGGAGAGGAAGAAAGTAATACTGGTGACGTGAAGAGTGTGCATTTGTGTTATCAGAGTTCAAGCTCAGACAGACTTGCATTTCCCTTCACTTCTGGCTAACAGGAGTAGTAGCAGCTGCTGAAGTGAGTATCAAGCCATAGAATGACAAGAAGGAAGAATATTTTTTTCCGGTCTAAAGCTAATATTTGCATTCTGATAAGAAGTTCCTCATTATATGCATACCTTCTGTAAATTATGGGTAATCTACTCACATAAAATAATAAACATGACAGAAAGTGGAATAAACCAAGGAAGAGACCCAAGGCAGAACTTAACTTGGATTTCCAACATGTCTTTCCTTCAAGCGTTTTCTGTTCTATTTCTTCTCCCTTGCCCAGGGGGAAACAAAGTAAACTAGCAAAATCCTTGAGACTTGTCTTCTAGCTGTGCTGGCAGGCTTATAGAACTTGCATTGAGATACCAGAATGACTGAAACTTTCCCATTCTCAAACAAAAATGGCTTGTGCGGGTTTTTGAAGGGTATTTTACTCTTTCTGCTGTGTTATTTGGACCCCATCCAGCAAGTGTTGTCTTGTCTCTTATCTCTTTGAACACATCCTTTACAAAAGGAGCTCTGTGAATCCAGGCATGCCAAATTTGTATAGCTCCTCTGTTCTGTCTTCTGCCTTCTCTGACTGAAAGGATAGAAGGGAATTTTTTTTTTATTTTTAGAAAGTGATGTTCTGGGCAATGAATCAAAACTCCAAGTGAGCTGGTGGTTCTGATCTGCCTCCCAACCCAAGTTGCATTTGTGTCCATCGAAATATATATGTGAGGTTGCACGTTGGTTCTGTATCAAATACAGATCCTTCCACCTTGCTGTGGAGAGAGGTGAACGCCTGGCCTTGTTAAAGGTGATGGCACAGCTCCTTATGACTTACTAGGGCACAGTTACATAAAGATGTATTTTGCTGCCAGTATAAAGATTTATAGTCCAAAAACGAAACAGAACAGTGTTCGTATTTTTCTTCTGTGATGTGGGGATTTTAATGGTCTCTCAGTTTTCCCTATGAGGAGTTACCTACCTTGCACAATTCTTCATTAAATCTAGCCTGTTACTTACCCAGTTTATAAACCCATGCATTTGATTGTCTAATCAACACCTGGCTGTGCTTTACACTGTTTAGCGGGTTAACAGATAAACCAAAGTTTACAGCTAACAGATTAACCAAAGTCAGCAAAGTTCATTTTCAGTTTCTGTGATATATGAGACTTGTGTAGCACTTCCCAGGACAAAGGCAGGGAAGTTGGTGTATTTTAAATCATAAGGCTGGTTTATCATTGCACGAGCCAAGTGCTGCTTCTTAGAACTAACTGTATATAAAAATCCTGAAGCAGGTGCCTCTTCCAGAGGGACAGTGCTAGTTCCTTGTAGGATGAAATGGAACTTTGTAGGATGACTGAAGTATTGTGAAGCTGGGTGCTGCCTTTAATTTGTAATTGCCCATAGCATTGCAGAAAATGGCCTGTTATTTTAAGACCCACTCATCTAGCTGATGAGAGTGTTTTATCAGTCAGCAAAAGCACTCTCTGGCTACTCTTTAATCTGTTTGCATCAGCATTAGCTTTGAAAGAAGAAAAAGTATTTACATGGATGTAAATGTCCGTGCACACCCGAGGGGAGATGGATTTCCTTTGCAGTCACCAAGTGTTCAAGAATGAGAGCTGATTTCCATCAGTGCCAGTCCTTGTTCCGGCTGATATCTTTATCTTGTGTGCCATTACTGCTGCCCCCAAGAGTGGTCTTTTCCCTTCTGGTTCATCGTTCTTTCCGTGTCATTTACGTCCTTCTAATTCTGCAATGGTAATGAAGTTAATCTTAACATTCCTATTTGGAGCTCAAATAGAAGGCATAATTGGAGCTCCGCCTATGGTAAAACCATGGTTTGATGAGTTGGATAACCTGTACTTTGCTGTGTTTTCTTCACATTGTAGCTTCTGAGGTAGGAAAAGCCCTGAACGTGAAGTACCCAGTGTTTTGTGGTGACTCAATACACAAATGAATTTTTCAAGCTACTCATTTCAGCTTTTACTTCCTTCTTTGCTGTCCCTCCATTTAAATGTGTATCAACCCAACGTTTAGTCTCTCCTTTTTCCTCAGTTCAATGCTTTTTGATTTTCACCTGACAAGGGAAAACACAAGGGAAGTAGTTCTGATGTGTGGATCACCAAAATGTTTTATTTCTGTGGGTCTGGTCATCTGAAAAACATAATTTGAATGGAGCATGTTGTCAGGTTATGTTGCTAATTCTATAATGATTCTATACAGCAGTGTGTGTGGTTTTTTGCTGGAACCAGAGATTTTTGAAAATTGAATTCCTTCAGATATTTTGACTTTTGAGCTCTGACAAGATAGAAACATCTGTGTAGCAGTTTGTGTTATTCAAGCTGTATCTGTTTAGCATACAGCCCAGCAGAACTCCAGTCTGCAGAGGAGTCTGTGTTATTTCTCACTATGATTATTAGAGAGAATACTCACAAAATATTAAATGAAGTAGCACAGGATACAATGATATAAATCATTCGTATACCTTAAATAATATAATAACGCTTAAATACGTTAAAAGTGAAGTTTCCCTTTGGGGAGATGTGTGTTCATGAGTTTTTGTCTGGGCTTTTCTTATATGGCTTATGTATTTCAGTATTTGAAATTTTGAATGTTTTTGTCTGCATCAATTCTAACTGAAGCATGGAAGAGATTTCAGTCTAATTTCGTTTCATAACTATTTACCTGATATTTTGTGCATTAAAAATTTATTCTGTTATGAAAGCAAGGACTGTGAATCCTGAACACAAACATGTATCACTTATACTGTAAGTTGGGTTTGAACAGTATGTAAAAGGACGTGTGTAAACTGCTCTGGTTTTTGCATGCTGGTATTCTTCTGCCTCTGCTGCATTTGAATGTCCTTTGTAGATAAGTGCTAGAATTCAGGAACTTGAACAAGTAGGTGTGAAAATTAACTATCCTCCTTGTGTTATGAAGGAGATTAATGTGAAGACATGCACCCTTCTTCTGTATCCCCTTAATACACCATCAGCAGCTTTTGTGGAAAAAGCCTGCCCCAGTCTTGCCTACCTACATCTGCACAGGTGCAAATTAAAATTTATGGAAAGATGATCTAAAAGCTTTGATTTACCCAAGCTTAAAATTGATCTTCAAAGTGAGATTGTTAATGAGGCGGCTGATACCCAGTCTTGTGGTTTTTTGTTTTTCCTTCATATTGAAGGGTTTTGCATATACATAGGTGTGTTTGATATTAGCAGATTAGTTAAATCACTTCAAGATACGTTTCAGTTTATCACAAGGCTTTCTCTGGCCAGTTGGATTCCACGGATTTTAATGCTGTTTGAAGTTGCTTCTTGGCAAGTCAGCTTGGCAAGTGCTACTAAAGGTATGTTTTCCCTGCCTTTGGTAATTCTGACATCTGTCATTCTGGTTGGAACTATTTACATTTTCCATCTCTTTCATTTTGTACATGTCTGAGACAACTTTAAGGATTTTAAGGCTACTGACAAGAGTTGCAGGAAATTCCAGTTGAGAGGGAGACCTTCTCTGCTGGTCAGAGGGGTCTGAGGTCAGGGAGGGAAGCCCTGTGGATGCTCAGCCAGCTGCCAGCGGGACACTGAGTAGACCTAGAAGCAAAACTCAGCTCGAGTCTGCATGGCATGCAGCAGTGACAGGGTACCAAAACCAGCGCAGTCATTTTAATGTTACCCTTTTGAGGGGCAGGATATATCAGTTTGGAAGAAGTGCTGCATTACAGTGCCTGTATCTTTCATGCTCCAGTAAATTTTATCAGCATGCAAAAATGTAAATGTGGTTTAGTGCTTTTACTTACAAAATTAACTTCTATTAATATCTGTGAGTGTGTGCCTCAGGTAGCTCTTGTACTGCACTACTCAGTGACTGCTCTTCATGTTTAATAAAGCTGCTTAAAATAGTACCTTTGCTGCAGATCTGTGTTCCTGGGCAGACTGTATCCATGTTGCTCCAGGTATTGTGTGAGTACACCTTCAGGTAGTTCTTACTCCGGGTGTTCCATTGTTATTTTAGCCAGGATCTATATGGTATGTATTTAAGTGGTTTTCCAAGGTGACAAGCTGCACAAAAAGGTTGCAGGGCTGGAATTAGTGTCTGTTATCTCCCAAGTAAGTGTGTTCAGGCTTTCTGAACCAGTATCTCTCTCACGGCAAATATGGCACAGTGTGACCCAAGGAATGAATCCTTGGTGTCACAGCAAAATCTTATGGGCAGTACTGAAAGGTGGCTTTTTGTTTATTTATTTTAATTAAGAAAAAAAAACCCCAAAAGACCAGAAATGGAGCCTGGGGAGGGGAAGGACACCAAAATCTATAGCAGTAGACCTAAAAGCAGTGCAACATTTTTGAAATAAATTCCTTTTCTCCTGGTTATGGACTGGGGAGTTGTAACAATGATCTGTGCCTAATTTCAGAGTGAAAACAAAGCTGGGTGCAGTAGGAAAGGGATTCTCATTGTCCAATTCCTTTGTCTTTCTAACTCCTCTTTAATTTCAGATGCTCATACTCAAATAACAAAACCTTTGTTTGAGCTTCCTGTGAGTTACGATAAGACTTGGTAATAAGTGCTTATTCCTCATATGGAGTCTTTGAAGTAAAATGATACAGTCCAGGCTTTTTCTTTTTGGATTTTCATATATAAAATAATCAGGAAGAAAATTATTTAAATGAACCATTCAGTCTTCCATTATACTTTCATGAAGATGATGCAAAACAGAGGGCCAATTCAGAATCACTGGCAGATAATTTTGAAGCTGGATGCATATTACACATCTGTTGGATTTTGAGATCTGGGACTTGGATATGCTGCTTTACAAGTGCTAAAACTACAAAACACATATATAAGGGCAGTGCTGCATTATTTGTTGTTTTCATGTTCCTGTCTTTCTCTAGACAAGTATCAAATGTCAGTCCATATCTTTCAACAAATGTGTCACCCTGAGAACTCTGCTGCTGGTGTGAGCCTGTTTATCTGGAGCAGTCAGGATGAGGCGAACATTTTATATGCCCAAACACAAGAGAAGTGGTTTGGTGATTAATGAGTAGATTTTATATTTAGGGCTGGTCTGCAGGTGAAACATTGCCAGTGCCTTTTCTTTGGACTAGTGCAGGCGTTGCAACATAAGAAATATTATTAATGCTTTATTTTTTCCTTGGGGTCAAGGTGGAATCTAGCTCAGGGCCATTGACGATATTTGTGCTGCTTTGTCACTACCTAAGGAGAAATACTCAGGGTGATAGACAAAAAATAATTGCTATAATAAGTGATGTAGCTGCCCCATGGTACAGTGCGCAGGCTGACACAGGAGTGTGTATTTGCCCTACAACCCATTATTTTTTTGTGCTTAAGATGCTTTGCTGAGACTGAAGTGATGTTAGGAAGGGGATAAAGCTGCCAGGTGATTGTGTATGCTAAACTGAAACAGAAAACTTGAATGCAAGACCAGCTTCTTTAAAGGAGGAAAAGAAAAGGATGTGTGGGGAACAAGAGAATATAATTCTATAATACTTTGTCCAAGGAGTGGGAAGATGTGTCAAGACAGGAGTGACTGGCCCTTTTTTTATATGACTGAATATGAGTCTGCTCACGGTTGTCTGAATTGAAAATCATTGGGGGTGTAGGGAGGGGGCACAACTCAGAGTTAATTTCTTATACACTTAGTCACAGTTCTTTCTCTCTCCTTACTTATGCAGCTCTGTTGCTTTTAGGAGGATAGAATATTAGGTCCTGGTTTTTCTGCAGGCTTGGAATGGATGGATTGATTGTTGTTTCCAGCTACATGATGACTTTAGATCTCTCTGGGCATCTTCACATGGAGCACCTACGCTTAAGTAACTAAAGACTGGATTTGTAGCTGCAAAGAATTTTCTCAGTCTTGGCAGCAGAATCAAACTTTCAATGTCTTAAACATCTAGTTTGGGAAGTAATGAGGGTAAATCATAAATGGCTCTGAGGATTTCCTGCAGATAATATATTAGGTTAGAATCAAAGATGCAAAGGCATCCTTTTGATGATGGGATGTGGATTTGAAAGTGGAGGCTGAGGTTTTGGTTGGTGGTTGGTTTTCCCAGTGTAGCACATATTCCTGTGGTGGGAGATCCCCTTTCAGGCTAATTTAGTCAGCCTTTTGATGTGATAAATTGCTAGTTGGCACGTAGCAACAATCATGTAGTAACCACAACAAGAAGAGTTGTTGCAGCTTTTGTTTATTTATTTTTAATCTGTCACCAGTTGTGTAGCAAAGGTAGCTGAAGATCTGTCTCCATTGGGTTTTATTTAGTATCTTTTTTATTTGCCTTAAGACAGAGAGGGAAGTTCTGTGTGGTGTGGGAGGAGAATTTAAATACCAGTTCAGACTAAGCAAGCTTTCTGTGAAGTAGGGTAGCGCTTCTTGTGTAGTGGACCTTGCCTGTAACAAACTGTGGAGGCTGCAGAGCAGTTGCTGAGCTTCTGCAGCCTCGTCCTTCGGGCTCACTGCTGTCTGGAAATGCAGGTTTATGGTGTGTCTTGTCCTTTTGTTGGCCTTCTCAGTGGTGGCTTCCAAAAAGACATATATGTTGGTGATTACTCCTATCAGCTGGCTTCATGCAAACTCACCAGACGTCTGGGGAGGCGTGTGTGGGCCTGACTAGAGTCCTGCAGTTCCCTGAACTTCACTGCACCCCAGTCCACAAATCTTAAACCACTTGTGAAAGTCCTATGTATCAGCAAGGCAATTTCTGCAAAGGCTATGGGATAAAATGTGTGCTTTGACTTCGGATGTCTTCTCCAACTCCCCGTGTCTATTCCTACCCTAGCTGGATGGAAATTATATTTGTTTCTCATGACATAAGAGCTGTACAAAAAGTGAAATTACAAGCTCCAGCAGACTAATTGAGAATGGAGCGTCCCAAACAATGAGCTCTGTCTAATCATTAACAAAAGTCATTTTCAGAAGCAGCAGTGACAATTGCATTGTATAACAAGTTTTTTTTTGCTCTCTGTAATGCAGGCTTGCCTCCCAGAAGGATGCTCTTCCACACCTTTTTGGAGGTGTTAGGACCATAGATCATCTATGTTCACTCTGTGTGTGTCCATGCAAACTAGCATAATACTGCCAGGTGATTTACTTGGTGATATGATTCATCTCATGTTTGCATACCTGCTGGTTCCCGGGAAGCAGTGCACGTTCATGGTAATAATGAGGTCTTGCTTAAAAATAGACCAGCTTTCTTCATTTTCTTGTCCTTCTGTTTGCTCGATGATTTGTCGGGTGTTGCCAGCACAAATGTTTGTCCCTGTTGCTGTGCAAGCTGTTCACCCCTTCCCTCCTCCCTTCATGTTAGTTAGTTTTCTTCCTGCTCTTTTCTTCCCTTGTTGATGTAGCCAAACTTGCACTGTTCAGGCTGACGGGCTCAGTTAGAGAGGTGGAGAAGAGTCCCCTCTGGTTCTTGAATTTCAATAGAAAATTAGGATTTGCCTGGTACAAGAAATACTTTGTGCTGTGTGTCTTCCTCTTCCACTCCCACGCATGATGGAGTCCAACCTGTAGAACTACTTCTGAAAACTTAAAATAATATAATTACCTCGCTGTTTCACTTCAGGGCTCAGAGCCCTCCCTCTTGTCTTTGTGCTTTCTACAGCAGTTATTTTCTACAGATTAATCTGTGACCTGCCCTTCATTTGGGCTGTTTTTTTTGGACAGGGCAGAGAAGGAAGATGGGCTGTCTCCAAAAGGGCCCAGGTTGTGACCTGACAGTACTTCCTGTAAAATGTTTCGACCCTGTGTATTTATATATATGCTTAAATTTTGTATTGGTTTTGTTGTTGCTTTTTTTGTTGTTTTCACCTGGGTTTCTTGCATGTAAAAATGATGTTTTCTAATCTAGTGAAGCCATTGAAAAATGCTACCACCTTTCCAGCAGCCATCCCAACTCAGGCTTTGTGGAAACCACTTCAAAACTGAGAGCAGTGGCAATTGTGTGCGTGGGCACGTTCATCTGCAGCGTGGTGGTGTCACGGGGTAGGAGAGGTCTGGGTTTGTACAATCAGCCCCTGCAATTCTCTGAAATTCTCCTCTCCCGCAGCATTTATTATTATGTAAAATTGAAATCTGCATGATTTCCTGCTGTGAGAGCCTGTGCCAAGGGACTGGTTTCTATAGTAACTAATATCAAGGAGCTGGCCAGGACTTCTCTTCAGAGCTGTATTTGAGCATATTTTGCAGTTCAGTACAACCCTGTGTGAGTATTTGGTGGATGGCAAACAAGAAGTGAAGGGTTGTGGCTGCCATTACTGCAGTAGTAGTCCTGTGCACCCTGGCATGTACACTGAGGGCTAAAAATAGGCGATTTGTGAAATAGAGTTGGAGGTGAGGTGGCAAGATGTCTTTTTTTCTCTTCCCCCCCATCCCCTCCCGCAGTAGAGCTGCTGAATGAGTACACTGAAGAATACACCCCTGAGTATTTGCTCTGGAGTCACTTCAGACCACCCTGAAGTGAGGCATAATCTTGGAAACTGGGTCCATTTTCTCCCAAGAGTACCAGCCATTGCTGTTGCCACTATTCTCTTTTGAAGCAGAGCTGGTGTTTGTTCTGCTGAGCATGATAAATACCACTGCTAATGCAGTTTCATCTGCAGGATCAGCTTCTCCCTTTAACACCTGCTAAATGTGTTTGTTTTTGCAGGGTTAAGCAGGGAGGGTGAAGTTGTATGTCCCCATGCACCTGTAGACATGGACACATGTGCTCACACCTGGCAAAGGAAGGAGGGCTGTTTGCTCAGCCAGCTCAGGGGGAGCCTTGACCTGGCCACCCCAAGAGCAGCTTCTTACTTATTTGGGATGCTGGAGAGGGCTAAGGAAGGAGATTCTGGAGAGGAAGAAATGGATGGTGAACAAAGAGGAGCTGTGTGAGTTGTGCTCAGAATATTCAGGGGACATCTGGTACATACTCAGGAAGAAATGAGGCACTTTTAAAAAAAAATCTCTTCAGACAGAACATCTTTTATAGTCACCATTTACGTATGCAAGTTCATGTAAAAGTATTACAATGATTTAAAAAACCCCAATAAATTAATGGATTAAGCCATTTGCGTCAAGAGAGTAATGATGCATTTGAATAATCTGAGATAATTTGGCACTGAGATATGACCAGATTAAGAGTTTGAGAAGCAGGATTGGAGACTATCATTCAAGAATATGACTCATGTTGCTGAGGAATCACCTTTCTCTTTGTACTTGTACAGAAGTGAAAAATCTCCCTGTCTTGCAAGCAGGTACAAAGCAGAGTGCTGAAATTAGGTCTTAGAATAAAAATTCATTATATTTACACAATGTAGTGATGCAAGTCTGGAACATTGAGTTGTTATAAATAAACTAAATCCAAAATACATTTGGTAAATACTTATAATGCATATTGTGATGGATTATCCCTGTTTTTAATGCTTGTTCATTTTTCCTGGTTTGCAAAATCACTGGAGTCCGGCAGAGCACATTTCTGTTGGATGCTGTTGTGAATGTGCATCCATTTTAAATCTAGGTTATCTTGCATGGAGAATAGCAGCTCTTTGTGAGCGTTATCGCTTTGGTTCAAAGGTAAAGAGTTCATATGTAGCTCTTCTGGAGCTACTGCAGAGGCAGGAGCCTTGGTTATGAATGTAGTTAAGGGAATGTTTGAGCTATTAAGCTGAAATTTATCTTGCTGCTGGGGACATGAATGCTGTCACTGAGTATGTACCGTGATGCAAAGCCCTCCCCAGACTATTCAGTTCAAATGCACCGTGTGCACTCAGGACGGATAATTGATTTAGATGAACAGATTTTAATCTTTCATTGTAAACTTGAGGTTGGCCTCGCTTGGAGCTACAAACTGTGTGTTCCTGAAGCTGCACTTTCACAAGGGTTTTAGCTGTTCTTTCTGAGGTGACTGTTTTGAGTGACTTTTTGTTCTTTACAACAAATTTTCTCCGTTGGCAACCTTACTAATTTAACGTAGCTTCCAAAATGAGGAGTGGGAGAATAGCCTGGTATATGTTCCCAGCTAGGGTGGAAGTGCTGAACTTCTGGAGTGCATCTATAGAGATAGTGAAGGTGGCTGACATGCTACTCTAGGATGACTGTGCCTAGTGTAATTAAGCTTAGATAGGAGTGTTTTAAAACAAATGTATTTGTTAGAATAAGGCTTTCTTGTTAAGGTTTTATGTTAGGGTTAATGAGTTCTCTCATGGCAAAAAGGCAAATGCCTTCAAAAGTGCGTACAACCACCCATCTGCCTGTTGAGAATATTACCAAGGGATTTTTGAGCCAAAGTGACAAGAAGTCTGTCCTGTGCTGCATAAAGAGATTGGTTAATGAAGGATAAAGCATGGTCAAGTTAAAAAATTCACCTATTCGGTACCCTTTCCAAAGCTTCCTGTCTCTGATGTGCCATTTTGACTGCTTCATAATCTGTTGAAATTGGTTGGAATTTCAGCTTCTCTAGAGTTTGTTTTTGAGGTGGCGATTGTCATGGATATAGCAATGTGTGTTTTTGTGTTAATGCTTAACTTCTGTTTACTTCGAGTCAGTCTCGGTTTGGTTCTGAGTTATTTTCACGTGATTTTTTTTTTTGGGGGTCAAAAAAAGGAAGCTGAACTCAAAATTTGTGCCCTCTAGGTCTACGCAGTAGCTGAAGGATATATGAATAGCTTTCATCTCTTACTTTCTCTGATAGAAAAGGTCTCTTAGATGAAACACATTCAGCATGTAAAAACCTTCTTATGACCAATGGGAGTAAACATTAAACATTAATGATGCAGCTTTAAGTTGCATGGAAACAAACTGGGGCAAGTCAGTTCATTTTACCTTTGATTCACTGCCTCCAGCCGTGAGGAAAGGTTGAAGGGACACAAGGCAAATAGGAGCCTCTTCCTTAAGCTTTTTCTTGTAATGTTTTGCCTCAAACAATAGTTTCAGTATGTAGATGAACAGGATTTATAATTTATAGAATTTGTAATTTTTATTTCTTTTTTTAAAGCAAGCAATGTGATAACAGCAATTTACATAATAGCAATGATTGCTGGTTAAAGGGAAATTGAGTTCTGTTTAAAAGGTGAATAAACTAAAGACTTCCAAGGACAATCCTGGATTGTAGAAGTTTGAACATCCCGTGGGATGGAGGTGTGAAGTAGCTGTTTGACCCCAAAACTTGGATGTCAAACATTGCTGGGCACATCTGTTTTGTATGACCTATTTATAGCAATGAGAATTTCTTCTTGTCTGAAGATCTACAGAGTTTGTGCAAGTTGCTTACTTGTGGCTTTGGAGATGCAGTGTGAGATGCCATGTTAACTCCTGCAAAGTGACTATTTAAAAAATACAGGTTCTGGATTTTCTGGCACCTCATTCCTTCAGTAATGTTATTTAGGATCCTGCATATTCTACTTTGCATGCCCAAAACTACCCCAAAACATTACTGGGGCTGAACAGGTGGATACAGGTAGATGCCTGTTCATGGGATCCCAGGGGCAACTACAATTGTGCACTCCCCCCTACGTTCTTTCCCTTTTTTAAGAAGTCTGGGGTAACTTGTTTTCTGGTGTTCCATGGTTCTGTCCGAATTTCTCTGTCCAGTTCAGTTTGTTTTGCTGTGCAGAGGGCATTGCTTGTTTTTATTGGAAAGAGACTTACCTGTGGTTTTTTGTTTTCAGCTTCTGTGGGTTTCTGTGCTTTTTCCATTATTACTGTGGCCCTACATATTTCCTGCACCATTTTCGGCATATTTGCATTCAGATGGATGATTTGGAAACATGTATCTTGAATAATAACCTCCTTTTGCAAGAGAACGGATAATAACAATAGATGAGCAAGATGCAGTATTCTTGATTGTTTAAACGGGGTTAGGCCTAGCTAAGGTTATGTTGCTCTTTCTTAATCCCTGAAAAGCTCAAGTGCTCTTCTCGTAGCACATACAGACATTTCTCTGATTGTATAGGAACGAGTCAGGCAGACAAACTTGTTTCTGCCATGTAAAGGAGGTGTCAAACTAGACAATCCTGAAAGCCTTGTTTTTAAAGCTTCACTTCCCTGGCCATATTAGTTCAGGGTTTAATTACACAATAGGAAGATTTCTTAAATGCAGTATATTTGAACAAAGACCTTTCCATGCAGCAACGTACACTTGATTTATTCTAATTTACCTTCTCCTTTGTTTTCTGGTAACTTGTTTTGATTTCAGTTCTGTAGGTAGAGCTGCAACTCTTTAGAATATTTAAAAAGGTTCTATGGGGAGTTTGCTTTGTGAGAATAGTTGTCAAAGCCATCTCACTAGTTAAAGCTATAATGAAAGCCATTTTAATATTTTTATAAGGCTATTTTTAGACTCATTTATGCTAAGGAAGAGTAGGAGGAGAGTTGCTTTGGCATGAACATGAGGAACAGCATCCCTAGGTTGGATGGGTATGTTCTCAATATAATGTATTGGTTAATTAAATTTGTTTGGGAACGTCTCTGTGGGAGCACTGTACAATGATAGCCTTGTATGGGTTTAAGTATCTGTGAGCCACCTGAGTGTAGACAACTGGACAGGTAGATATTGGAGAAAAGATAGTTTCTAAGCTCAAAAAAAAGGCCATTTGATTCATTCTTATTAATAGCCATGTAGTGCATAATTCAGATTTATTTTTTTAAAGCATTAGAGTGAAACATGATTAGAGGATTATTCACTTCAAGAGGCAAAGATAGCAAGTTTTGCCCAGTTGATGAGAGGACTGTGCTTTGATAACTGTGGGTGAATGAATAGTGGGGGTCAGTGGCTGCCAATTCAGGATTTACATATGGAAAGCATCAGGCCAGAAAACCTCTGAGGCCCTTTGTCTCCCTACCCTTTTGTTTCTTAGCCAGCTGAATGTCTCCATGTCCCACAGACAGAGAGAAGCCTGTCTGGCTTAACCTCTCTTCCCTGGTCATCTGCTTCACCTTGGTTTTGAAATATGTCTGTGCTGCTGACCGCAAAAATAAAACTTGGCTTTGATTTGAGTTTCATCTTGCAGTGGCTGGTCTCTGTTCGCAGGAGAAACTGGACCAGAGCTTCAAAGCATCAAAGTGATTCACAACTAATTTTCTTTTTAATGACCAGGAGGACCATTAGATTATCTAACCTGATTATCTCCGGAGGGCTGGTCAGGACTTAGTCTCCTGCAGGGCTTATGCTGGACACAGCCATGGCTGGAGCCCTCCAGCAGGGAGAGGTGTGGGAATGGGCAGGTGTGCTGGAAAACGTTCTGGGTGCATCTTTTCTACGTGTGAAAAGGATCCAACCAAACTGGTAGCCATAAGAAGCCTTGCATGGATTGCCTTGCTTGACTTCTGAAGGAAATACAGGCATTGGGTTTGGTGGTGTCCTTCATCTGTAGATTTTGCATAAAATTTACAGACTGGGGAGAGAGAGTCTTGCCACATCTCAGAGAGTGCAGGAAAACTTCTATAACATGTGACTGTTCTGGTGCTCATGGAAGCAGCTGCAGCAAGCCATGGCCTGGAGTGAAATGTCATGGCCAGGAGAGAGTAAGGTGTTGTGGGGACACTGGTGACTCCCATGTTGCTGTGGTTAACTGCAGAGTCTCAGTGAAAACTGCAGTGACAGATCTGCCTGTGCCCATGCAGGGCTAATGACACCTGTTTAGCACAGAGCTCCTGCAGTTCACCCTGCTGTTGGTGACTGTGAAGTTCTCCTCAGAATTGTTGGTGTTGTGTGCTTTCTTTTTTTCCCTTCCTATCTAAAATTCAGATTAAGATACGCACCCCATCCCACGCCCCATGGCAAATGAGCCTGTGACCAAGGTGCCTGAAGGTTACCCCTTCCTGTGGAACAAGCTGAGCTGTGTGGGAGGGAGCAGAGCCAAAAGCAGAGGTTTGCATCTTGATTTCCTACGGACTTATTTCAGTAATGAACTGGATGGTGGTATTGGGTCACTTAACACTTGCCTATTTTGCAGTTTTTGTCAGTGAGAGGAGACAAAAAGCCCAGCTGCAGCAGCGGTCGTGGAAGCTGCAGGTGTGAGCTTGGCTGGAGGATGCCAAGCTGCCATCTGTGGTGAGCCTTTGTGCTGTTTTTTTCCCAGTCCACTTGCCTAGAAATGAGAGCAAGAATACAAAATAACAGGAGTAACTGAAGATGGCTTTCCTCTCATTCTGCTGCCACGCTGGTTTAGCCAGGAGTCCGTGAAAGTGTAAGGGCTGAAATTGCATCAGGTTTAAGGGATGAATGTAGGTGGTGCCCTGCTAGTGTGTTCAGTCTTTTAGGTACTTTCCTCCGATGTTGCTTTAAGCAGGTTTGTCCTCTGCTCTCTAGGAGATGTAGAGAAATAGAAGAAAAGATGCATGTGTTATTTGCATAAAATGTACAAAGAGAAGAAAAGCAGCAGTGTATTGCTTTGCTTATTTATGTAGTTAATACACATTTCTGTGCCTGTGCTCTGACATTTTAAAGCTAAATAAGTAAAGTAACCTTAAGCATTTGAAAATGAAAAAAAATGTGATAGTTGCCATAATTAAGTCAGTGATGTTCAGTATGCATTTTAAATTCTTAGTTCCCCTATGTTGTTAAATTTTTCTGTCTGGTATGCAGCATGTCTGCTTGTTTACAAAATGCCTTGGAGTTGCATGGATTACCTCGCAGTTTGTGCAGAGTGGTTTATAAAACTTAGGCATGTGTTTTTCTGACTAGAGAGATGTACTTGGAGCTGTGCTTTGGATTGCACAAATAATAGTTTCCAGGAATGGTCATGAGGATCAGCAGGAGGAGCTTTGAAGAGTGTGTGGAGGCAGCATGATCTTTGGCTGAGGGGAAGCCCTTTGCTGGTGGGTGGGTTGTTCAGGCTACTCCAAAATGCAGAGCCTGAGCAACTGTTTTCCCTGAACACCCTCCTGAAATAACAGAGAGAGGGAATCTAAGCACACTGTCTTTCCTCTCCTTTTCTCATTATTTGCACTACAAGAAGGAGTTAGGCACTGAGGAACTGGTTTTCTTTTAAAGTTGAAGGCATTTACATAGGTCAAGTTCCGTTCACTGCTGTCTACTGTTGAGACACTTTGTTTTGGAAGTAGAGGCTTTAAGCAGCTGTAAGACCAGAAATGCAGCACAGTGTATTACTGACTGTATTTGTCATTCTCATCTAGAGAGAAAATGTGCTGATTACATTCAGCAATTTCTTTTTTTAGCTGGAGAGAAATGAGATGCTGGCCTTTATTCAGCTAGCTTTGTGTATTTGCAAATTGCAGTTTCAACTATCTGGGCAGAAGTGATGGGCATTTAACAATATAAAGAAGTTAATATCTCACTATCTCTTCATGGAGTTGACTGACTAGTCTTTTCATAACAACGACATTTGCATATCTATAGGATGGTCTTACAGTTTGAGTAATTTTCTTATTGCATTAAATTTTATTATATCAACTACTGCTAGATGATTTTTCTTTTGGTAGAGGGTGAGAGATTTTCTGTTTAACAAGACCTGAGAGAACAGATCATTTTGCAACAGCTATCCAGCAGCTTGTACTATGGAATTTTGATTTGTGCTCCAGACCACTTCAAGTGGATGTGTCCATTATATCTGGAGTAAACAGCCTTAGACCTCGCAGATTTGCTAGTGCTTCTTTGCAGCTACCAGACTGGCAGGGATATAATATTTTCATTATATGATATTTGGAATAATATCTAAAAGTTACTTTTTTCTCCTGCACATCAATCTCAGATGGTTATTCTCTTTAGAGCCTGTCTTTCAGTGGTAAGCATCATATTTTTGGTGTTAAAGCAGACAACTTCAGCTGCTAGATCTCTGGTTTACATCCAGTTCCCATGACCTGTACAGTTCAGTCTGTACAACAGGCTACAACCTTTAGGTGTCTCACATTGTGCATTCCCAATGGGTCATAAACTTGTAGGTGGTACAACCTGTCATGTGCCATAAAGGGACTGGAAATGAGTTATTCTAAGGCTTCCTTGAAAGGAGGTGTAGCTCCTGCAAATTAGTAGATGGAAGCAACTAGTGTGGATCTGCTGGATTAATAACTGTAGTAAGGAGGAAGAAATTGTGGATCAAGACAGTATGTGGAATATTCCAGTATACCCATTACCCAGCTGGAGTATTGTCTTTCTCCACATGGAGGGTTTGAGGAGACAAGTAGGAAGTATGGACCTCCTGCATAATCAGCTGCTTCTGGCATGCAGGACCTCTTTGTCAGTAAATCGTGGTCATCATGGTGGTTCGAGGAGCTGGTAGGTCGAAGATGGAGTTGCACAAACCTGCAGAGGTGTATGCCTCAGGATTGAGGCTCAGTGCTTTACTTTAAATGAGATGCCCTGCAGGAGGAGATAGCGCTAAATCCAAACATCTGCCGCGCTTTGAGCTTTGTCAAGGCACTGACCTTGCCATTTGCAAAATGTCTCGAAAACAAGATGAGAATTAAACTGTGTTTAGAGCTGGATGAGGAGCAGGGAAGCTGAGTGGCAATGCAATTGCAGGTCAGTAACTGGATGTTAATAGCTGACAATATTTTTAATGAACTTTCTGATTGCAAGACCTGTGAAACTGTGCCTGCATGCTCAGCACTGTATGTGGTTGGCCTTGTCATGGAGGAAGGAGAGATTTGTGCCTGCTACCATCAGAATAACAGCTTGAGAACCCTGAGCTCTTCCAGTTCCTGAAACACTTACACCATGGAACTCACTGAAAGTGTACAAATTTAGTCCAGAAGTATCGATTTCTTTAAATCCACAAATCTTAAAGCATCAGTGTTTTCTTTCCATTAACATAATGCAAAACACAGGTCTTGCAGTTTTCCAGTAGCTCTTATGGTACGGGCATCTCTAATAGCTCAGTCATGTTTCATTCAAATTAAAAAATACAGAGCCTGTTTATAAACCTCCAGAGCTGGTTTATGGCACAGAGACTGACTGAGGCTACTTGTTAATTGGGAGAGTGGATTGGATACTTAGCTCTTAATTCCTGTGAATAGGGGTTTTTTTAGCTAACCTCATTTCAGTGGATGTGGGAGAGTTGTGGAGAAAAAAGAAATGGGAGTGTCCACGTTTGTGAAGGCAATTTTTTTCCAAAAAAATTAAATGTTATGTGTTGTAAATTGTATGCATACAGAAGGTGGATTTTTGTAGCTGCTGGAATAAACATGGCTGTGACCCTTTGAGATGAATAGCAAGTTGCAATCCTAAATTTAGAACTTTGCAATTAAGGAGCCTCCCATGCTAATTTTTGCCACTGACTGGAAGGAGGACTGTGCATTGAGAATGTATCCCTTAAATTTTGGCAGTTCTGTTTGTGACTGTGGGATATTCTGTAGAAGACTCAAGTGAATCAGGATGGTTTCTGGGGCAGCATCCTGGTGTTCAGGGACACCCCAATGCAAATTCTTGAATTCATCACAGATTTTGATCCTTGTGCATGCTTATTTTATGTTTTCCAGTTGGTAGCAAATATAATTTTCATATGTGCCAGGGAGATGGTAATGTGGTAGTTAAATATCTTGGGATGGAGAAATTTATTAGTTGCTTTACACACTATTTTCTCATAAACAGTATTGGCAGAAAATATTGCAAACTTACAGCTACATAAGAGAGATTTTTTTTTTCCCCACACCCTCTTTAGCATACTTGGAAGTTGTTTTAGGCCATAGCAAGTCAATTTTCTGGACCTACTAATACCTTCACTCTTAGGGAGGACTGAATCATAGAATCATTTAAGTTAGAAGAGACCTAAGATCATTGAGTCCAACCATAATGTTTGGAGTTTGTTCAAATTTTTCTCTGAGTTCTGAAGGCAGGATGTGTTGTTTATAAGTGGCAGTTCTTGATTTAAAAATAAACCTTGACCAAACTGTCTACCTTGCATATAACATACGTGTCAAAGGAAAGGTACTCTGCTAATTCAGACAGGACTCGTTCCTGCAAATTAAATGAATGCAGAACAGGGGTAAAATAACTGGTTTTCTGGCCATAGATTTTTGTTGTTGTTGGCTTCACGATCTCTTCAGACATGATGGTCAGATAAAATATAATGTCAGTATTTATGTGAATAAACATTCTGCCTTGGTGATAATGGAGAAAATCCTGTGAGTTTCATGTTTGTACTGCTTAACTTCAGGTGAAAAAAAGAGTGATTTATTTTTTTTTCTTAACACTCATTCTGCACATCTTTTTCCAGCTCAGTGAATTGATAGAGCACATCTGTGCTACTTGAGAACAAAAAAGTATGAAGTCATAGTCCCCTAAATAGCTTGTAGGATGAAAATGCTGAAGACAGCCTTCTTTTCATCTCCTGTGGGTCTCTTGTACAGGATTCTGGAATCTTGGCTTTGGTTCTTCATGCAGAGTGTTCACAATATCCACATCTGGGCTATGAATGTAGCTGAGAACAGATCTGCTTTAGATCTTCATGGCTAATAATAACTTCAAGAAACAAATGCTTCTAGCAGAAGAATGTTTGTGTGGTCTCTAAAACAGACCAAGTGAGGATGAAAAGGAGAATCCCGTAGTATCCAAATAACCTTGAACTGGTATTAGATGCCAGAGTTGTTCAAGTAATTTTCTCTCAATTGACAAAGAATTTATTTTTTAACTTCTCAATAAATCCTGCCTGTCACAGTGAAAATTCCTCTCTCATTTTTCTTTTGTGATATCTGCATGTCCTCACAGATAATCTGTATTGTATTCAACATAGTTCCTATTTAAAAAAGGGCATTTTGCAGAGCTAATTGTTTCCATTGTTTCCTTTCTGTAATAATATATTAGGTCCTTTTGACTAGCATGCATTTTTAATCATATTTTCTTGGTAGCAGGATGTTACCTATATAAACAGCACTGTTCAGTTTTTCTTAATAACTGGTAAAAGATGAATCTGTTTGTAACTGCTAATTACTTTTATTACACCTGCATCTTGTAAAAATACCAGCAATAACAAAAATATGACCACTTCAGGCATAGGAAAACCTCATAATTTAAATATTTGAGTAAACATATCAAACACATTTCGTGTGGGAGGAAGAGAAAACTGATGGTTGGACATTTTTATTTTAAAATGTCATGTGGGTTGTGCTTAGTTGTGAAATAGTGACTAAAAATGAGTGGAGGAAAAGAGATTGGCAATGTTTCCTCATTCTTCTAAGAGGAAGCAGCATTGCACAGCTGACCCAGGAATGTGTGCCAAGAGATGACATGAGTGTCTTGGATTCAAGCAAATGGTCTTTGCAGTGTCTGAGGGGGTAGGGTGAGGCTGGGAGGAGGAATTCAGGATTTCCAGTGTCGGAACAGAATAGGAAGCAAGAGTCAAAGTGAGCCTGCTGATGAAAAGCCGAGGAAGTGGAGGTGACAGCAAGCTCATTGCAGGTCTCAACATTGACCTGCCCTGAGTGTGAGCTGGTCCTGGGTGCCTGAAAGAAGAAAAAAAAAAATTCTGGTTGTGTTGGAATGTTTTACACTGCAAGAGAGGAAACACTGGAATAGACAATGCCTTAAATGGCCCGGGGTGTTTCACATCACGCCATCCCATCTGCATTGAAAACAGGCAAGATCAATGGTAAATTCATAGCCTCAAATTCACTGAAGTTCATGTGGCTATAAAATCCCGTGCATTGCGATAGACTTGGGGAAGAAGGGCTTGAGAGCTGTTCAGTGACCTGGGGGTGCTGGTTGACAGCTGTCTGGGTATGAGCCAGCCTGTGCCCAGGTGGCCAAGAAGGCCAGTGGCATCCTGGCTTGTATCAGAAATGGTGTGACCAGCAGGGCCAGGGCAGTGATTGTCCCCCTGTACTTGGCACTGGTGAGGCTGCATCTCAAATCCTGTGCTCAGGTTTGGGCCCCCTCAGTTCAGGAAGGACATGGAGGTGCTGGAGATGTCCAGAGAAAGGCAACAGAGCTGGTGAAGGGTCTGGAAAACAGGGGTGGCTGAGGAAGCCAGGGGTCTTTGGTGTGGAGAAGAGAAGGCTCAGGGGGAGCCTCATTGTCCTCTACAACACGCTGAAAGGAGGTTGGAGTGAGGCTGGGAGTCGATCACTTCTGCCATGTCTCAGGTGAAAGGGTGAGAGGAAATGGCCTTATGTTGTGCCAGGCGAGGTTCAGAGTCGATATTAGAGAAGAATTTTTCACTGTAAGAGTGGTCATGTATTGCAGTAAGTTGCCCTGGGAGGTGGTGGAGTCACCGTCCCTGGAAGCATTCAGGAGGCATCTGGACGTGGCACTTGGGATTGGTTTAGGAGTGATTATGGTGCTGCTGGGTTGATGGTTGGACTAGATGGTCTTGAAGGTCTCCTCCGACCTTGATGATTCTTTGAAAAATCAAATCTGACTCATTTGGTTCACATGTGTATTAAAAAAAACCTAGTAAGTAGGAGTACAAGTTTAACATACAAGCCTTAACCTGCCTTTTCCTGGATTAAGCACCAGCTGTTGCCAGTGGATGTGGTGTGCTGCTCGTGAGATGGGTTCTTGGTAAGTCACCCTTTGAGAGCATTCCTTAGTGCTACACCCGTGTTTACTGGTGCCATTTTTAGAGATAAATGACAGTCCATAAAGCAGCATGGACACCCAGTCTGACATCCTGCATCTTAAGTTTTGGAGGAAATGCTGTAATTTAGTCTTTGTGGAGGTAAAATGCAAATCTGTACCTACATAATTAAGACTACACAAATTCTTTTGAGCTTTCTTTCCCTACATCCACCCAACAGTAAAAGTTCAAAACTACCAAGATCTTAAACTGGGAGACAGAAAGATGGGGATGAAAAAGTAAGAGTTAAACAGATACGGGAATGCAGTGGTAACAGGTCTTTTTAAGAACTAAATGATTGGTTTGTTCTACCTTACTCATTTAATTACAGCAATGTATCAAACTTCTTATTTGCAGTGAAGTAACCAGTAACATACATGTTTAGGTTTATATTTTTTCCAGAGACAAGTCCATGCAAAAAAGTATATTTGCACACCCCCGTAGGTATAATAGGTGTCTGCCTTTAGTGTCGGATACTTGTTGAACAACCAGAAAGGGTTTCTGGAGTCTCTGACACACTTGAAAAACAGAGCTTGAATGGGAGGCTGAGATTCATGTCAGTCATGCAGGACAGAGTGTATTTGTTATCAAACTGTATGACAAAGGATCAAAATTTGGGGGATTACTTTGGAGGCTTCCCAGGCATGTAAAAGGAATGTTCAATCCTTCTCCTTTTATGCAAACTCAGTTTTCAAGTTCTTGTGGAACTTGAGTTCTTCCCAAACTCCCCCTCAATATTCTGTTGGATCTGAAATTATTCATATTTCAGTAAAGGGAAACTTTGGTGTTTGTGGTAGCTAATTTTCGGTTGCTGCTCTTCATATACATTTTATCAGAACTAAAATAATGCTGAGGTAACACAGGGGCACAGTTAGTATTAAGAAGGAGAGGAGTTTGGGTTCAGTTGAGCTTTTGCTATCATCCATTTTCATAGCTGTGACCAGAAACGTTTTGGTTTCCTCTGCCAAGAAGCAGATTAGTTTGTGTTGCTTCAATTGTGAACTTAAATTTTCCTTTTAAAATACTGCATCATAAAGTTCTGGTTCACAGTCGGGAAAACTTTCTTTCAAAGTATTTTGAGTAGCTTTCCCACAGAAAAAGGATGGGAATTGAGTTCAGATGTTAAATCAAGCAACCTCTGAACACATAATTAGTCACCCAAGCCTCAAATAGAAAGCCGCTTGGAAGCTTACATTTTATTGTTCCATTCTTAAGCCAAACAAGTGTCTAATAACAGCATTAATTCTGGAATTTGGAACTGTTTTTTCAGTACCATAAAAAGGTACACTCCATAATCATTAATACAGTTGTAGCTATTCCAGTAGTAGTTTACAAAAAACAGGGATTTTTTTTTTTACTGCCCAATTAGTTAATTTGTGAAAGGAAAAGAATTATTTTCAGAAACTGAGAAGACGGGGATCAAATAGGTCTTCCGTTTTGTGGATTAATTACTGAAAATCCCTCTAGTTCTGGGGGGTCATTTTATTTTCTGTGACTATTTCCAAGAGGAAGATGAACTCTTGGGAAGGAAGCTATGGAGAAACAGTTTTAACAATGGGACACATGGAATACATTAATCCAAACGTACATACATAAATGGCATGAAACGTGTTCTGGAAGATACCCCTCAGATAGAGGTAACCTGCACTTGCTGGCAGAAAGCTGCATCCTGTTGATGTCAACTAAGTGTAAGGAAATACTGCTGGCTTCTTAAAATAGAATTAAAATAGGCTGTATGGCTCCCATGCACACGCATTGTCCTTGATTTGCTGTGACTGATCACTTTATAAAGAATCCAGCGAAAACCCTTGCCTATCTCCAAGAAGCTCAGTTTCTGTTCCCCCAAATGCCCATGTGTGGTTGCCAAGGGGCTGATGCCAGCTTTCTGCAGCCTGACTTGTCTCCTCCTGGGAGGCTCTTAGCTGGTGAAACAGTTCCCAGTGCCTTTAAATATAGCAACACCACGAATAGTGAAACTGGAGAGAGTATAAACTGACAGTATTTTAGCAAGAGTAAAGCCTTGGTATCTAACCACCTTGTTTGCTTCCTGCAGACTAGCAGGGTTTGATTTATGTGGGTTAATGTATCCCAGTATTCTTTTTCACACTGCCTTACTTGCTGAAGGTGGCTCTTGCTCTGTAAGGGGTGGTGAGTGTGCCTGGTCTGTGTGCTTACAGCAGTTAATTTCCTCACCTTTAACTTTCAAAAAGATAGTAAAAAAGGAGTTGCATGTGATTAAGGACATGGCTTTGGGAAAAATGCCTATGGAGTTCTTGATTATAAATAAGCAGATTTGGTGCCATGGCTTTATTGAAAATCCAGTTTTGTCAAAATGATTTGCACTAGATACCTGTAACTTCATGGGACAGGGAAAAAGGCTTAGAAAGCTGGATACTTGTCATGTGATCACGTTATCATGGGTGTGTTTAAACCCAAAATAGGGAAAGCACCAGAATAAATAGCACTGGTGTTTATTGCAGAACTTGGTGTTCTGTTTGTGGTGCTAACACAGCAAGTAATGTGAAATGGTAGTGACAGGGGAGTGAGTATTTATGTAATGAGGTGATTTCTACAGTACTGTCCTTGTTCTCCAGCTGCTGTGCTTGCTGCATGGGAACCCCACCCTATGCTATAGTACAGGTTTTCATTTGTGTATGTATTTATTTATTACATCCAGACATTGATTTAGGGACTGGAAATTCTGTGTAGCCACACTTATGAATGATGTAGGTTGTCTTGACCAGATTTAGCAACTTGTGTCTCTGTACCAATGACTTCAAAAGTCCCTTAGAGTACAGGAAAAATCGGAGCTTGCTTATCTTCTTCCTGGGGGAATCACCATTTTGGCTTCTGTGGTCTTCTACATTATGACTACAGCTTGTCACAAGATATGACATTCCAAATATACCCTGAAGAGATAAATGAGGTCTCTTCACAGAGGTAAAAACATTGGAATAAATAGGAAAAGCCTATCCAAATTCTATCCATTCCACTTGCCATTTTCCCATGTATTCTTTTATGTAAACATTGCAGTACTATTCACCATCTGGTTGGTTTTTTTAACTGAAGTTTTGGCCCACATTCCACAGTTCACGTTAAGGTGAGGTGATACAGGGAGAATTGACATTCCTTCTGGTAATTCATGGTGGTTCTTTGCATGGTGTTTTGTCCTTAAGAGTTTCACTGCAGCTGAAGTTGATGTGCATGTAAGGGCACATCAGGATGGGTTTGGTTTACTTGGGGGTAAGCCTATGGTATGATTCCCATTTCCCCTGCAAGCCCCTAACTCTGCTTCCCTGGGTCTCTTCTGTGCTCTGTGTTCCTCAGCCCGCCCTGGTGGGGATGCCACTGGTTTGGTGAAATCAGTATCTGCAGAGGTTACAAATGTGCTGTAAATTCTCTGTATAAACATTTTGGTCATGTTTTTGTTCTAGCCTTGATACTGTTGCCAAATACTATTATCATAATTGGCCAAAGGAAACGAGGGGCCCAGGCTTGTACCAGAAATAGCAGCTCTTGTTAATGTGCAGTGGTTTGTTGTGTCGGTGGGTCTTGCTCCAGTGCTCTGGGAGGCAGCTGGTGTGTTGCTTGCTTTTTTAATGTTTGTACAGAACTGGTTTGGGGGAAAGCAGAGTTCACTCCTGGTCTCTGCTCCAGAAAGCTGGTACTTGGTTATCTGATAAGGGTTTGAATCAGAGGAGGGTATTCATGTGATTGCTGTTGATGGGGCAAAGATACACTGGGAGTTTAAATAATTCATCCCTTTCTTTCAGCCACTTTTTTTCAGGTGTGGTGTGTGTCTTCATTAAATATTGCATGACTGCAGTGATGAGAGGAATGCATTCCTGGCATTAGATGTAGAATGCAAACTATTTGGGATGGTAAGTGAGCATGGCTGGATGTCCAGTGCAGGGGCAGCAGCATGGTTAGCACCATCCCAGCCCCTTGGGAAGGGTGAAACTGGGGAAGGGCTCTGTCTGTTACTTCAGCAAACAACAGCAAATAAGCCATCCTTGCAACAGAACTGGGAGGATTTAAGAAGGATTAAAGTTCACAATTTTAAACCACTTTAGGCTCTGTTCTGCCTCTGTATAACATTCCACATAGTGCTGTATATTTGTGTACCCAGTGGGTCAGTCTGTCTCATCCCAGTCTGAGAGGATTCCCCCAAAATGCTGCTTTTCTTGTGCTTATGGCTTACAGGGAAGCCAGGCTGAAGCTGTTTTAGGTTTTGTTGTGAAGCTGCAGTTTGTGGTTGCTCTCAACCCTTCTTGTTTCCAAAAAGAGCTGCTGCCTTTGTGTGCCCCAGTCAGGAGATTTTTTCCAGCAAAACTGGAGTGTTGTGGGCAGTGGTGAGAGGTGGTGGAAGGTCATGGCCAGCCCCGTGAAAAGAGAAGGGTGCCAAGGAAAACTCCAGCCTTCTGTGGGGAACTGACAGCTGAGCCTGCAAGGCTGAGTTGTGTGCTGTAAACTTGCAGTGGAGGAGCAAGCTACTCTGGGGTTTGGAGCTGCTTCCAGCTGTGCAGTGACTGGCAGGAGAAGGTGTCTCTTCTATTTGAAGATGACTCTCACCATACACTGGAATTCACTTGAATTTGTTGGTCGGAAATAGTACTGACGTACATGTTGCATTAGTGCCTTCACATGACAAATGGGATGGAGCAATGGCTTTCAGTGCACCCTCAGTACTTCAGTGCACTTTCTGAAAGTTTTCACTTCCCTCAGAGATTTTCCTTGCCTTTGTTTTCAAAACAAAATACTGAGAAATTGAGACACAGCCTTTTTCCTTCTTACTCCCCTTCTCACACCCCAAAGGCTGGAAGCAGTGATGCTGCAGGCAGAGCAGAGGCAAAGGGTATTGCTTTGTGCCCATGTGCAAGGGTTTCGGGTGGTGACAGAGTTTAACCCTTTGGAACCTATGGAGCATATGGCCAAACAGCTGTTGCCTATTTATGTCCTACAGCAGCTGTCCTCAGCCCTTCCTTCCACAGCACCAGCTGCTGGGGAAGCCACAGAGAAAAGCCTCCACGCACCCACACATTCCTGTTCCTCCGACCCTCCTGCCTGTGGGTCGCTGGCTATCTGGGAGGCTTTGTTGCAGGTTATTAAAAGAGCACTCAAGTTCGGTGTGCTTGGGAAGTGCACCAGCGTTTCTGTAGTGGTTGCTTTAAAATTTAAAAATACAGATGCTTTATCTATTATAAGCAGCTTTTCTGTGAGTGTTGAAAGAGTTTCATTTGCAGGTGGCCACTCACATTAGTGGAAAAGCTGGTTTTCATGCTGTGTTTCATATCCATTTGTCAGCTTCCTCCCGTCCCTGATGCTTTGCTTGTCCTCTAATCCCTGGAACCCTGTCTGGCCTGAGAACTTATCATTTATTTTCTTTAAGTTCCTTTTAGCCCATCCATCCTAAATACTGCATTTTATTTTAACCAGATGGGAATTAAGTAGCTAGATCCACTTGAGGGCTGTTTCCAGTGGCTCATGGTATTTCCTAGCCCAGTATTGAGATTGTATAGCTTGGTTCCTGTGTCTGCAGGGAATATCTTCCCATGTTAAGGACTGAGCCAATACTTTGCTCTGTCTAGTCTTCTGACAAACTGGTGAGAGGAAGCCTGGTTTGAGTAAATCACGGGAGGATGATCCATCCTGGCAGAGTTTTGATGTGGTGGTACACTGGCACAAGGAAGCTATTGAACATTAAATTATGCCACTGCTGATTGGGATCAGTGAGCCGCCTCCTAATACTCCGGTTTGGTCATGGGACAAAACCCAGCGGTAGAGATCTGTGTTTCTTTGCTGCTGTTTTAAAATAACGCAAATGAAAGAGTTTGAGCTTACTTGATGTGCAGATCCCTTTGAGCCGGAAAAGCAGGGCGGCAACACAACTGAGCAGTGACTTGTGCTCTCAGCAGGGCTATAGTCCTGTGACTGATGTAAAGTTTGGGATATTTTTAGTGTTCTTCCTTGAGTTGTTTGCCTGGTCCTCTCTACACTTGGTTAGTGCCGTGAAGGTCACATGAAGATATTAGACAGTTGTAAAGAGTGCTGAGAGGGCCAGCTGGTCGGGATGGCACTCCACCAGCAACCCTCCTGCTTTTGAGATAGAGGGGTTGGGAAGGGCTGAGAAGTACTGGCATGCTGCTTTCAAGATATCAAACCCAGCTTTCTTCACACCTCTAGGCTAGGGAATAGGTATTGTGCCAGGAAATAAATCCAGGCATCAGAAAAGCAGTGACACGGTCAGTTTGTCTGAAAGGATTAGGGACTAATGTACAGCCTGCAACCCAATAATTGGGATCTCTTATCTCACATACTTCCCATTCAGCAGGGAGTAGCAGTACCCTCGCTATGAAGGGGGGAAGATCTCCCATCACTGAATATATTGACAAAGGGAAATGTTAGGAGGCTCTGCTTTCTGCTTTAGTAGCTGGACTCCCCTGTAATCAGGTTCCCCCCAGTGTTTGTGTTTCTGCTTCTTATCTTTCATCTTGCATTGTGAGTGTTAAAATTGCTGTTGGTGGGAGTTGAAATTAATCCATCCCAAGGACTACTGCTGTCCTTACACAGTGCTACTGTTTAGGTGACTCTGGGAACTAAATTGTGTGGCAACTGCTCACATAAAGACCATAAAACTTACTGAGTGGACCAGGACTGAAGGGGAAGTATGCAGCTGAGGGCATCTAAGACTGACTGTGTCTCAGGAAAAGCCTCTGGGAAAAGTGGGGAAAAAAATGAATAAAAGAAGTCGCCAAAATCACAATTTATTTGCTTTATTTTTGCATAACTGGAAGGAAAGGATACTCTTGAGAGTAAATAATAATACAAATAATAATAATTTTTTTGGTGTGTGTTAGATATTGAATGAAGTATACTGGATTACCTTCAAAGTACATATTTGCAAGAACCATGAGTGAATTGTCTTGATTTACCTTGCAAAACAGAGTCATTTTCCGCATGTCCTCCTGCCCGAAATTGCCTCATGCAAGGGACATTCAGTAGAAGCACTTGACTCCCAGCTATTCACTCTGCATCTCCTCCTTGTTTGTTCTTCTCTCCATTTACCCATGTTCTCTTGAAGGTCGGGAGATGTTTTTCATTTTTTGGAAACTTCTGGCTGTGCCGTTGAGTCTGTGGTTTCCTGAGGAATGGTTGTGTAGGGTTTCTGAACAGCTGCTCAGGGCAGACCCGGGCCGGCGACGCACCAGCCTTGAAACTCTTTCCATTACACTATCGGCGTTTCCCCTGGAGGCAGGACAGCTCTGTCTAGTGGAATGACACGTTTTTCAGCACTGTCAGTCCTTAAATATCAAGTGCGTAAATTAATAGAGAGCAGGTGAATGTTTCTTCAGAAGAAAGTTTAATGTCATGGAGCTGTTTGATGCACTGCCTCTGGCGCATCCGCCTTGTCATAAAACCTGACATCATTTATTCACTTGTCTCTCAGAATTATTTGCTACTTTTCAGGTTTGTTAATTATAAGTGACGTTACATGTAGTCTGATATGAGCTAGAATTATAACTTTCAAATTGACTGCACGGAAAGAAAGCACATTTCACTTGGAGCCAGTGCAGCCTTCGTCAGTGTACCCGCCTGTGATTGACGAATAGCTGAAGCAATGGCTTATTAGGATTGCTCTGGCTTCAGCATTTAGCACAAATAGATCTTTTTGAGTAGCATGGCACTGCTACAGGAGCCTTTCATCAAACGACTTGAATGGGCTTTCTGCCTGTGAAGTCACTGCCTTAATCCAGTGATGTAGGTGTGAAACCACACAGCAGACTGAGGAGCTGCAGTGTTGTGTGCAGGCTGATTGAGCTAAACTGCTGTGCTGCCCCAGTCGTGGAGCATGAACCTGTGACCTTTGAACACTGTTTCTTCCAGTTAAGCTTTTTATTCCAAACACAAAAAAGACAGCAACAAAAGTGCCACACCTTTCCCCCAGCGTAACAAACAGTTTGGAATAATGGTGTGAATCAGTTTGTTCGTACAGCACGTCCCCAAAATGCTGTCAGTTGGATAGGAAAAACTGGGTTAGGAAATCAGATGTCGACTAAATGGATGCCTACACACAAGCAGGGCTCTTGGCAGTGTGTGCGGAGATAACTGTGGACTGACTGCAGTTGCGGGGAATGCAGATAAACCTCTCCTGCTGCCGCTTGCTGCAGGATAGCTGGCTTAGTAAGGCATAGATGCAACAGGGTGACAAGTGGGCTCCCAGAAGTTCCCAGTGGCTCTATTTGACAGAGGCACTATGGAACACAGAGTTGCAGCGTTTTCTTCCTCTCTCCTTGTTAAACCACGAACTTCGAAGAGGTCTGAAAAAATCTGGAGGGGAAAGTTTTTGTCATTGAGCTGCCCCTGTTGAAAAAAATGTCAGTGTTGACTAGATAGCTTTCCTTATGTATGAGAGCCTTTGTCCTGCTGCTTTTGCCCCCAGGACTGCAAACATCATGTAAATGCATGAATATAAAATGGAGTCCCTGGCATCCCATGGAGCCCAGTGTTCTCCCAGTTTTCTCCCAGTACTGTGCATGTCCTTGGCCTTCAGCCTGCTTTATCTGGACTGCCTGTTTATTTGATGATGCTCTATTGCATGTTATTTTCCAGAGAATATGTATCAGATAATTTTCCCTGTCTTTAAGTAGGTCAACCGTTAATCGAATTGATTAACTTGGTAGCTCATCAATTAAATTGATTTACGTGTATGGGGAGGGGGCATATTTACCCAGCGTATTGGTGTAATTTGCTGTGTAACTTTGTATAGAGGAATTGTGAAAAGCTTTGCTGGGCAGAACCTCAAGGGGAAAATCCAAAGTGGCCAAAGTCTGATAGGAAAGGCATTGCAAAAAGCAGCTGAGGTATCACTTAAAAGCAAGTTCAAAGATGTTTTGGCCTGAAATTTCAGGCTGTTGGCTCATAGTTATCTTTGCAGAATGCAGACAGTTTGAGAGTGTTGCAAGGCAGTACTTTCCTGGAAACGAAACTATGAAATGCACCTCCATTTTGATAAAGGAGTCACTGAAAGATAGTATTTAAGAGATTAGTTTCTTCGGGGAGTTCAACAGTCACTGCACTTTCATACTGGAAGCCTGAAGTAGCTGTAACAGCTTGTTCGTGTTGTTGAGGAATGCACACTGTATTACAGACCATCATTCAAAAGCTGCCATGAATTATCCATGGAAAAGTTCCCTCAGATAGGAGCCCCTTGGTGGTTGGTTAGTATAATTAATATAAACATCTTGCTACAGCTTTACATTTTGGTTTAGCAACTTCTCAATTTGAGAAGAGTCTTGGGACTGCCTAGGTTTCAATTATCTCCCTGATGCTGGAGGTGGGGTTTTAACTTAATGTTAATTATGTTCCTCAAGGGAAATCCAGACAGCAAGCAATGGATAGGGTTGTGCAGGCAGCATAGCCCCCACCGAACATCTGAACCCAAAGCAGATCTGTCTTAAATAAGAGTTAAAGTAGCTATGCTACTTGTTTGCTATTTTAGAGAGTCCTTTTTTTTTAAGGTGACCTTTGGCATGTTGCAAATGCAGAGTGTTACTGGCTTGTATTCAAATAATACATTCCATGTTTTTCAATTTCTTTATGTGACTCTTATGAAATATTTGATTTAAAGAATTCCAGTACAGAAGAATCTAAAAACGTGAGCTGAATGTGTTGTAAACATTGGAAAACTAGAAGATAGCTCAATTTCTTAAATTGTAGTACCTTTTCACGACTAACATGGGCTGTGCTGCAGGCATGGTGGAAAAGTAAGTCTTTGCTGTAAAAATGATGGAATTAAGCAAGGCTGAGCCTTGAGCTCAGTGATGTCTCTGGGCAGGTCCAGCACTCAGGAGCTGCCATGGAATGAATCCCTTGGGAAACATCTTAGGCATTGCTATCCACAAAGAATCTTGTTGGCTTTGTAGAAAGACCAGGTAGAAGATGGAAGGGGCTTTGAGGGCAGAGCAGACAGAGCCCTTTCATCTAATAAGTGGAGGCAGCAGCCTCAGTCAGACCCACGGTCACAGATCAAATGGTGAGGGTTGTCTTGCACTCTGTAGCATTCCCAGTCTCACAGTGTTCATTTGTCCAGCATAGCCCAGTGTGCTATTTAGTGCTGCTGTGAATTGCTGCTGTCTTCTGTTCGTGGGAAAGAAGTGATGTGATGACCTGGAGGATACAAACACCCTTGGTACTGCTGTGGGAGGAGGCACAGAGGGGCGGCTGCACAGAGGCTGCTCTTTCATAGTGGGGAGCTTGTGAGGGTGGAAAAAGGGAGGCAAGCAGTGCCTGGCAGTTTGGAGTTAATTTAAAGAATGCTTGGAGTCTTTTTGGTTTGTTGTTTTTTTTTTTTTTTTTGTTTGGTTTTTTTTTTGGTTTGGGGTGGTTTTTTTTTGTTTTTGATCTGACAACGCAGTCTCCTCCCCGTTTTCCTACACAATTTCACAATGAGAAATATTTCATCTCTGGCTTCTGCATGCGCTTCTGCAGTATCTAGAGACAGATGTGTGCTGAATTCTGTTGCTGTTTTTTGCTTTAGCAGGTAGCATGGCCCATTGTCCTTCATGCTGAGTAGGTCTTCAGTATTCAGAACATGGGGAACTGGGATAAGACTTAGCTCTCTTTACATGAACAGCAAAGCATACACCCTTCAGAGAAAGGACAGCACAATGCTGCAAATGCCTTTGCTCCCATAGCCTGCTGGAATATGGGTGGGTGTTGATGTCATGTAATAGATGGAGCAAATCAGCTTCATGTACTGGCTTTATGGCTGTATTTTAAGAGGAGAAATTGAGTTGGTTGTTATCATGACCAGGTTTTCGTGCAAATCTTCCATTTGCAAAGCTCTCTCTCACTTGCTTTATCAGCTGCACCAGATCTTACTAAAACCCAAACAGTAGCCAGCTCTGACTATTAGCTTAATGGTTTAATACCAGCTTCTCCATAAAGTAGAAGCAGCAGATTATTTAAAACATGTAGGTCAGATTGGTCTGGTGTTTTCCAGTGAGATTATGTAAAGACGTGATTATTACCATTATTATTATTAAAACTCTCAAATACAGGAGATGCACCTGGTGCAGGACTTCCTGTGTGTGTGTATGTTCCTCTTTGCTTCCTGAAGTTTCGTTGCAAAGTATACTCTAAAGAAATCTTCAGCCTTTACTTCCAAGCTTGATATTAACACCAGAACATTTCTGCTGACTCTCTCTTTCAATGGTATTCTTAAATGTAAATGTTCCACTACAAGTTGTTCAGCCTCCTGTTCAAAATAAAAATGTTTTCCAGTGAGAAATCGCGTACTCTTCCAGCAAGAGGACTGCAATACAAAACAAAAAGTAAAATGAATGCTAAGTAGCCAGCCCATCCCTGGTATTTGTTTATCAAAGCTAATTGCTGCAGAAAGTAAATTATTTAAAAGAATCCTAATTCACTGTTTCTGCAAGGGTATTACTTACAATTTAAGGTGCTGGGATTTGTTTGTTGTTGTAAGTGTAGATTACTGTGTAATATACCTCCTGCATTATGGAAAAACTAGACTTTGTTAGAGTACAGGTAGATGTTTATGATCATTTAGGGCTATTTGCTTTAAAATTGAAAAAGGATCCTTTAATATTTAGGGCAGCCTGTTTCCTGAGACAATAAAATGCTTAGGTGCCTTCTGTAGGAAGTGAGGAAAAGGGCAGTATTTACATACAGAAAGGAGACAGATGCTCATCTGGGGAACCTCAGCACTGTAGAAAAGGTACCATGCACAATCTGTTGTAAACTCTGGTGTTCAAAGGGCAACAATGAGGGTCCCACTCAGCACCCAAACTCAAGCAAATCTTTCTACAAATCTGTCCCCTTCCTTAGTTGCTGTTCATTGGTTTGGTAATTGTGACAGCTTTCTATGGGAGTGGAAAGCCACTGCATTCTGGAAACAGCTTGTTAAGTTCTTGACATTTTAACTGTCTGGTTTTAATATTCACAAAGAAAGAGTGAAGAAAACAGATTTTGGTGTGACTCTTGTGAGGATGGAGACAGGTAACTGAATTTTACCAATACAAGCAAATGACAGTTGTTACACTCTGCACAGACAGGTTCAAAATTCATAGCCTGTTTAAAAAACAATTCTTAGGATTCACAGAAATAAAGACCTTATTTTTTTGTGTGTGTGACAGAGAGAGCAATCATGGAAAACTGCAGCACCCTTGGAGGAAGGAAACAGATGGCAGGAAGAGCTTCCAGATACTTGACAGGCTGCAACAGACTTAAATGCAGGCAGTGATAAATGGGCACAAGATTGGGTTTTGCTGTAGGTATTGTTGTTTAGTCTTGTTAAAATGCCTGATGTGCTGTATGTTAGCAGGACTAAAGTTTTATGTCCTCTCTGCTTTGGTCCTTATGTAGCTGCTGTGGCCACTGGGGTGCTATGAATGGCAATGAAGATCCAGGCACTCCTGTGAAAAGTGGAGAGTTTCTACATATGACTAATAGCAGGACTTAATGTTGAGTAACAGCAGGGGAGAAGTGAAACTGATTTTAATTCCTGCATCTGGGTTATTTCAGGCTGTCTGGCAAAAATAGCTGTGTGAGGCTGGTAATTAAAAAATAAAGTTTTTGCATGCATATGCATAATTCATTCCTTCACTTTCCTCAAGTGCGAAGATCTGGATGCTGGGATTTCCTGTCTTGGGAGCTTTATCAGGTACAGAAAGGTGTCACATTTGGTATTTTATTCCTCACTCAGACTGCTGGGAACACTGGAGGGCAGCCTGCTGTGCAGCCAGTGCCAGTCCTGTAAACACAGTACCCAATTTCATGTCATTGTGATAGATAATAGACTAATGTGTACTGAGGAAATGCTATGGCTATGCTGATAGCAGCTACCGATCTGGACTTCTGTGAGGCTGCTTGAACCTGAGCAACTAAACAAAGCATCTCCTCCTTTTAGAGATGGGTAGGGCACAGCTGATTGTTCTGCCCAGGACCAGTCTGCTATTGTGCAAGAAGAGAACTGTGCTGCAATGTGAGGCTAAAACTGTCAAGCCTCGGCATGAGGATGAAACTCCACAGGGTTCTTTGGGCATGTGACTTCTCATTGCTCAAAGACTCTAATACTTAACAGAAGTTTCCTCCTAGAAGTTTGCAAAGTGGTTTTTTAGGGCAGTTTAGCCTTTTTACCCTGGGTGCAGTTTTCTCCTCCAGTAAACCATCTTGTGGCCTGCCAGACCTTCTTTATGAGTTTGCTTTCAGCTGTGAGGTAGAGTGTAATGTTACTCAATCTCAGCTTAAGAAGGAGCTGCTTTATTTCCAGGCGAGGCAGAGCACGGGCAGGGAGCTGGGCAAGTTGTGTACGTGACCAAGGACAGCTAAGCAGGCAGGTATTTGACATAAGCAAGCAGCTGAAAAGAATGCAGACTGGGACAGATGACTTTGGGGTAATCTGAAGAACGGGGAACGCAGTATCTGCCTGGGCTCGGGAGCCTGTGTGATCTTACGGTCCTGGTTTTTATGGTCACTGCTATCTGGATAGCTCCTGAGCGATGGTGCAGTGCTGCCTGAAGTAATTGGTTTCACATCTACTGCTCAGCTGTGTGCAGCCGAACCTTCTCAGCCTGTACCATGTGGGCTGAGGCACAGCCAGGGTATGTATAGGTGGGACTCTATGCTTCAAGTTCTGAAAGCTAGTTGTGGAAAACGTGGCCAGAAGGAGCTTCAGCCAGTCCATTGCACACTGACTGTTAGAAGGAAGATGCCTGGATGAGGTGCTGCTAGTCTGTGCAGGGTACCCAGACCCTGCTCAGCACAGGCAGTGTAGAACTGTCCATAGGGGATGTCTTTGAGATAACCCAGTCCTGGATCACTTAGTGCTGTGTTTCACATAGTTAACTGTGAATATGATAGCCTCCTCTGAGCAGGGGAAAAAGCCCTAAGGAACTGCTCCTCTCTTGCAAAGTCTCAATCAAAGGGGAAAGTTAAATGACTGTGTCCTCATTTGACTTGCTGATGTAATATTAGACTGGACTGTAGGGAGAATCTGATGAGCAACCATGATGATACCAAGGATTTACCACAGAGATAAGTTGCTGCTTAGCATCTGATTGAAAAGGTCATGCAGTAAGATTTGGTGATTTGTGACCTACATTATTGCTTGCCCCTTTATTTGCAGTGGCCAAATTTAATGTTAGTCTGAAGTGGTTGTGTCTTATAGCAAAACAGCTTAAAAAAAAAATTGATGCTGTATTCAGCATGCTCCTAAAGCAGCCTTTTCTGATAATGGGTTACTTCAGCCTGAGCTCCCTGTTCAGATACACAGATTTGGTGTTTCAGTTTGGGTCTTTAATGACAGTGCTTAAGATTGACTTGCTTTTGTTACAGGTGTTTTCATTTGAATGGCTCATGTTAGGTAACTCAAAGGGCTTTGTGCAGAGAGGGCTGCATTCTGTCTGTGAAGTGTCTGCACAGGCAAATGGAGACAGGTGTTAATTGTGTGGCAGCAGTTCACATGGAGCCGAGGACTACAGAATGCCTTTTGTTTGGAGGAAGTGCTAACAAGGATGCCTGGGTTGCCTTTTTATTAATTTCTTGATAGCTGGATTACTCTTTTATTAATGTCTTGATGGTTAAAATTTTGTGTCAGCATCCATCCAAACAAGGGAAAAACATAATCAGCTATTGTGAAATAATCTTAAATTTATTGCATGTTATCTTCAGTCCAGTCTTTTGCGGCCCTGAAATAGTGAAAGAAGTAGGGGTGTCCTTAAATTTTCCTTCATGGGCAATAAAGATTGCAAATAGCATATTTAGTTACACCAGGATTATGGCTAATCCTACAGGTCACCTCAGAGGAAGCCTCTGTCATTGAAGTTGCACGCCCAGGTTTTTGCCTCCAAGGCTGTCCACTCATGGAGTCTGTAATCTCCCAGTGTAGTATTTACTAGGAAACTCTACCTCCAGGAGCTGCCAGTCTGCCCTGTGTGAAACAATTAGAAAACTGCCAGAAAAGAACTGGTGAGTGTTTACCTGGTGAGTCACTGGGCTGAGGGAGCTCAGTGCTCTGCATCATCCTCCCCAGCCCTGCCAGGTGCTTCGCTCCCTACCTCAGGGTACAGACACTTAATTTTTCAGGAGTGAAACCACTCCTTTATGATCCAGGCACAAAACTGCTGTCACTTATGCCAAAATGGAATTCCTGCCTGGTTTTGTTTTGTCTCCTTCGGTGTTTGTATTGGCTTGACATTTTCATATTTTGTATCCAGTGTCAGTATTTGTTTCTGGGAAGAAAGTTTTGCTTAAACTTCTAATTTCTGCAATTTGTTTGTTTAAACTTGTTGGCAACTTTGAAATGCTGGTCTGCTCCATATGCTAGTATCAGTGTTGGTATTAGTGACTGACTTCCAAAGAAATAAGCAGCAATTAGACAGGGAATGTTTTTTATGAAATACTTGGGAGCATTTTCAGTTATAATAATATTTGGGAATATTTTTGAACTATTTTGTGGCTGGTTTTTAATAAATGTGGGGTTACTTTGGCTGGTATTGAGTCAAAATTGCACAGTGCTGAACCCAGTGAAAGCTTTTTTTCCCCACCATACACTTTGAGTGTATATGGTGGAAATAGACCATGTATATAAAATACACATAATCATGACAATAGTATTTATACAATAGGCTAGCACTGATTGAGCACAGCAAAAGCTGGGAGGCCAGACAGACATGTTTGTAGGTGACAGGATGAACAGTGAATTCATGAGCGAAAAATCATGATGGTGTATGTTGAGGCTTACCAGGGGAGCAGTGACACCTGGAGGGGTTGGCCAACCTGAGACTAGAGCTGGCACTTCGTAGTCAGTCTGTCAGAAGTGAAATAGCATGAGCCTCATGAAAGGAATGAAGAAGTCAAAAACCAGAAAGAAAGGTTATAAGAGTCATTGGTAATGCTAGACTAGGGGAAGGAAAACTAATTCTGAACGAAGCTACAGGACACATATCAAATAAGGAGATACTAATATTACCAAAACCCCGACTTAGTTATGAGCTTTGGTGCTGGGGTGGGTGGGAAAAGGTATCTTTGCTGCTTTCAGAAAGAATCCACAAGCACAGCCTGGACATAAGGATCTGGAGGAAGAGTTAAGGAGCAGAAAGCAGCCCCCATGGCTGCAGCTGTCTGTGGGGTGGCTGTGTCTCCAGTGATCAGCAAATGGGGCCACAGAGAGCTTTTCATCAGCCTGTTTTCAGCAGGATTTCACTTAGAGTAATGCCTGAACTTCATTAGAGATGTTAAAGACAGGGAACAAGACTGAAAAGGAGAGGTAATTTGAGTCATCCATGTCAAGTTATTTATTTTATGTTTATGTGTGAGAACACTGAAAACACAGCTAGTTTTCTTCAAGGGTTGAGGGTGCTTTGCTCCAGCTGATCGCAATAAAAGTATTTCAGTGGGAGTTTGGTCCTTCAGGATAAAGCTGAGCAGAGTGCAGAGAGCAAAAAGCCTGAAGGATGGGGCCCTATATGACTCCTTTAAAAAGCTGGAGGGGGAAAGATGATGAGAAAAATGGGAAAAGACTAATCCACAAGAAACAAATGGACAATTAAAAGGAGGAGGATGGCTGCTTGTGCTGAAGACATCTGGCAGGCTGGGGAAGAAGGGAATGGGTTGCTGAATGTTGTCCAGAGAAGGTAATTATTTCTGGCTTTGAGTTCTGGCTCTGATTCATATAATATTAAAGGAATATATCTGTATTTTTCATGATGAGCAGCCTGAAAGCAAATGCTGGAAATTTGCCATCTGTGTAAAAACTTCTTTGCTGTGGATGTATAATGTGAAAGTGAGTGGGACTGAAGCAAAGTCCATTAACAAATTCCTTTATTGATGGGAGTAAGAGGTGAATGCTCTAGATCGATTGAAACATCCAGTTAAAAAAGTGCTTAACTGTTACATTCCTTTTCAAAAAAAATAAGTAGCATATGCAGATTTTTCAGTACCAAAATCAGTGTTCAAATTAAAAAAGGTGTTGGAGGCAGGCAGTACAGGGTGTGTTTCAAAAGTTAGAGTTAAGATGCAAGAGAAAGACTGATCATAATTGATGTTGGATTGGCCAGCTATTATAATAAATTGACATAGTTGACCTTTCTGTGAGTATTTAATTTTGCAGTTTTGCCTTCATCTAGGCTTCTTCCATGATCTCAAGAGCAATCACTGGTGCAACTGATACATTCCTCTGTAGGCCTACGCAGATACATTAACTTCTGCATTTGTTCAAAGACCGTGTGTATTTCGAGGAGGTTTTTGAAAACAGTCAGTGTCTTTGTTATCTTGTCTGATCTCTTAATTCAGACTGAGAATTTCACATAAAAAAATCCTGTAATGAGATCTTCCTGGGTTTTGTGCCCAAAACTTTTGAGCAGGCTGTTCAAATATCAGATTTGGAAGCCTGAGTAGTGATGAATTTATTGCTTTCCTTGGTACACTGGTTAATCTGGCCCAGCTTGCTTGTGCTAAATAGAACTGAGAAAGCAGGAATTTATAAAAGACTCAAATATTCGCTTGCACTGTCATTTGGGAAGAACAGCCTTCTCACTAGCTGTTTGAACAAACTCAGATGAGAAAGGGAGAGCTGGGGTGGATTTCTTCATACTGCTTTACCCAGTGATGGAGACACACACAGTCACGTACCATGGCACCTTCATGCAGGAGAGGGAATGAAGGGGCAGGGCTGCAGGCAGAGCAGGCACAGCACCTGGGTTAGGCTGTTGTACCTGCAGGTCTGAAAACAGGCTCTGCTGTGCAGGGAGCCAGGGGCTACCCGCCTTGCTGTGCAGCCATCTGAAATACCCCTCTGGAGGGCTGCAGTGGTGTAGTTGCTGCTCTGATCATGACCCTTGCTGTCTAGGGATAATTTTGGCCCAGCTTTTACAATTTAGAAAGCACATTAGACTTTATTTCATCTGATACGTAGGCAAGCTATTTAATTTTTACTTTTCTAGATCATTAACTCTGTACAGGAGGCAGCTTTCAGCCCCACTTAATTGCTTCAAGATAAATACCCTCATGCTTTAAATTGCACAGTGTGTACAACCTGGGTAACAGGTTACAGGATTGTGCTCTTTCCTACATGGCGACACTTCCAAACCTTTAATATTACCATGGAAAATGGTCCCCAGGGTCTGTTCAGGATGGCTGAATGTGTAGTAAGTTTGCAGTTTGTTGAAAATACCTGGCAGCTGTGTCTCATATTTAAGTGTATATGTGTTTGTAATGGGTTTCTGTGGCTGGCCCTTTATGATAGGGTTTTCTTCTGCTAACCTGAAATACAATTTCTGAAACATAAACCCCCTCAGAATAAGATTTATTTTCTGGGGAGTATGACTGTCACTTAGTTTGATTTTGTATATTAAACTGGTTTTTTTTCCCATTTTTAAGTTTGGGGGACGTATAGATAAATATATATAACCTTGTTTGGGGAAAAGTCCATACCTATATGTATGCATGGAATTTCTTGGAACAGCAGGGATAAAGCTGTGGTGGTACTTGCAGAACAGATTCTGATTGTGCTGAAAACCCCTCTTAATAATTTCTCTTCGAAGATGTCATATACGAAATTTGAAGGCATTGCAAGCTACCAAGGAGAGCATAGTATAGAGGGTATAAAACCTTTCACTGGAAGCTACTGGCCTTTGCCTTTGTGCTTGGGAGAGAACTCATTTGAAGATTGTCAGCATCTTGGGGGGACATTCAAGCAGCTAGTGAAGAAGAACTGCCCCCCTCCAGTCTGAGGTTTCCATTCCGGGTTACAGGGGAAGAAACCTGGGTGGGAGAGCATTCTACTAGTGCTGTGTGGCATGTGAAGAGAGGACTTCCCTTTGCAACGTTGTTTGTCTGGGTCTCATATATCTCTTTTCATGTTTTGTTTGGTTTTTTTGGGGGTTGTTTTTGTGGGGGGTTTTTTGTTGTTTATTGGGTTTTAGTTTTGGTTTTTTTTAATTCTGTGTTTAAAATCATCTTCATGGGAAGAAATTTCTCTTGTTACTTAATATCTTCAGGCTGTGTATTGTACACTGATTTTCCTTTTACACACCTGATTTAAATGTGTTGCATCAGATGAAGAAACAGCATGTTATTGTCAGGACAGCTTCTTTGCACATCAAATGGTTGTAGAGGGTGGCAGATATTGTAGGTGGGAACTGTGTAATAGGAATGAAGTCCTGCCATACTGGTGGAGCTCCCTGGCATCTAGCGAGGTCTGGATCCACACTGTGTGGCATGGATCTGACTCCAGAAGGAAAGGTTAGCTTCCTCCTAGTCTTTGCCCTGATCTCCAATGCTGCTGCAGCAAGGCTGGGGGTCCCACACAGAACTGAGGTTGGTATTAACTTCATTGCAGAGTTGGCTACCTTAAAGGAAAGGATAATTAAAATACATAGGGTGAATAGGGAGTGGAGGAGAGCTTTGGTTTCTCTGTGGCACTAGAATTGAAAATTTTCAGATTGTTAGGCCTTGTCAGAAGATGTTTTGTTCTCCTTTTGTTTTATATTGAATCCCGTGTGCTTGGTTAGCTTCTTTTCATATTAAAAAAAAAAATCTCCGTATATGGATTGAAAGCTTTATCTGTTTATCTCCTCATTAAAGAGACTGTCTATGAAATGTGCTGACAGGGCTTTTACTCTTGCTTTCTATTCTCATCACATTTTCCACTGAAAGCCTCCCCTCTGCTGTTTCTGTTCGATGGTGAGTGGGACTTCGGTGGCAGAGGCTCAGGACGCTGTTCCTGGCTCCTCACAGGCTGTGTCCATTGCCCTGCATGGGAAACCTCAGATGTGCAATTTGGGCTGCAGGAAGGCTGCATTGGCACATGGATTCAGTCCACTGAAAGGCAATTTTCACAGCCTGGAAGTCCCAGTATCAAACATGGTGGGAAGCACATCACAGGTTGTCTTCCAGTTGGATATTAAAATAAGAGGCCACATTTTGAGAATTGGGTGTGGAGAGAGCTGCCAAAGCTGGTGAGGGAGAGCCTGAGTGGGAGCTGAGCTGCTCAGGAAATGGTGTCAGGGCTTCTGGAGCCACTTTAAGAAATTGCTGGATGATTTTCGGCCGGGGGGAGGGGGAAGTTAGGTACAGCAAGCATTATGCAATTTGAACCACTTAGAGATTGCTCGTGGCTGAGTCTCGATCCAGCCAGAGCGAGTTTGGGTTACAGAAGAAATTGTGAAGAGTAACTTTTAGTATAAGCTGTGTTTTCAATACTGTAATTGAAATTATACCAACAACAAGTGATAAAAATGGTGACTGTCTTACCCTAGAAGTGATAGCATGAGGTTTGGGCTCGAGGCACTGGACTGGGGTTTTTCCAGCCTTTGCTGGTCTCTACCATAGACTTGGATCATCCATCACTGTTCACTCTGCTTTAGCTTAAACTTCTGTTGCACCTCAGCAGTTTTGGAGAGCATGGTGGTTTGTGAACTGCCTACTGTGTCTTTAAAAACCAAAGATACAAATGCGTATATATCTCTATACCTTGAGTGTCTATTCTTGTTTCCATTTGCAGGTAAAGTTACTAGATTAAACCAAATAAAATACATTCTCCACTGTGGCAGAACTTAAACAAAAAGAAAAAAAGAAAAAAAAGAAAAAACCTTTCATAGTAATAAAGAGAAATGCAAAATTAGTGCAGAACATGCATCTTGGTACTCATGTGCCAAGTCCTGCAAAAGACACAGTAGCCTGTGGGGTGAAAGTGTGGTCATGGATGAGCAGAGTAAACACTTTGTTCTGGTTTTTGCACTTCTTTCACCTGCTCATCCCTTCTACCAAAAGAAAATAAAAACCCCATGCACCAACATGAACTTTGTGACTTCTGATATGTAGAGCAGACAGCTGCAGGCTCAATTAATTCCCCCTTCTGATTTTTTTCATAGTATTTTTTTTCCCAGGATGCTGTAGTGACTTCTAAACCCTCACGGGTGAGTGGTGTTTATGGCTTGTTGACTTTGGTCGAAGTGAAGCGCAGAGTCCTGTTCACAATGAGGGTGGGTTTGTGGGTGGAAGTCTCCACTGGATGTTTTTTAGGGTGGGTGGCCCGAGCTGCTGGGTGCTCACCCAGGGTGCTTCTCCATAGCATCACTGGCATCTGTCTTACACAAAGCAAATGAAATTTTGAGTGCTGTGTGCAGGAGACTGAGCCTACCTGGAGCCAAAGCAAGCCCTAGGAGGCGAAAGCGAGGAGCTGGCTGGAAGCAGAGGGGGAAGCAGAATGTGTCAGCCCGATGTGATGTGCGGGTGCCCATGCAGCCCCTTGGAGCCAAGTGTACTGTGAATACACCAAGGACAGGTTGGCAGCTCCTCCCTTCCCATCCATGTCCCGATACACTGTCCCTGTGCTGCTCTCCTTGGTGCTCCCTGCCAGCACACACCTGTCATTTAAACACGTTGTCTGTGACAGCCCAGTGTGCCTGGGGGTGTCTGGCACTTGGACACTGTGGTTCCTGTGGGTGGGTGTGAGGTGGGGATGGGGAGCACTTGCTGTGGAGCCCTCAGCAGTTTCCTAATAAACACTGGGGAGGGGACAAAGCATAGGACAGCATAGGTCTGGCACCTTTGCTGGGAGGAGTGGGAAACCACCAGTTCCTGTCCATCTGCCTCCTTTAGAATGTGCCGTTATTGAACGCGTTTCATCCATATCCATGACAGTGGATCTGTATGTTGTTTTTGTAGTCAAGAGGATTGTGTTCTTTTGTTTGTTTGTTGTTTGGGCTTTTTTTTAAACAAGAAAAAGTGATTAAAGAACAGACTGTACTAGGCTGACTGGCTGCTTAATTTTTTAGTTAATAGATGAGATTTTTGTCAAAATCAGTCTCCCCTTCCCCAGCAGTAAAGCAGCATGATGCCGGATATGTGCCTGCTTTATGGCACCTTATTCTTTAAGGTTTTGGCATCTGACATAGGTGGCTGTGAGATATTCTAATGAAGCTGAAGTTATTAAAAAAAAAAAGTACTCTATTACATTTCAGGGATGTTTGGGCTTCACGCTTCAATAGTGCTAATTAGGTATGTGACCCATTTTCATTCTGCTTTAGCTCCTGGGGATGGTGGAGCCTCATTATAAATAGAAGGATAGAGAATGCCCATGTTCCTTACTCTAAATAGCTTCTTCAAAACATGCCCAAAGGGCTTTAGAGTGTTTTCTATGTGGACACTGGTTATGTTTTCCTTTTCTTTAAGTGAGGAAGTGGGACGGGGGGAGATTTCTCTCTCCAGAAATAAATAATTGAACATTTTTTTCTTTCATTTGGAAAACCTAGTGGCAAATCAAGGTCCTCTTGAATTTTAAGTCTGCCTTGTTTTTATTGACAAGGGAATAAACTTGAATGTTTTTTAAGGATAAATATGCTTTTAATGTTGGAGAAGCTTCCCTTTAAATGATACTTTTAGCTAATAGAGTCTGTGCAGTTCCTGTGTGCATGAAATGCACTGAGGGGGCTGGCTGGATGCTGACAAAAGGTAGCAGATGCTGACAAAAGGTAGCAGTTGTGAGAGGTACTTGTTGAGAAACAGCCTGCCAAAGTGCACGTTGTGACGCAGAACTGGGACTGGAAGGAGCAGACGGCCCATTCCAAAATCTGCTCTTGGAAAGCTCTCATGTTTTATGCTCTTTTCAGCAGAACTCAGTTGTTTCCAGAAGACCTGTAGTAAACAAACCCTCCCACTGACAGAAAATGCCAAGCTCACTTCAGAGTGAACTGTGGGTGAGACCTGGGGATAAATATAAATGTATTAAAAACAATATAAATGAATAAAAGATAACAGAGCTTTGCCAAGCGACTGTCAAAGGAGCTGTGGCTGCTGCATCTCTGGGCTTTGCTGAAATGACCTCTTACATTTTGAGCATCTTGCCTGCCTGTGGATGAAATGGTTGTTCTGAACTTTGCCTGACACACCTCACAGGCAGCAGTTGAGCTTGTGAGTGCTTCTGTATTTAGTATTACAGTGCTGATGTTCCTGTGCTATTGTTAAAAAATACAAATAATTCAAGGAATTAGGGTAAAGCTGATCTGGAGTCAGCTCTCAGCAGTACAGCGATCACTTATGACTAAGTAAATTTTCATGATTTAAACTGTCAGTGGAGTTAATCTGAAAGCAGGCAGAGGGTGGAACTGTCCTGTCACTTACTTTTAATGACTATGCTAAATGAAAAGGTAAGGTGGAGTTTACATCTGAATTTCCTGGTCTGAGGGCTTGTCTATAAAACTGTACCTCAGAGGCTTGCTGTAAATATTGAGTCTACTAAAGAAGCAGGCTGTGGCAGAGGAATCTGAGGTGAGTATAACTTTAGGATGGTTTTCTGGGTGTTTGCCGGGATCCCCTGTGAGGTCCTTCAGCGCAGAGGAAAATGGGGCTGCAGTCTTTGCAGCTCCTTCCTTTGCAGGATCATTTGATGTATGTGTAGCAGATGATGAAGTTAACCTTTTCTGTTTGCAGAGGAAGGGGGAATAACCTTTTCAAAAGCTGTGTTTATGAGGATAAACATAACTTTACGTTATAAACATGAGCAACATGACTAGATTTTGGGGAGCTGCTTTATTGCTAGTATCACACTCCCATTTGGAGTATGTTAGATGCTGTTGTCTGTCTCTGCCATGAGAAAGCTGCTGTCTAAAAGTGTCCAGCATATCACAGGATGAGAAGGACTCCGTGTAGGAGTGATTTAAGCTGGAATCTTACAGTTATTTCAGCCCACATTTAGCTTAATTTGCTGTAAATATTCAGGGCTACACAGAGTGAGTAAAGGTTAATGCATTTACGAGCCTTTGAAGATCAGAGGCAAACTTGATTTAATTTGAAATTTGTGTGATGCCTTGGTGCTGAGTATTCTCAGAAGATGCTGGTGGCACATTGCATGGCTGCTTGCTTTGGTCATAGGTTATTTTGCAGTCTTTTATCCTAAATCCATTTCCATGTTTTTCCTCATCTTTGCCTCTTGTTTTTCTTAATTCTGCGGGTTTCATTTTTCTCCTCCGTATCTTATTCTCAAAAATTTGAGCTATTTTGGCACACTGAAGAGTTTGAAAAGAAAAAAATAGATGCTATTGAAAGTAACTTTTGAAGGATTTTTTTTTATCTTTCCCTGCATAGAAACTTTGACTAGAAGTCAGATACTGCCAGGGCAGAGCCTTCAGACTTGGTGAGCTAAGAGCTGACCCTGTCCTGTTAATTGATGTTGTACTGCACCAATGTGCTGTACTGCACCAATGTGCTGTACTGCACCAATGTGCTGTACTGCACAGCTGTTGATGAACAAGCTTTTCCTAGGAAAAGAAAGTGATCATCCAGTGATTTGGCTGAATGTTTTGAGAGCATATACCCAAGTGCAGCTCACTCCCCAGGAAAGCATCCGAGATAGTGGTGCTGCAGTGCAGGGTGTCTTGCCTGTGTGCTCAGAGAGGAATGTGGCTCCGTGTCAGGCCCTACGTGTCATGCTGGTTTTTTGCATTCCACTGGAGATAGTGCCTGGGACGTTCTCTTGAGAAGAAAACCAGGAAACACCTGTTACTGCTGGCAGCTGGTGCCTCAGCAGCAAGGGGAGAGGCAGATGGATGGACAGACCAAGGCTCCTGCATTCCTGCCTACAGAATGCATAGGCACGTAAAGTCCTGCTTGGGAATAAATAAATGTTGTCTCAAAGAAAAACAAGTGATGGTTTTGGGTGTGACTAAAAGGATTAGACATACTGGTGGATCTGTTATCTAGGAATTTTCAGAGAAGCTGATGGCTACATCCCGGTGGTGGTTTTTCTCCCTTTAAATAACTCACCAACTAAATACGTTGAAATGGTGACTGTAGTACTGACTCTTCCTTCTTTGGTGGGGCTGAAGTATAACCAGGTAAGGAAAGGGTTCTTAGAAAATTGTATATACGTGTGCAGGATTTTGCTCTAAAAGATCACAAAGGCCAAATTTGTTCTCAGGCATAAAGAGAAGTTACAGGGGAAAAAAAAAAGTTAATTTATATGTTTAGTCTTTCAGAATGGTATTTCAGGCTGGATGAAACAGTTTTCAAATATCCTGTATTGGACCAGAGAGAGTAAACATCTCCAAATAGCGTGTTCTCTTGCAAGTACTATATTTGACAGTCGGGCATGCAGGGAAGGGATGCAGAATTTAAAACATCTGAACCAGTTTTTGTTATTCCACAGTTTGAAAAAAAGGTGAGGGACCACCTGAGGAAGCTACTCTGGTGCATGTTAACAAGTGTTTGTTTTTGAAGACTTGGTGTTGTTACAGAAGAAGCGTTTAAACAGGTTGATCTGTAGAGGATGCTTTGTTTCTCTGCCTGTCTGGATGGCTGGGTGCCTTCTGCGGCATGGGGATCATGATGTGCCAGTAATTGCAGATAAATGAACATGGCTGGCTCTCAGGCAAATGAAACCTAATTTGTCACAGCTGTCAGAATGATCATGTCATGTTTGTTGCCTTCAGGAGCAGTTTTAGGCTGCAAATCCTGTTAAGGTCACAGCTTTTTCTTGTTAAATATTGCACAGCATGTTTGCTGACCCTAGTATTTATCTTGGTCCTTTTTTTTAAAGGCAAACACACCAGTTCTTTCTCTGACATAAGCTGGGGTTGAACTTCTGTGAACCTTAGTCATGTGGGCTAGAGCTTGTTAATTTGGTGGACTTCAAGGGCTTGAGCATAGCAGTAATTTGAGGGTTTGCATAGAACAGTAGAGAGATTTGCTCATGGATTCATACGGTCAGGATTTTGGAAATCATGCTTCAAAGTAGCTTTTAAAGAGCAGCCCTCCCAGGCTGAATTGAACACGTGGTTACCCTGTACATCAGCAGCAGACAAAGCAGCACAGCACCTTTGAATTTTGCATTTGTGCCAGTAGGAAATACAGTAGAATAAATGTAAGACTCTATTTATAATACCTCAGAAAAATACAGCAAAGTGTAGGCTTCTTGAAATCCCCTTTAGTCATAATTTCAGTTACTTTTTGCTTTTGTTTCTAGATTAACAGGTCGAGTGTAAATCGGATGGAGCAAGTCCTGTTCTGTAAAACAAACAAATGCCAATTTTTGGATGTCAAGCCTGAAGGAGCACAGAGCTTTCCTGCTCTATTCTTCTGAAGAACGGAAACAAGATTTTAAATATTTATTTGATCCCTAAAATACCTGTGAGGCTGATTTCTCCCTCCTCTTTGCTGGTGACTGCAGTACAAGTTCAGAGGAGGAGGTGAAGGGTCTTTGTCTGTAGACTGTTTCCAGTGCAAGGCTGGAAAATGTCAGCGGTGTTTATGGAACTACCTGGTGTGGGAAGAGCTGAGTGTTCAGGAGGGGTCATGCAGACACATTGCTCTTGATGCAGCACTGGCTACCTTTTCTCTTGGTCACTGCTGGCTCTTGGGGATGTGGCCACGCATTTCTCGGGCTGCAGTTGCCCCTCCCTGTGCACCTGCCCGAGCCTCCTGGGAGGGTATCGGGGGCACAGCTCTTTTCATCTGCCCTCACTGGTCCCTGCCGTGGGTGGCTATCACGGTGGGATGTCTGCAGGGCTCTCCTGTCCCTCCTCCACCCTTGTGCCTGTGGAGCAGTGCCCAGCCCTGGCGCTTCCCATTTCCCGGGCTTGGAAAGGAGAATAAGGCTGGCTGGGGCAGGAGCAGTGCTGCCTGAAAGGAGGGTGTAGGAAAGCGACTGCTGGCCCTGAAAGCTCCTTCTGCTCTTGAAGGGGGTCTGTCTGCCTTGTCCATCCTTTCTGCCTGACCTCCCCTCCTTTACTGCCTCACCTGGGCAGGAGTGCCACAGTACACAGGACTTGTCCACATTGCTGGGAGGCCTCGAATGGGCTCTGGTGCTGCCTTTGCCTTGTTGTATATGTAACGTTCTTGGAAATGTAGGGATGGGGTGCACTGAAAGGAGAATTGAATGAGAAAGGTGGAGCAGAACTGTTAAAAATGGTCACATAGGGCTGCTTTGTTAGTGAAGTTTTGGGTGCATGTAGCTGCCAGAACGTCAGCAGGAGGTGAGCAGCCTCATCTTCAAAGCTTTATTTCCATGTACTTTATCTCCAGTTCCTTTTGCACAGTATGGATTGGCATTCAAGTATCTGTCCCTTCCATGACAAGAAACTGCAGTCCCTGATGTTCAGTGCTTTTTTTTTTTAAAAAAAGTTTCAATCTTCTGTAATAGTTACATGACAATTTAACAGTCAATAAGAAAAACGAAAAGTTACGCATCTGTTTTTGTAGATTATGAGGACATGACATTGCAGATAAACATTACAAGCTTTAGCTTAATGATTTATTGAAGCTCATTTCTTCAATTTTTGTGGCTTTCAGTCTCCTACTATGCAGCTGTCTGGTTTCCCCCGAGAACAGAAGACTAGCTCAGAGATATAAATCTCTCTTAATGATTTTAAATAGCTAGCTATCTGTATATAATATGAATTTTTTTTTCTTTTGCCCTGGGCACTCAATCATGGGATTAGGAGAGGATGATCAATAATCCCAAATGCACAGCAGAGCCACTCTCAGTGGTTCTGGGCTAAGGGCTATTGCAAAACCCACTTGCTGCCTTCCCAGCCCCTCGCTCTCAGGCTCTCCCTGTTCAGCATCAAATTTCTAGCAGAAATGGTCCCTCCAAGACCTACAGCCTGCAGTGCATGCCAGAGGAGATCACTGTTTTCCCAGACTGCTCATGAGCTGGTCACTTTAAGTCTCTTGTGCAACAGGAGAAATAAAGGCAGAGCTGTGCCATAGCTGGTTGGGAGCACTGCGGGATTTTGGTCAGTTTGTTTGTCCTCGGCAAATGAAGGCTGAGTGAGGTTTGTACAAATACAAATAGAAGGACCTGTTGTGAAATCAGATACTGTAGGCAGATGTACTAAGGAACATGCAGTGAATGTGAACAGATCCCTGGGCATTGGCCAGGATGTTCCTCACCTCCTGTAGTTTGTGTCTGAACCAAACCTGGAGGGACCCTTTTCATCATCAGAAAGATATGTATACCTTGGAACTAACATTTCCGTCTATTTGTTTCCCCAGTGATCCCAGGCAAGTTCCCATAGCTGGGATGAAGGACCAGCAAATACAAGGTGTGTTTGAATAGGCAGGACAATTATGACTTCACTGTCTTTTGTTTTATGCACATTCATGATTTATTAGGAAATTAGTGATTTAAGAGATGAACTGTGGCTGCAGGACCCTTCAGCTGTACTTTGTAGCTTAACTGGGAGTGCACTGGTTGTAACTGAATATTGCTTCACCTTGTTTACCTTCCTTTTCACACCAGAGACGTGCTCCCAGCAGAGAAGCCAGCACCAAAGTTAGTGTTAAGTGGAAGTGTCTTGCGTGTGAACTGAAGGAGTGGATATCACTTTAGACCAGATGAAGTGGTGGTGTCACTTCAAACAAAAGCAGTACAGAGGTTTGTGGAACACAGGAAACAAGCTTGTGCTACTGCCTGTATTTAGTCTTGAAAGCCAGGTTGTACAGAAGGATGTGGTGTGAAGATTATGGGGCTTCCTTACAAGGTCACTGTCCCCAGCACTGAATATACCTTGCACCAGAGCTCATGCATGCTCTGTGTGTAAGATACACAGATCTTCTATAGCCTCAGGAGGAGACATGGGGAGCCTGCCATGCACAGCAGCCTGGTTGTGGTGGGAGATGTGTAGACATTTTCTGTGGAAAACAGAAGGAAAAGACAGACCTACTATCAGTGGCTTAGTGCTCTGAAGGCACTTTTCCTTCCCCTCTCACTTCCTCCTTGTAGTTTCCTTTGGCCATTTACAACTGGTAGGAACAGTCCTGCCCTTCATGGCATCATCTCTATGAGCTTCTTTGCTGGCCCTTTTGGCACACCTGCAAACAGGACTGCCTGCAAAGCCTGTCTTCCCCTCCAACACACCTCGTCCAGCAGGGTTTGCAGGCTGGCTCTAACAGCAACACTAGCAGCCATTTCTGTAACACTTGCCTTGGTTTTTCAGGGTTCAGAGCACAGGTTCCAAATATAAAGGAGATCTTGGAGATGCCATTACCTGCTGTTTTGTTCCTGTCATCACTGACTCACTTCTGTGTCTAACGTGTATCCTGAACCTGCTGAGTATAGTGGGGCAGTCCCAGCCTGGCAAATTGCTTGTACGCTATGTGCTCCCTAGCTTGGAGACACTGTGAGACTTCTCAGTCTTTTTCTGCCAAAATGGCCAGTTTTTGGATTAATACAAGTAAATAAAGAAAGGCTAAAAGTAAACCACTGCAGGTGGAACCCTTCATGTTATGTTACTGTGCCAAGTGAACTGCTATCATTGACTTACAGGCATATGTGGGTAGCAAGTAGGGCATCATTATGATTCATGGTGCTGTTACAGTATGAGACCTAATAAATCTTCTTATGTGCCTTGTACTTAGTTCATGTACTTATTCTGGCTACTGGGATTTATTCTTAGCGCTGGGTTCTTTTTTCAGGAATTGCTGTGCCTTCATTAAATGGGAGCAGTATGCAGACTGTCTGCTGGGTCAGACTTGCAGTAGCTTGTCTCGACCAGGTACAGGTAGGGGTGGGAAATGCCTTGGAAAATTAGAGAGAGGGCAGATGAAGGTTGGAAGTTGGAAAGTGCTGGTTCTTGTCTACTCGTGGTGTTATTTCTCTTCTTGAACTACCTTTTACTTCCTGAGTTAATGCACATTTGCCATTTTCAGAATGTCAGTAAATACTCCTGGCAAGAAGACCTGTCCACACCAATTACTCGATCTGTCTGTGACTCTAGTCAACTCTTCTGTGAATCTGCTTGTGTTGTTTTACATATTAAGTTCTAAGGAATACTTTATTTATGTTAGGTAAGTGAATCTTTTTGCGAGTTTCTGTGCTCTTGAGTGTGCAGTGATTGTTTGTACTTTAGGACTTGTGTTCACAGATTTAATTCCTGGAGCAGGAACATATTAGCAGTAACTGCAGCAGTGTGTGTTGGTATTGACATGGTTGGTACTGCTTTTTGTCAGTAGCTGGAATGCCAGTAACAGGTTCTTGACTTGGAAAAAAGATGCTTAGTTTCTGGAAATTAACAGAATCACAAATAAGCCAGTCCTCCCTACAGACACTTGTTTTGACATGCCATCTACTCTCTTTGCACGTGAGTGGCAATGTACGAGTTTTGATGCCGTGGCTCAGTTTTGGATCAGGAGAACCCAGAAGAAGCTGTACTGCCTCATGATTCCTGGCCTTTCTCTGACCTGAGTTTTGTTTTTGAGCTCATATTTGTATCTTGTTAACTTTTTCTGATGATCTCTATCTTGTTTCAATGCTGATGCAGTCCATCCAGGGTGGAAACAGTGATGCTGAGCTCTGTGGAAAGGGTGGCTGGAGTTACCCATGCTGACTTGTTCTGGAAGTGGCTTTAGAGCATAGTAGGACTGAATTCAGCTGGTACAACAGGAGCTCTTGCATCTGCTCTGCTCTGGGGATGCAATTGCACAGTAACAAGCCTGGTCAAGCTGGTCGTGTGTTTTTAAGTTATAGCACTTGCTGACTCATTAGCAGAAATACAGTGGTGGGGAAATCCTCTGCCTGTGTATTGAGCGTGTGCTGTTACAGAAACTGTGGCTGTGCTGCCTGTCAGGGATACCCACGACCTGCCTGGTTTTTTAAATGTAGAAAACCCAATCAAAATAAATGAAAAAAATAATTTAAAGCCCTGAAATGGGAAGGAAGAAGAGTTACAAAGCTGACAAAGGCTGCCCAAGCTGATCTGTGGGGAGTAGTGGAGCTTTTGGAGTGCAAATCCCCCTTGTTCCATTTTTCCCTGCCTTTCTTCCATGAGCTGCCCAGAAGTTCAGATGAGCCCTCCAGACCCTGACCTTATGTTGACACAGTCTAAATTCTTTTTCTCCGTTGCTTCTCCATCATCTCCTTTGCTAATTACTGCTCTGCAAATCTAGCCTCTGGTCTGATTTCTAAATTCATCCAGGAGGCTGAGCAGCTCTGATGATCTGCTGTAAACATGACTTATCTGTCAGGCAGTAAAGCTGCTCTCGAGCCCTCTGAGGAGAATTAAGCCTGTCTTGTTGGGCAGCTGGTTTTATCAGTCTGTGATGCAGATTAAAACGTGTTTCAATGTCTTTTCTATCAAATCAGGAAGAAAAAGAAATATTCTTGTTACCAGGTCTCTGGCTGCATGTTAATAGAGAGCTAATTGACCAAATGTCAGTCACTTGTGCTCCTCAGAGGGAAGGACCATCTTGCCTGCTCTGAGTGTACATGAGCACAGCCTGTGTCTCTTCTCAGGCTGATAATATTTTTTTACATCTTACCCACTAAAGACAGGAGCTCCTCAAGTTACAGTGTGGGGAGCCCAGACTGCCAGGCCAGGTTTGTATGTGCTCCCATGCTCCTGGGATGTGGTGTGGAGGTTTCATTACTTTTGAAAAGGAGGGGTTTATGACCTCTCTTAGTCCAGCTGTTAAACATATGCTTTATTCAGATTTTTTCCCCCTTAAACCTCCACTTGTGAAGCCTGTGATGTACCTAATTTTGTCAGAAAGCTCTGTAGATCACCAGTGCAGTCTCAGAATTAACCAGTGTCTACTGGGGAGATGAAATCTTGCAGGTAGAAGAGCTTCACAGCTCTGCACAGGTCACAGGTATTTGAGAGCTTTGGTTGCTTGTGGTGACACTGGGTTTTTCAGGTAGGAGGGCTGAGGGGTTGAAGCACTGGAACTGATTTTAGAAGAGTTGAAAACAGAAAGATTGTGGTGCTTACATGCTGCGCCTTTACACTTACTGTGGGAACCAAAGTATGAGATTATAATGGCAGATAAGAGTCTCAGCTCATGGCCTTCTTAGAAAGAAATACAAGATTTTGGATTTAAGTGTAAGCCAAACAGATTGCATCTTTCCTGCTTTCTAGTTATGAGGTTGATACATGACTTCACTCTACCTGCTTTTATTTTTTGCCAGCTTATCTTCTTGCTGTGTAAGATGAATTTCTTTTGTCTTGATTCACTTTGCACAGGGACACAGTTTTTTATCCCTGTAAAACTAAACATCTCCCCTTTGTACAGGTACAGATATCTCAGACATATATCTTCCTGCCATAACTGGTCCTGGAGCCCTTTTGCAATAGTGTGTTGCAAAACTCTAATTAGTGCTTCCCTGTGTCACAGTAATATTAGGCCCATTAAGCAGTAACCCTGCTTTGACACCTTTGTGAATAACAGTACAATGGGGTGAAAGTGTTTATTTTAATGAAGCTATGTACATACATTCTGGAGCTTATGGTACATATATTTTCCTTGCAAACACCTGAGTGGTGTGTTGATAAGAATCTTGGTGAGTCTAATCCTAGATTTAAAAAATATGTCATATTCAATGTGGCCTTATAAATACAACCAGGGTAAGTATGAGATAAAAATAACCCTTTCCATAATGCAGAACACTTGGTTTAAGAAGTGGAAGAATTAAATAATAGCAGGCTTTGATTGAACTACCTGCTGTAGAACAAAAATGTTTCATTGGTCTCTTTGAAAGGCTGTAATTTGTTTTTCCTTAATTGTTATGATTGTACAACTCAAATAAACCTCAGCAGTGGAGTTTGAACCCAGACTATTGGATCAAAACCCATGAGTGAGCAGATGTTTTGTAAGGTTAAGTACTTAGCTTGCAGCCAGTAACAGACTCCTAAGCCTTATGAAATGGCCAGTAATGGGTGACCAGAGGTAATTTTTAAGCTAAAACTTACAAAAGTAAATTTTTAAACTTAACCTGTGTGCCCCATGGTGCAGGCTTAGAACATGACATGCTGTGTATAGTTCGATTCTTGGTAGCATATTTGACCATGGATTAATGGGAAAAACACTTACCCTTCCTGATAATTTCTGTGTTTTGGTAACCCTCTGGGCTGTGAGCAGGAGTCAAGGGCTGGTCCTGCCAGCATGAGTGCAACTGGAGTACTTGGTGCCTGTGCATGGGCTTGGAGAACTCAAGTGCTGAGGGCAAGTGAAACAATTTTAGAGGTCTGGAGGTCAGAAGGGTGCATGCATGCTTTGGGAGTTTGCTGTTGCCATTGCTGACTCAGCTATGGGGAGGAGGGAAGTATGTTTTTCCTTTTCAGAATTGCTTATCAAGCTGTTGGGGAAAAAGAAACTGCTCTGGAGGAGCAGAAAAAGCCTTGGCTGTCAAGAAGGCAGTTTGAGTGTGCAGATCCTTTCCTGTATAACTTCTGAAATCCAGGTGTGGTTGAAACACAGTGAGGACACTACACACTGCTCCAGCAATTTCCTCATGCCATAACACTGTCTGAGGAATGGATTGGGCAGAAGGTGAAGGTGGGCAGGTGTTCACACGCCACACACACACTGAACTAATTTCTAAAGATGTGAGAAAGCTTCTTAAAAGTATATCCACAGCAGCTACAACAGAAAATAAGGAATGGTGTGTCCAGTTTAACTGGTGGATAGCAAGTGAAAGATGTGCATCCTGAGATCAGTGAGAGGTCAAGGTCTCAGCTGTAGCTCACTGAAGGTTTGCTGCTTGTTTCCAGGCAGAAACTCCAGACCTTCTCCCAGAGCTCTTGTTCACAGTGCCCCCTCCAGAAACGGCCTCATTTCTTGCAGCATCTGGGATTTTCTACGAGATGCCTCCTTCAATCCAGCACTGACCTGGACTGACCCTGCTTAGCTTGCGAGGCAAAACAATTGTAGCTAGGGGACTGTGGCTCTAGTAAGCAGATCCCAAACAAAACTGAAGGCTGTTAAAGTGTCTAATTGAATTACTGCTCTACAGGAGTGTAGTGACTCATAGTGAAGCTGATCACCTGCTGCTTTATCTTGACTGCGAGGAGTAGATTGCTAGTTAAACATTTAAAGGTCATAGTCGTAGGAGTAGTAATAGTGTTGCCTTCCCCTCCTGCACATTTTGTCTGAAGTTACTCGGGGAAATCGAGCAGATACTCCTTGGAGATCTGTGTACTGAAGATGAGCCTCACAATGCTTATCTTTCAGGCTCACACTGCAGACCTTTGTGTGCTCATTGATGAGAGAGGCTGTACTGAAAAACATTGCATTGGCTTTGCACAAATTTCCCCAGAACACCACCAGTGTGGCATTGGTGTTTTGTGGAGAACGAAATTATCCTAAATTTTTAATCCTAGATGTTTGAGGTGTTCATTCTTGTTCGTCACAGAGAATTCCAGGAGTAAAACTGGAGCTCAGTTTTATTCCCACAGCCAAGCAGATTCAGTATTTTCAAATTAATAATGCCTTACTGTTCATTTGGCCAAGAGTATGTTGTAGGAGGCAGAGTTTTCCTGTCTCTGCCTGAAGAGGCTGTAGACCTCTCTAGTTTTACTGCACTGGCTGAGAAAGAACAGACGGTTTCTCTCTGAGTTTAACTTGTCCATGGGGGTGAGTGAGGGAACTGTGTCACTTGGACAGAACTGTCATCACTGTCCCTGCGGTTCTCCCTGCAGTCATTGAAGGAATTGTCGGGAAGGTTTTGTAGAGAGAGGACTTGGCTCTTTGCCTGGTGGATCTTCCCATACTCTCTGCTGTAAAAGAGCCTTCCAGGTTGATGAAGGTGATACACATTTCTATCAAAATGCTGGACTAGCTCTTCTCGATGATTCATCCGCCTTATATTGTATCCAGTTCACTGCTGTGAGTCACCAGGACAGGTGGTGTCTGCCCTGGCAGCTCTCCTGAAGGAGCATTCGGATGGTGATGGAGGAAACCTTGCAGTGAAAATAAGAGGATGCCATACTGAAGCATCTAAACCTTGAGGTCACTTAAAAAGTCACTGATGTGAGGTGAATATCAGCAGCGATATTGGCAGTGTGTTATCACTCCAATTTAAATATAAACTTTGGAGGAAGTTTGTAATATTTTCTGCATATGGGTGTTTTATGGCAGGAAGTGTATCCTGCTATAAATTAATTAGTCTGTTTGAAGGGCTGGGTTAAAGACTGTGTATGACTTAAACCTGGAAGTTTTTCCTTTCTGAAGTGTTGGCTGTACTAAACTGATAGACCACTGGCATGTTTTGAGCTTGGCTGTTTCATTACTTTTGGAATGGGCCAGAGAGAGTATGGTGCCAGAACAGCATGTTTCCTGTTGGCTGCCGAGTTCTTCTAGGGGGATCTGGACTGGCTGGATCGATGGGCCAAGGCCAGTGGTGTGAGGTTCAAAAAGGGCAAGTGCTGGGTCCTGCCTTTGCATCACAGCAACCCCGTGCGTCACTACAGACTGGGGGAACAGTAGCTGGAAAGTGGCCCGGCAAAGAAGGACCTGGGAGTGTTGGTCAACAGCAGCTGAACGTGAGCCAGCAGTGTGCCCAGGTGGCCAAGAAGGCCAATGGCATCTTGGCTTATATCAGAAATAGTGTGGCCAGCAGGAGCAGAGAAGGGATTATCCCTCTGTACTTGACACTGGAGAGTCTGCAGCTCAAATCTTTTGCTCATTTTTGGGCCCTTCACTACAAGAAGGACATTGAGGTGCTGGAGCAAGTCCAGTGAAGGGCAGCAGAGCTGGGGAAGGGTCTAGAGAGTAGGTCATATGAGGAGTGGCTGAGGGAGTGGGGAATGTTTAGCCTGGAGGAGACTCAGGGGTTGCTGTACTGTCCTCTACAGCTATCTGAAAGGAGGCTGTAGCCAGGTGGGAGTTGGTCTCTTCTCCCAGGAAACTAGGAAACCAGAGGAAATGGCCTCAAGCTGCACCAGGGAGGGTTCAGGTTGGACATCAGGAAGAATTTCTTCACTGAAAGGGTAGTTAAGCATCGAAACAGGCTGCCCAGGGAATTTGTGGAGTCATCACCCTGGAGGTATTCAAGAAATGGTTGGATGTGATACTTAGTACTGTGATTCAGTTGTCATGGTAGTGTTTGGCCTGAGGTTGGACTTGATAATCTTGAAAGTCTTTTCCGTCTTAAGTTTCTATGATATCTTGGTGGTCAACAACCATGTGAAGCAATAGTGTGAACTGAGAGAGGATGGACCCTGTTGTGACATTTGGTGAGATCTTGGGAGATGCATCCGTGTTGTTTTCTGTCTGTATGCCCATCTTTCTGGTGGGTGTTGTCATTTCTAGTGGTTCTTATTTTAGAAGGGATCCTTGATGCACTATAGTGGCCTTTTCCAGGATTGCAGAACTGCTGTTGGGAGAGAGACACTGATGCTAGTCACACAGAGACAGAAGGACCCAAGGCTTCTGAAGGAACTGGGTGTGTAACAGCATCCTTCTGTAGATCAGGAGATCCACGTTTGTGCCTGAGTTAGCAGTGTGCCTGAGGCTGTCCCTAGCAGCCTTCCTCCAAGGACACCACATCACTTTGGCTGGAGAGCCAAAGGAAGCTGGCTGAGATCCTGAGCCCATCAAACAGTTGTGCACAGCTGGCTCAGAAAGAAGGGTGCTTCACCTGTGATGGCTAGTGGCTTGTGTAGATTTTGGATTGACCTTTGATCCTGCTAACAGATGGCAGAATAAATTGATATGAGATATATTTTTAAATGGGCAAATTGTAATTCTGGTCTCTGCCTACCTATCAGAACATTTTTCTTGGGGTGTGGCTTGGCAGAAAGAAGACTGAGGTGGCTGCTCATCCTGCCCCAAGCATTTGAGGTACCCCCAGTTTGACTTCTCCAGGTTAGAGATAGATTGGTCTTTTCCACTGACAAGGTCGGAGGCACCAAAGTGGTTTGAAATGTGTCCAGGGCAACTCTGTTAACAACACCTTAAAGTAAAGGTGCATTTTCAGTCGTCAGCAGCTACATTTGGATGAGGAGCACCCTGCCCATGGTACTCCCTGGAGGTGATTCCACACAGGGGTCAGGCTGAAGGAATGTGGTTCCCTCTTGGATGAGAGCTTCTGCTAAAAAGTATCCTCACCTTTTCTTCAGGCTGATTTCTTTTGATGTCACTTTTTCTTCCTTTTGCAAAAGGCAGTCAGACTTCAAAGCAAGCTGTATCGTGCCATGTCCTGTATGTGCTTTACATTTAAAGTGGAGTCTTCTCATGTTTGGTCACTCCTAGAAAAAAATGTCCATGGGGATACTCTCCCTCCTTCTGCCCATCATGACTGCTGACTTGACTTGCAAGAGTTGCCTCTACTAAGAAGAGCAGTCAATGGATGGGTAATTGCTGTTGGTGATTTATACCTTTTTTGTCTTCAGTCACATTCTTAAATGCTTTAAAATAGTGTTAGGTTTGATTTTGATTTCATAGCAGATAATTTGCAGTTTCTCTCTTTGGAGCTCAATATATTTTTTAATTGTTTTGTGTCTACATCTGTCCCCACCTCCCCTACATTTTAGCACACTTGGTAAAAAGCTTCATTAGTAGATAAACCAGAGCTTCTTCAATGGGACTCTATTTTTGTTAATATTTACAATTTCACAGCCTCCCACAGGATTTTTTAATGCTTCCCACCTCTGCTGCTAAAGGATTTTGCTACATGTTCCGTATAGGCAAATAATGCATGCTCCACGTGTATTGCTGGGTTATCCTGAGATGCCAACTAAGGTATCTTTTACTTATTTTATTGTAGTCTGACCTGCAAGCCTTGCTTTTCATGGCCTTTTGATCCTGGTGGGAATGACTGGTTAATGAGGCTACTTTCTTTGGACCAATTTTTTTCTTAACCAGAGAAACACTGCTTACATCAAGACCCAATTACACTGTCCTTACTCCTGTACCAAAAACCAGTTCTTTGGGGGCTGTCTTTTTAATTGAATCATTTATTTCACCTACTTTAAACAAACTGTCACAAAAACCTAGGCTAGAGCCCGTCGCAGGCGCTTGTATCTGAAATGGATTGCAGCTGGCCGGATTGAATGTGGCAGTTATTTCCGTGGAAGGCATGCCCTTGAGTTCGCTTGGGATGAGTGGCAGCACTGCTGCCGTGGAGGAGAAATTCAGAATGGTCGTGGCCCGTGCGAGTGCTGCATTGCAGCTGCTGTCAGCTTACGTCAGGAGCAGGCACTCCAGCAGCCCAGGGGCTCGTCGGGAGCCTCAGGAGAGCGTGGTTTTGGTGCTGTGTAGCAGCAGATCTCATGGTCTGTGTTCTCTGTCCTTCTCCGTGCTTTTCTGGTGCCGTCTGTGCAGAGAGGGCTCTGTCAGCAGCTCTCTGTTCTCCTTAGTGCAGTGTAAAAAGCTGTGAGGGCTTATCTGTTTACAGGGTTTGGGTTGGAGGGCTTTTTAGCCTCATTTTTTAATATATATTTAGAGACTTACACATGTCGTACTGTGATTACAGCTTTTACACCATTTGAACCTGTCAATTAATTAGCAGTTGGCATTGCCCTATTTATAGACAGATAAAAGAAACACAAGCTAGCCTGTTCGCAGCATAGGGTGTATTTTCTTCTGCTGGCAGGTAGGTTGTATCCATTTTTCCATAGCTAAACTGGCTTGGCAACCTGCAGATGTTACAGGCATTGGGTACTGATGCTTGAAATAGAAATGGACTCTGAAGAGGATGTGGGATGGGGAGAAATAAATCAGAAGCTGCTGTTGCACTGGAAGTCTATTAAGACTGATGATACGTCACGCTTACCAGAGTGTAACTGCAGAAGCTGACCACATGAAAAACGAGCACATTAAAAATATATACATTTTAAATCTTGCTTGTGTCACGTTATTAGGTTCGTTTTCATTTTGGCATGTTGTGGTAACAAAACTAGTTACCAGTACAAGTGTTTGGCTGTTCAGTGTGGTTAAGTTGGTTGGTGGGTATTTGTACAAGTGGGAGAAACAGATTGATTCTTTCTGGAACAAGTTATGTCTCACCTATAAATGATGTGAAAAGTGTGTGTGTTTTTAAGTGCAACATAAAATCTGCAAAAGTTTTGGCCTGCGTTGACCCTGCAATGCCCAGGAGACTGTCAAGAAATGAGAACAGCGTTGTGTTACTAAACACCCACATGTTAGCTGCTCCTCAAGAACTGTCTACGTATGCACTTTACTCTGGAGAAAACAATTTGAAGCACCTTTGCCCTTGTTGAGAAGCTCTCCTTAAATCATAAATTACTTCTCACTGCAGAAGTTAAATACAGGCACACGAGTGTTGAGCAGCTCATGTGGGGGTCCCATGTTGCAGGGTACATGGTGGGAAGGTGCTTTGCTTCGTACCGCCTGTGGACTTGTGGAAGGATGTACACCATCTTCCCAAAAAGCACAGCTCATGGGTCAGTGCCTTAAAGCATTGCTGCCCATCAAGGGAAGGTGAGCAGTTCAGTAACTCCCTCTTTCCTGCACACCTTTTCAGCTGCATCCTTATTCTGCAGCCTGTGTCTAGCAAGATTTCAGCCTTTCAGTCTATGCCAGAGCTGTCGGTACTGGTGAGCAGCAGGTGGGTTTAAGTCACACTTGGGCTTGGGGATTTGGGACTAGAGCCCAAGAATTACAGCTTTCAAAGACTCTCGGAAAGGACTTCAGTTAGCAAAATAAAATCTTGTCATCTCTGTTGGCTCTTCATGTTACAAACTGCGTTAGGAACTGCTTTTGAGACCACATAGCAAGAGTTGAGTGATTCAAGACTTTCCTTCCTCAGTATGTCCAACACAGGAATACTAATGTGGGTTTCCTCAGTCTCTCTGTGACTGTGTGCACATTTGTGTGTGTAATTTCTGAGCAACCTGTCCTCAAGCTGACTGTCTTTGGGAGAAGAGCTGATTGAATTGATCCTGCTTTGCATGGCTGAGTAGGATGGAAGGAGTGGGAAAACTTTCATGTAACAAAATCACTGTGAAATGTTGGAATGTGGGTTACGTGGTACTAAATCAAGGTGGTCTCTGGGGGCAAGTAGTTAATATAATTCTAAATAGGAGGTGATCCTTTCCAAGCACTTTCTCTAAACTTGTCATTTGTATGCTAGTTCTGTGCTTTACAGTGGTTAAAGCCTAGGTCAGAAATCCTCCATCCAACTTTGGCACTTTATTTTGTCTTTAATGGATAAATTAATAGCAATAGATCACAGCCGACTGTGTATTGTAGGTGCAGGTTGATGAGGTCTGTTAGAAGAATAAGGGAGCATCAGAGCATGTGAAGAGCTGTAAGGTTTAGATGGATTTCCTACATTACTGGAGACGTCAGATGAGCAGATGAATGTTTCTTTGCTAAAATCAACTTAGTTGTAAAGTACTGTGAATTAATTTTTTGAGAAACCAGAGGAAATGCAGCAAGTTAGGGACTGGGATGGCGCCTTTTTGTAGGAGCTTCCTAATTGTTTTTGTATGATTTTCAAAATACCGTAGACTTTCCCAGACTGGGTTTGGAAAATGTTGTTTTGTGTACATAAAGTGGATGTTTGAATTCCTTTGACATCAAAGCTTTTACTTGCGTAAAACAAATAAACACTTTCCACATATATTTACTGTGCTATGTTAACAGAGCAGTTCCAGAGGTGCTTGGAAAAATGTGTTTGAACTGCTGGTACAATAGACTGGATTTTAGGTAAGGAAAACAATTTTCATAGTGGCACTAATCAGCAAATGGAAGAAGATCCCAGGAATCTCCACCTCTAGAGACACTCAAAGCTGGACTGGCCCCAGAAACCTCATCAAAGTTGGCCCCACTTTTAGGAAGGTACAGACCCCACTGCCTCTCCAGGCCCCTTCCCATCTTGTCTCCCTGGTTTTTGAACTGAGTGAGATACTGAAAGGACTAATAATCAAATGTGTTACGCCGGTATTTGGAGGGGAGCAGTCCAGGTGCATTGAATTCCCTGCTGTGGAAGGAGTAGCATCTCCCAAGAAGGGTGTTAACATAGGTTTTCATGGTACCACTAGGAAAGCCTGAGCAGTGCTCTGTATATGGATTGCAGCTTTATTTAAAGCTGCCCAGCCCCAGTTGGTTTGTTGGTTAAGGACTGTAAACAGGACTTGGCTAGAACAGTGACAGTGCTCTGAAGGTTTGTCTTGGGTAGAGTGTAAGGTGTGAATCCCCTCCTGCTCATCCTCTGGGGGCTGTTCAATGAGACGAGGTGCTAAAAGTGTTCTGTACTGCAGTGAGAGAATGGCTAAAACAGTGGAGAAGAAGGATGGCTTCTGCTCCCCTTTCAAGGTTTAAATTTCAGGATTTGCAAAGCCCTGTTCTTAATTAATCTTTGTTTCTCTTCTGCCTTTTGAATTCTAACCTTTCTTATTGATTTGAATCCTGGTTTTTTGAAGCTTCTTCTAGTTGTTCTTACAAAGGGGGATCAAGTGATACTTCAAAGCTGGCCTTCTTGCCCAGGTTTTACAAACCTGGTGTGCAGTTGCATGTGTGCAGGTCACAGCAGGCAAGTACAGCCAAATTATGTGCACCTGCTGTTTCAGTGGTTAGGAAGTGTTCGCCACAGTTCAACAGAGCTTGTTTGGGAGAAGAAATGCAGTTGCTCTGACCTCGCAGAAAGAGATAAGCACGTCCTTGGTGCTGGCATGCCAGTCAGTGCTGCCAAGTGTCGTGCTGTACGCCGTGCTTGTAGTGCCATACACCAAGGCAGCTTCGTTTGATCTTTTCTGCAAGATGGGCTTTTTTTATTTTTGTGAATCAAAGGATTGAAGCTTTTCTTCTGCTGCACTCTTCATGGTTTAAGCAGGCACACTTTAAATGCAGGCTGACAGCGTAGATTGTTCGGAAGGATCTGTGGGATGAACAGGAGTTTGCCTGGAGAACATGTGAATCTGTGCACTAAAGGCAGCCAAAGATCTGGTGAGCACAGCCCTGTGCTTGTAAGCTGTCTCACCTGATCTGCATACAACCCAGTGTGAACTTCACTTGCTGCTTGCAAGTAAAGGAGAAAATGTCCATACCTTTTCTAAATTCAAAAGTATGCACTCACAGTTTGCTGTGTTTTTTCAGAGCATGTGCTTATTGAGCTTGTGGCCAAAAGCACAAAGATCTTCCTCTGCTTGGAGATGACTGTCCTCATTTCACTTTCTGTAACAGGTGGAATATATCTTTTTCTTTCTTTTTTTTAAGCCAAGTTCACTGTTGTATATCAAATTCCTTTGTACTGCAGGCTCAAGCAGCCAGCTGGTGTCAAACCCATGCAGCGACATTCTCCTTTGCTTTTGTGAAAATTCATTATATTCCAGTAAGGCTGAGGAAGCTGACATTGAAAATTAGTGGAGTGCAGCCAAAAAAAAAAAAAAAGAAAGCTTATCAGTGGGGACAAAACTGGTTAACTGTTTGAGAGCTGACCCATTAAAAAGTACAACTGTTTTCAGATACAGCATTAGGCAATATGAGCTTTGAGGCAGTCCAGGTAACTGTAAACACTAGTGCCATGGATTCTTGCTATCCTTTTATCATCTGCCACTTGATTAAAGAGGTGCATAGGTTCTCCATGTGCCTGCTGATGAGTCTCCTGAGGTTTAGAGTAGAAGTCTGCAAAGTCAATGTGTTTTTAATATCTTCTACCAAGAAGGCTTCTACTAAGCTGTGTTGAAATGAGTTTGGAGTTGCACTAAGCAAATCAGTGCGGGTGAAGTAGACCCGTGGGTATTTCAGAACATATTTGAGACAATTTTTAAATGGCCTTTGGAGCAGCTGCATTGAGAAGGTACCAGAAGCAAGATTTATGTATTGCCTTTTCAAGTATCACCACTGATACCCCCCTGGATGTGCCAGTTGCAGTTCGAGATCATTAATGCTGAGCAAAGGCACAAGTTTGCCCCAGTAAGGGGGAACCACACCCCTAAATACCTGGGGCAGAGGCAGAGCTTCCCCTTTTGCCCAGGGACTGAGATGCTGCACTCAGTGCTTAGGTGTGCACTGAGTGTTTTGTTGGGTTGATGATGATGTATGTCTGTATAACCAACTGAAAAATAACAGACTTTCTCTAAAATTTCCTGAATTGATAATTTCTTATGGTGGTTTGAATGATTTTTACCTCCCTTTGTCCCTCCTTGATCTTTCCCTACATTCACTAAGGCAGTGTGCTCTGCTGGAAGAAGTGACAGCATATAAAAATAGCACTGGCTTATTCTGCAGATCTGCTTGCGGTGGGGTTTCAGTTTGATCTGCTGACTTGGATTTAAAAATAAACTTTTCTTCTGCTTTTTGCACCTGCTTATCCTGGTGGTGCTTGATTTTGCTTTGGAGGCAGCAGCCATTTGGTGGTAGCTGAAATCCTTGCTGTGTTGGGATCAGCAGCACAGGTGGTTGGGAAACCTGAGTTAAGGAGCTTTTGACTTCTAGGGCCAATGGTGTTTGCAAGGCAAATAGCTAACACAAAGAGAAGAGAGACCTTCTAGGTCTTTTTACAGGCTCCATGGAAGTTGTCAGTTCAAAATAAGCAGTGCATATTCTGCCGAGCACGCAGTGGAATTGCCCTTGGCATTCCAAGCCATTTGCTGTAAGTGTATTATCCCCTTCCCTCATTGAATACTGCTGGCCTTTAATCAGATTTCATCACAGTTTACCACTGGGCCCAGGCAAGATAAAGAGCTGTACTTCAGAAGAACATAAGTATCTTGAGTTACTGCCTTCTTCACACATTGGGCTGACATTCAGTGTTCATTCAGAGCCAAATGCATGAAGGTATGGAGATCAATGAGTCTGGCTATATGAATAGGCCTGAACCAGGTCTCCATCTTTCCACCATCTGGAGCACACAGTGGAGCATGGTCCTCAGTGCAGAGAGTATCCTTTGTTGATGGGGCTGGCCCTTGGGCACCAGTCGGCTGGTGGCTCAGCTCTGGAATGCTGCACAGGTGGGGGGTTACTCTGAAATAGCACACAGGCTTGGCCTCACGTTTTTCAGTAGCCTCAGGAATTCCCTTTTCATCACAGAGTCCTTTTGATTAGCGTGCTCCTTTTTTTATTGGAGAGCAAGCTTGGTGACTCAAGTCACCTGCCTTCCTTGAGCCATTAGTGGGTGTAGCATTTGGAGCAAAGCAGTTGGGTCTGCTCAGATTAAGACTGTTAGATTTATGATGCTATTCATAGAATGATTCTGGAAATACCAGTTTCCTAAACATTTGAAAAGAAGTGGGGAAAAGGTATGGGCAGTGTTAGTGGGCAGAGCTTCATTGTGAGTACAGATGTTTAGCAGACCCTCTATGTTTTCAGTAATGAAATTGTTTGTGTTCCAAAGAATAAAATGTAAATAACGGCCCTTGGAAAACACAAGTGTGGCATTTGGTCTTCTAAGCAAATCTGTTTCTAATGATGCATTGTTTTTATGGCATCAAAACCTTGATGCAGAACTCTGGATTCATAAAAAGGAGCAACAAGCACCTGTAAGGAGGGATGGATATTAATTCTTGGATGAAATCACCAGAAGCAAAACGCCGCTGGCATGTCTATGCTGGCAGCACTTTGTGAAAGGGAGAGGAGGAGGGACCAAGCTAGCTTGCACTCCTGACACAAACACCTCAGATGTGAGGATTTTGTTACTGGGAAACACTTCTGCCTGGACTTTTACTGCTCCCTAACAGGATGTCACAGTTCAGTGATGCCTTTTATGTCTCTTACAATTCCGTGAATCAATGACAACCTTCTTAGTTTCTCAAAAATTGTACCAATGTGTCCTATGATAACTTAAACCTTCCCAAAGTGTTTATAGCTACCTCTGTGTGTGACATCCTCTTTCAAAGCAGGGGGGCACAGGTGAGATCATTCATGTGCTGAGGGCTGACTAAACCCAAACTGTCCAGAATCATAGTGGGGCTGGTTCATGGCTGTATTTGTATGTTGGATGGGCTGTGTAGTGACCTCTGTGTGCATGGGTGAAATTCTGACCCTGCTTTTTTAATGGCACCACTCACATTCACTCCCGTGGAGTGAGGATTTTGCCCAGTGTTCTGCTTGGAGAACAGCTAATATGAGCAAAATGCTGCTTAGCAGAGGAGTGTAAGCTAGATCAGAAGTCACTAGAGCTTTCTTGCATGTTCTTTAACAAAGAACGTGGAACATGGTCATAATGTTTTAAGGACTTCCAAAAGCTGGTGGTTGCCAGGGCAGGCTGTGGGCTAGGGGTGGTTCAGGTTTCCTGTTTCTTTGTCTCCTTTGCTTCTTTAACTCTCTGCTGCTGCCACTCTTCTCCTTAACTTTTCTTTCTTTCTCCTTTAAGATCAATGAAAGCTCATTTTGAGAAAGTGCTTGTCCCATTCATGAACAAATGTTAATTTCTTCTGCAAACAAGAAAATAAACCCCATAATGCGTTTCCCTCTCAGGGGGACTGCATGGAGCTCTGGCAAACGTGACAACTTCATAGCAGGCCTCTATAAATATGTTTTCCAAGTAATTTGCCAAAAAAAGCACTTGACTGAACATTGCAAGCAACCTGTTCCTTTGCAATGACAACCATAGAGGTGTAGTATATGACAATGCCCTGCCAGAGTTTCTTTATTAAATTTGGTTAGTCTGAAATTCATAGGTGAGTTTGACCTTGAATCTCCATTTGTTGATCCGATCTTCTCTGAAGGATGTCTAAATTAAATGTAAAAAAGAAAAAAACATTCCAGAAATAGTTTTTGCCAGTTTGGAGCAGTAACTTTCAGAAATCTGAAGTGCTGCTCATAAAGGCTCATAGGAGTTGTAGGAATAAGGATGTCCTGTTTTCTTTTCCTGGCTGGTAGATGTGGAACAACATCCCTCTGTTGCCATTCTTGATGTGTTTTTCAATCTCCAAGCTTTACCTAGAGGCCACTGATGCCCTGAAACATAAAGTCCTCCTGTAGCTCCATTTCGGGTTTCTGTCCCAGTAGTAATGCTTACAGCCCCTGTGCTAGTCACTTTTAGGCAAAACCCCTCATTTTCTCTCTATCTGCTGTAACACCCTGGAACTCATCCCATCATCCCTAAGTTTCATGGAGGCATCCGCATAGAAAGTTTTGTAGGATCAAGGTCCACGCCTCATGTAATCAGTGACGGAAACTGCTTGCTCTTCTAACAGCATGGGTTTGGATAAGGGTTGAGTAATGGCCATTAACTTAGAATGTCCTACTGTTAGTCATTCTGTCACAGCCTCCGTGTTCAGAGTTGTATTTAATAATCCAGCCTCCATTCCAGTCCTGCTTTATCTTTACTCAAAAGTGGAAGCGTCTTCTGATAACTTTGATATTGCAAACGTATTACACCCATTTTTCATCATTCTCTCCCTTTTTGGAAAGAGGGAAGTAGCTGGAACATTTGGACTATGCCCTTGAAGATAAAGATGAACTCGTTAAGAAGTTGGAACCTTAAAGGCACTTCCTGAAAGGCAGCATCTTCTGAGCCTGCTGGGGTTGCTCAGCAGTGAAGGGAGAGGAGGAAGATAAGAGGTTGATTGTTGTGAGTTGTTTAGAGTATATAGAGTCCATGCAGTTGTACAGCTGCACATTTCGTCAAATAATCATTTCCTTGATACATGATCATCATTAAAAACATAGTGACTCCAATAAAACCGTTGAGTCTCTTTCCTGTAATCTCTCCCTGTTGTCTATCTATGACGTTGAATGACAAACAAGCATCAAAAGAAAATCATTTATGCCTTTATAGTGGACTCATTGTAGTGTCATGGTCCACAGACTTTCGTTTCATTATCTTACATGAAAAAAATACGTGATCTTTTACAGGCTTAGGCAGGAAAGGGAGAAAAAGGGAAGGTGAGACTAAAGGTAAGTTTTGCCTTGCAGAGTCACCTTTTACTTATGAGAAATAAGGCTGATGTTATCACCCACTTTCTAATCAAATTTGACAGGAGCATTTTGTAACGCCACTTTTCTCTGAGTGGGAATTCTGATGAATACAGCTCTCGTCTCCAGTTTCGAAGTATTACTTTACACTGTTCCCAGGCATTGTTTGCCTTAGTGGATGAATTATTATAGTATGTCAGAGAAGCAGATAATCCACAGCCTTTTTTCATAAACTAAAAGTCCAGGACACAGCCGTTTGACTTGCATAGCTGCAGAGCAGTGAAAGGAGCCCAGGTCACCCCCCCCAACATACTCATGGTTTGATGAAGAATTTGCTAGTGGGGCCTCACTAGTTTCTCTTCAGGAAGTTATAGCTACTGGAGAATGTAGTAACTTTATTCCAGAGAACTGTGTGTAAGTGAAGCAGAAATAGGCAGTGCATTCAGCATCTGTTGGACTTCTCTGTCAGATGCTCTTTTTGCCACCATGTCTGTGGGTTGATGGTATTGAAAAATAAGTTACCCCACTGGTCTTCTACCTGCCTGGCTCATGGCTCTGTCCTTGAGCCAGTAGGCAATCGATCACTTGTGGAGCAGGTTTTTGAAAAGATAAACTGTAAATTAATTTGGAGGCTGAAGCAGGTTTAGTATGACTGGGGCATTGCTCAGCGTAATAAACTCTTCCCTAGATTTTGACTGTTCAAGTGAGTAGCTGATACCAGGACTTGGACACACATTAATGCTGCTTGCAAGGTCCATCCCTGTGCACAGAGCTGGCCACCTGCTCCTCCTGTGAGTAAACTACTCATCAAACTGTAATTTATATAAAGCATACACTAGTCTTGTTCATGGCAGCTGAGACTGGGTAAAAGAAGCACTCTGAGCTACCGTCCCTTGTTATGTTTGGATATTTTCAAACCACTGCTGTAGTTCAAAGTGGTTCCCTCCTGCCAGCTTGTGTAGCCAGCTGGTGCCAGCCCTTTGGAAACAGGAATGTCAGTGTAGTTCTGCTGGTGGGAACCAGCCTTCAGTGAAACCTTTTGAAAGTTGAGATAAACCCTGTGCACTGCAGGTGTTCCTGGAAGGACAGCTGAGTGCATCAGGGGTGGCCACAGTGCTCCAGCTCAGTAAATCAGAGGGTGTTGAGAGGTCTCTACTTAACTTTTTCTTGCTTTCTCAGGAGGCATTTGTATTCTTGATGGGATCAGGGAGGTAAAGCTCTCTTGAACTCCAGTACTTAATACTCTGAGGAGGAGCAGTGGGATTCAGCTGGGCTGGTTCTGTCCTTCCTCCAGTCTGGTGACCCTGACCAGCCCTGACCCACTCCTGCAGCCCTCCGTGGGTCCAGTCCACGCTGACCATGCTGAGGTGCTGGCTCAGCCCTCATTCTCCTTCCCAAGCAGAATCCTAAACCCATCTTCTGGAACACCTTGTAGCCAGAAAGGACATTAAAAATGTCTCAAAACCATTTTTTTCCCTTAACTTCTCTGTCTCAGAGTAGTCTTTATTTACACAATAAAATGAACAATTCATCCTTCCATGTTCTTGTAAACACTTACAGATAACATGAAGTTTCAAAAGGTGGGAAGAACCAGTAGCCCCCTCAGCCCCAACCCGTTTGGGTTGTTTTTTCCCATGGAATAACTTCTTTATTCCAGGCTTGCTTTATTTTGTTGCAGGTTTGGTTTTCTGTTTGTTGGGTTTTTTGGGGGCTATATTTGTGTGGTGTTTGTTTGTTTGTTTGCTTGTTTTTTTTGTTTTGGTTTGGGTTTTTTGGGGGAGGTATTTTTTTTGTTGTTTTTTGTTTGGTTTGGGAGGGGTGTTTTGGTTTTGGTTTTTTTTTCCCAAACCAGCACAACTCCCAATGTATAGACCAAACTTCCTATTGCTGTTTGGCTGACCTTGTCCATCCATCTGTACTGTATGTTGAGGTGGTGTTTTTATACTTTGTTGGTGTTTCAGTTAAAATTCTGTAACCTTGCAATTTAATATTAATAATAGTAACTGACCCTTGTTTCCTAGTCTCCCAAACACATGGTGCCTTGTTTCCTTGTCATTGCTCTGATACGACCCTTCCTTTTCCATATAACGTTTAGGAAAGCGGTGTCAATTAACTATTGATGGCCTTTAATATTCCATTATTTCAGCCAGTTTTCAGCCTGAGAAACCTACCTTTTGCTTAAACTCAGTTCAGAATTACTCTGTTGGTAGCCATGGAAATTTTTAGTTCATTTCTCCTTCTCTGTCATTGCAGTTTTGCCACATTAGGCTCTGAATTAAGTTCTGAAATAAAATTACTTTTATTTGGCAGTGGCTCCAGAGAAAAATGCCCATGTTTTGGGATAGAGATCTCCTTTTTGTTGTGGATGTTGTCCTCCTTCTCCAGTTGCTTTCCCTCTGTTACACCTCTCCCCATCTTCTGTGTTGCTTTCCAAGTTACTGGAGTCTGTCACAGCTTGTGCCAGTGCAGCATTACCGGAAGAGATGGGTCTTCATCCACCTCTTCCAGGGCCTGGGGTCCGTATGCTTTTCCCAACCAACCATATGCAGTGAGGCTGCAGCTCTTCAGTCTTGCTAAATAATATTATTTCAATAGCTCCTTATAAAAACACAAGTAATTGGGCAAGTGACAAAGGACTTTGTTTATCTTTTTGAACAATGGAAAATACCAAATAGCCACAATTTGTTCCAGTTATTTAGTGCCTTTGTTCCAGAGCCATTTTGTGGGCACAGGATTTAATTCTTCAAGAATGCAGGAAGATGGTGACGTGTTTTCATGTTTAAAAAATGAAAATGATAAAAAATTTTCAAGTTTCTCAGAAAGATCTTTTATTCTCGAGCAATGCCATTTTTAAAGACTAAGGAAGATTTTACTCTAGGATACAAGTCTGAAGTTATTTTAGTAATCAAATAAGTCTTTTAAATAGTTACTGATAAATTCTTTGTTCCAGAGAGCACTGCAGTTTGGAAACATTTTCTAGGAAGGTTGGTGTTTGTACTCTGTGTATTTGACTTGCAAATGGCAACTAAGCAATTACCAAAACTAGCAGTAACCCAGACAAAGTTGGGTTGAAATTTAATGGGCTGATCAGAGCCGGCAATGCCGATTGAAGCGGGGAATGGAGCAGTGTGTGGTTTCTGAAGGGAGAAAAGAGGAGGAGGAGGAGGAGGAGCACCTGCGGAGCGGGCGGTTGTCTCACCTGACAGGTGCGCGAGCAGCGCCCCCTGCCGGCGGTGGCGGGGTCTTTGAGGTGGGATCTGAAGGATCTGGGGATGGGAAAATCGCATCGAATCGCCCACGTTTGTATCCAAAATGCAGGGATAAACTGTCCGTAGATGCTCACTCCCTTGCCAGTTTTGCTTCTTGGCTTTTGGCATCTCGGGCTCTTTCCTTTCAACTCTTCGGCCACGGAGTTGGGGCTCGTGGCACAGAAAGCTGCTGGGAGGAACTGCGTTTCAGTCGTGTTTGATTGTTCCGTTCTGGTCTCTGAATCTCTTCCCAGGGTGGTAGATACCCCTGAGGTCTGCCCCATTAATAGCGTGGTGGATTCTGCAGTTCCCATTAATCTGGTTTACAGTGGCTCTGGAAGACTCGGTACCTGCCTCCTGGTTTTGTGTCTCTACACCATAGGAGTCTCACACAGGCAGCATTCTCATCAGGGATCTCACCTGCCTTTTGTTTTTTGTTTTTCAGGTGGTACCAGAGAGATTGGGTCTGCTCTCACCAGGATGTGTATGAGGCACAGAAGTATAGAGTCCAAACTCCGGCAGTTCTCAAGGTGAGTGGCTCCACACCTGGCCTGGCTCTGGAGGTTCATCTTTCCAATGCTAAAGCCTTGGCTTCTGAGCTGATCTCTGCCCGTGTCACTGAGAACAGCAAGTTTTATTTGCCCCACAGCACATTAGGTGCTGTGAACATGCAGCATTTCACTGCACATTTTGGAGGCTGGGCTGGTCACCTCAAATCTATTCTAAATGCTGCAAATTCCCACTGTCAGTTCCTGTTGCTCAGTGCTGAGCAGGTGGCTGGTGATGCGACCCACTGACCTGTCGTCATTTCAGGTCTTTAGACTTCGTCACTAAGCAGCATGTTGTGCTGCTTTCTCAGCTTACTGGAAAGCCCAAACAGCTGGTGGGCAAAAGAAAAATTTTCAGGAAATGAGTCTGGAAAAGGAAAATTCTTTCATCCCCTTTTTGCAGTTGAACTTAGACTGTAGAAGTAATGAGGGAGAATGAACTCATATGTAAGCTGGGTTGTACAAAAACATTTTGTACAAGTTGTAATTTGCATGTGTGCCTTTTTTAACCAGACTTTAAAGTTATACTTGACCTGAAGTGAACAAAAATGATGCTTCACCATTTGCTGGTGACCTGGTATGGTTTTTCCCTTTTCCACCCATTTTTGGAAGTGTTCAAGGCCAGGTTGGATGGGTCTTTGAGCAACCTGGTCTAGTGGGAGGTGTCCCTGCCCATGGCAGGGCAATTGGAATAGATGACCTGTAAAGTAGCTTCCAACCGAAACCATTCTACAATTGTTCTGTGATTATTTTAAAATAAAGATATTTATGAAATTGGCTGTGAAGAGACAACTTTAGTCTCCAGTTACCCCAGAGTAAGCTGTTTAAATGATTTGGTCCCAGTCTCATTAATTAGTGCAGCATTACGGGTGCTGTGTCATGGACTCCACAGGTGCAAAGTGAGGCACATTGGTGGCCAGGATGTTGTTCTCTTGTAAACTGCTCTGTCTTCTTGTGTATATACATGTGTTATTTAAGTTTATAATCATGGGTGCATGAACCTTTCTGGTCTCAGAGGTATCCATTTAAACTGTGTGACAATTGAGTGGGATCTGTTTGCATTGACCTGCTTTGGGTCTCTCCTCTGCTTTACAGTCTGTTCCTCACTGTCCTGAACTTCTGCGCAGTAATTCTGGTTATCTTGTGATGTGGATTTTGACTCTGTTTTTTGATCCAGTTCTTTCTTTTGCTTTCTCCAGTGTAAACATTTTTATGTTCTGATATTTACATTGTGACACTGGTAGCTGTCACAGCAAAAAGTAAAAATACTCCAATATTGACCTTGGCTCTCTCTGTAAGAATAGGGGCATCTGCAGGATTTGATTGCTCTTTGTGTTTTTTCAACAAAATTAGTGCTTTAATTGACTGTCTGATAAACCCACTTCAAGAACAGATGGAAGAGTGGAAGAAAGTGGCCAATCAGCTGGATAAAGACCATGCAAAAGGTAGTTACAGAGGAAGAATTCTTTTATAGGAGTAAGATTGTAATACCAGTTTTTCTTCCTCTTTTCATGTTTGTATTGGGGAATTGAATGCCATGCTTAAATATGTATAGTAACTTTTTGCTTCTAAAACTGCTCTCCCAAAGTACCCAACAAAATTTTAACCCTTGCTATGCATTTTGAAGGTTTAGTTTGCAGGACCCCAAGGGATGGGTTGCTTGCTAGACTGATAAGCAGTGACTAGTTCTGTCTCTGTTAACCTGCTCTCACTGTGTGTTCTCCAATAGTGTTGAGGATTGGAGATGCCACATATATCCATGCAAAGCCCTGGGGTGTCATTAAAAGCAAACTGGAAGATCATGTTATGCCTCAGACACAGTGTCCTCCAGAATGCACAGACCTGTAGAACACTGAGCATCATTATTTCATACCTGATGCCACACAGAAATGTGCACCTGGGGAGCAGGAGAGTTGTGTGGTGGACACGGGGTGCCCAGAGCTGCAGTGCTGATGACAGCCTCAGAGGCTTTCCTGGGGGAATGAGCAGGAGGCAGCAGTCCTGCATAGCAAGTACATAGGTAGATGCCTTTGGCTTTGCAAAACTTGCACTGGGGATGGTGGCCCTCATTCACAGGTGCTGAAAGCAGGTTGCAGTTCACCACTGACCCTTGAAAATTGGAGACTTTTGCTATGTGTAAAAAAAGCAACAGCACCATAATTTATTTTGGAGTGGGCGATAAGTGATGGAAAGGAGTGGGTTTGGCCTCCAAAAGAGGATTTGCTTCTTGCCCCCACTGTTACTGCGGACAAATAGAAGCAGTTGAATCAGCAGCTCTCAATAAAATCTCTCCCTTGTGCTGCAGAGGGTGTTAATCAGGTAGTGAGCAGGAGGGAGGAATCACCTGGGTTCCTGCAGGTAGGTGTGACCCTGGCCAAAGTGGCGGTGAGGTTTAGGGTTTAGTGGGTTTGGGTATTGGGGGTGCAGTTGGCCTTGACACGGTTCCTGTGCCTGCCATCAGCCTGCTTCTGGTTTTCCATCATAGAAGAGTAGTAACATTGACCTCCATTGTTAAAGTGTATGTGTATATGTATATACATGCATACATGCCTTTTATATTTTAATTTTTTTCGTGTAAAGTACCAGTTTTAATATCTAGTACCTTTAGTGTCCCTGTACTAGAGGTTGAACATTTTTGTCTGGGATTTTAATTCTCCCAGGATTTGCAGCTCATCTAAAAATGAGGACAACTGCAGTGTGTTCCACTTCATCAGAAAGAGCTAGCAATGTGACCCTTCCTTGGGCAAAGTTCTATCACCTTCTCCCTCTGCCCGACTCTCGTGCTGGAGGGGGATCACAGGATATTCTCTGCCTTGCCATTTCTGGATATTTGTTTTTGAACACAGATGTTTCGAGAAACCTGTCATCTCTGTTTTCCATTCCTGAGAGTGGATGAGTCTCTGAAGTCAAAAGCACTCTAATTTTGTACTGTGTTCTCAGTTGTTATTTCTGTAAAGGCTTTGTTTATTTGGAAAAGATTTTGGAATGTGAATGTGCTCACACCCTGAAATGTTATATTAAGCCAAATGTATAGGCACTGCAAAATGTGAGTTCTAAGCTCCTTTGATTAATAGTAGCTGTCCTCTAAAAGTTTGTAGTCTAATGTCTTTAAACATAACCTTTTCTGTGAAAAATATTCATTTTGACATTGAGTATGTGAGTAATAGAGATTGTGTGTGTTTTTAGAGTACAAAAAAGCCCGCCAAGAGATAAAAAAGAAATCATCTGACACACTGAAGCTACAGAAGAAAGCAAAGAAAGGTAACTTGCTCCATACTGTACTGTTAAAACCTTCTGAGCTGTGCTCGTTGACAAAGACTGAACAGCAGTAGGACTTCCTGTTGTAATAATTTGGTCCCCTCTAATGTATTCCTGATATGTACTTGAACACCAGGATACAATCACTGTGTCATTTAGATCATATTCTGAAGCTGCCATCTAATGTTCTTATACAAAAGCCTTAAACTGTTTGTACAAAGTCAATCATGTTTTAAAATAGAGCCCTTACTCCTAACTTGTTCTTTGTAGGAACACTGACACTCTAACATGACTTGTGCAGATACCTGTAAAATTTTCTAAAATTTTTTGGAACAATTTAAGAAAAGCCATTATGTAAATGTTCTCTATTAACGTTTCTCACCGTTCTTCCTTTCTACCACCTTTCTTCTTTTTTCTTTTTATTTTAACAGTCTGTAATCTCCTAAACCTTAACATTATTCCTCAGAGTGTGGAAGGTGGCATGGGTTATTGTCAGGGGAAGGGCGCTTGGCAGCCATAGAAAACTAAAGATGAGTGAGAAAAGAAAGGGAGTTCTCCCCAAAGGCAGTCTGTCCTTTTTAGTAGCTGAATCTCGTGCTGCTGTTGCTCTCCTACCACGACCTTGTCACAGGAGTTTCATCATCATTTTATTGGGAACATGTACCACTGGTAGCTGCAGCATTGCCATCACTAAGGCTTTTACTTGGCCAAGTGCAAACCCCACCAGGCTTTGGAACAATGATAGGGAGCTTGTACAGAAGCAGACTTCCTGGTTCCCTTTTCCACGCTGGGTCAGAAACAGCAGGGTTGGAAGTGTGCTCTGAGCGGCTTCCACCCTGCAGATTGCAAATGGTCCTTCCCCTTCTGCCTAAAAACTGTGAACTCCCCGACACGCAAAATAAATGCTGGGGTGGGGAGTTTCTTGAAATTTTGAAATTGTGTAGGTATTATCCAGAATAGGTGAACTCTCTCTTAACAGTCCTTCCTAATAGGTGAGTCAATTAGTTACTCTGGTAGAAAGCCACATGACTGGAAAGCTGCTCTTGACATTTAGCTGGCATTAGATGAGAGATGAGGAAAGGAGAGGTGGAAGCCATCGAGAGGGAACTTAACTCAGCCAGCTCTGTGTGTCTGTCTGTCAGACGTTTAGTGTTTAAAACCAGAATGGTGATCATCAGGAGCACATGAGTTTTTGAGATATTTTATTTTGGGGTGATGTGTAAATGTGTTTCTTATTTTCTGTGATGAATTGTCCAACTTCAGACCAACAGCTTTAGCGAGTTGTGATATTCCCTCTGTTTTAATTCCTGTCTCTCCCCCCCACCCCTTTTTTAGTCTCGTATCATCTTGTCCACGTGTGATACAAACAACCGCTCAGTGCATGGTAGGTGAGCCCTGAGAAAAACACAGAAGCATGGTATGGTTTGGGTGGATGTCTGAGACTGGTGAAGAAGAAGCCATTTTTTGAGCCTGTTTCTATGGATGGGCAGCTGTCTGGCTCCATCTCCCCTTTATCCTGCTTCTAAGTATTGAATAAATCTGTCTGCAGTACTGAAGGAGAAGGCATCATTTTCTGTGGAGAGAGAAGCACTTAAAAGCTGCTGGAAAAAAACCCAACCCACTGTTCTCATACTGCAGATGCCACCTGCCTCTGTCAGCAGTGGTTAAAACAAGCAGACTTAGTCTTTGGATTTCCTGGGTTCATACCTTCCTTCCCAAATGCAAGCCAAGGCTTGTGACAAGGGTCAGCAGACTGGTCTTGTCCTCTTTCTGGATTAAGCATCTTTGAGCAGGGAGTGAAATAGGCCCCATTTTGCCATCATTGTTACAGCAGCCATGGTGTGATTGAAGTTTTCTTCATTTATTTCCCTTTTTTCTTCTTTTTAATGTAACTCCCTTGCTGAATATTGCTGTTTTGCTATACTTTTGGATTTGTAGTGAAAGTGCTGTATTTCTATGCTGTCCCTCTTGGAATTACTGTCACACACATGGTGTTTGCGTCCACAGCACAAACCCGATAGAAGTCTGGTGGGGTTAAAGCTGGTCACAGAGGGATGTGTATGAGGAGGGTGGAAGAGCTGAAGACTCACAGGTATCCAGTACAGGAAAAAGGAGGAGCTGCAATATTTTTGAAGGGCTGGGAGTTGTTCACGGCCCTTGAGAAGGAGGGATGCAGGGAGACATTGAGGCTCTTATGGCTGAGAGGATGAATGCCCAGAGCTGGTGGCCCTGTGTGTTCCCAGCACGAGTGGGCAGGAGGTTGGAGGAAGTTCTCCTTGCCTCTGTGTAAGTTATCTACAGTGCTTCAGTATAGAAGAAATGGAAAGTAGCAGATTTTTTTTCCGCTCTGTGTTGCTTTGATCCCTACTTTGAGGAAATAAAGTGTTGGTCTGAATGCAATGTCACATGTTGCCATGAAAATGTTTTTGTATGTATCCATCTTGACAGATCTGTTCAATGTCCTGTGTGAAGTATGTTGCTCTTGCTGTTACTGAGGGATAAAAATAATTAAGGAGATGTTTGTTTATTTATTTATAACATGATGAAATGCAGAAGTGATTCTGCTTTAGGTCACAAATGAGGTTTGGACAGGGAAACTGGGGGCACGTGGCTGAGTGCATGAATGTTTTATTCTGTCTTCAACTCTCCTGTTTCCCCGATTTCTCAGATTTACTTTATTTTTGTTCTGTTCTTCCTCAAGCCAGACCTGCCCCTTTGATTTTTATGTAAAGTTACTGACTCATCTATGGGAACTCTAAAACAATCAATTCATTCCCTTCCTAGCACTTGTAGGAATATCTTTGAATTAACCTTGTGATCATCTGTGGGCAAGTGAGATGTTTGCTGAATTCTGGATTTGCTTTGATACTGCGCATGCTACTAAAAAGGTCCTTCAAGCTTATTCTGCTGTGACTGGATGGGATAGTGGTTTTCTTCTGCTTTGAGCAGCTTCAGATATAGGAAGTCAAATACAACTGTACTTTCCTCATTCGTGCCATGGCAGGGCTGTCCTCTTGCCCTGTCGCATTGGACTGCAGCGGCTCTCTCTCGTAGGTGGTGGCTGCAGCATGCACAGCAGCTCCTTGCTCCTTGTCTGCATCCCAAGGACATTTCAGAGAGAGGGCCATGGGCTGTGTGGCTTGTCCTGGCAGGCTGGACACCCCACCTTAACACTGGATACGTGAAGGTCTGCCTGTGCCCTGGCTTGTGCGTGTTCTGTTTGTTCTGGTTCCATGTGGCCAAGTTGGAAGTTCAGGCAGGGCATTTAAGATCATTTATTAGAAATTATGTTTTCTGAGTAAGTGCGTTAATTGCAATAAAGGTGTTTTCAAAGCTTGAAGTGATAGGGAAAACACCAAGCTTTCCAAACAAACAAAAGGATGTTTGGAGTCCTTTTGGGAAGTTTGCTAGAGTATATCTAGTAAAGCAACATGTCTGTGTGTAAATTAAGGTCCTACATTTCAAAAGACCTCACGGAGATAATTTGCATTCTGTTTGTTGTCCTTAACTATAAAAAATAAAAGTCCATATGAAGCTAAATCTGTGTAATCTAAATAGGATCCTGGTGCACTTCCCAGATCCATGCAGTCCTTGAGGGTGTCATGCTGATCTTCAAGGTGCATCCTTTTCCTTTACACCTTTGTTCTCACAGGGACCAGTCCCGTAGGGCTTGTTGCCCATCACAGTGTTGAGACTTAGCTCTTGTCTGAACAGATGAAGTTGTGTAGTGCATGGAACTGCGTACATTTTCTGAATTGCTCTTTGTTTTCAGACAAACATTGGCCATCAGAAGTCAGCCCAGCTAACCTGAGTCAGCAGAATAATTATGCATATACTTAAAATAAATTCCATGTTTAGGTTTCTGCTGAGTCAGGGCAGATCAAGTGGATGCATAACTCTACAAGCTGTTGATGCTATACTGAATTCAGAAGAGAGACAGCAGCTGTGGCTCTGCATGTAACCATTTGGGAAGGTTAACAAAATGCATGATTCTTAGTTTAAAGATTCAAGTGACTAAAATAAATTTATCTGAATGTGTATGTAAAATCTGGAGCGCATGTTGGCTTTATTTTCGGCATTTCAGCTTGACTATTAATGATTAACTGGACAAGTTTCCCTTCTGCCTATAACAAAAGTGGTAGGTTTCATTTTCAGGTTCTTCGTGTGGCACTGTGTGTGAGCTTGGAGGAAAATGTTTAAAACCAAGCAGATATGTAAGGAGTTCTATGTAACACTCCCAATATATAACACATGTTAATATGAAAATTGAGTTTTATCTCTAAGCCATTTGTAGAAGTTTCTGCAGAGTTTCCTTAACATTCAGCACAACATTTCTTCTTGTGTCCCATCAGTGTTGAGTATCCAAACTGACAGCCTCTCCTCTTGAGTATGCAGCAGTTTTGGAAAGTATTCCATTATTCTAATGAAATGGAGAGAGTAGAACATGATTATTAATTTATTGTAATTTACTGCTAGAAGTGCTTTTCCTTCCTTCTCCTCATTAGCAAAGATGACCTGTTTGTGTTTTAGAGCCTTTGCAGCTCTTTTTTGTGTTACATTCTGGTCTTTTCAATGTTGTTATACTCCTCTCAAGGATGGTTGTGCAAACCCTGTGACTGTTAAGTCAAAAACATAAAGTTCTTCAATGCAATTGTAACTGAAGAATGTCTCCGTTCTTAAAGCAAATGCTGCCCTTCTTATTCAAGTACTTGGCACTCTTTTTGTACTTGGCACTTACCCCATCTGGAGTGGCAGACTGGGGAGGGAGAACCCCTGGCCAGACTCTTCCTTCACCAGAAACAGCCTTCCTCCTCTAAACTCTTAAGTGTGGCATGAAGAGTGAAGTGAGAGCCAGGACTCACTGTGGAGTCAATATGATGCAGCTCAGAAGGAGGGAGGCTAATGAGCAAATTATCCCTATCTGTTGCAGGGAAAAAGTCCTGTGTGAACGAGGCCATGGTGCCTGCAGGGGGGTTTGGTGTGTTTCGTTGTTGTTTTTGTCCCCTGCAGGCTTATATTGTAAGCTCTATTTTACAAAAATGCAGTGAAGACATGTTGCTAAATCAGTGACTGAAGACATTTCTTTGATTTACTTTCATTCCTTGAATTTTGAATGCCTCTTGAGAGTTCCCCTCTTTTTGACAGCAGGCCAGGTTTATTGCAAAACTTCATATAATAAAAAGTTTTTAAATTAAAATACGCATATCAGTTAATCCCTTTGATGTTCTTCCATATTGCATCAGCAATTAGCTTTTAATTTAATTAACAATCTGTTAATGTAATTGCAGTAGAGAACATCAAAAAGCACTGTGGTTACTCACACAGCACCTGCCCAGAGTTCTGCAAGTTTGAGTTGCCTCTTCCCTGTGAGGGGATGAGCTTTTTGCCACTTCATCAGCCTGACCAGAGTCTGACATTCATCCATGTTACGCACTTTCTCTGAAGCACAGGTGGACATGTTCTAACCAAGGAATCTAAACTGGTTAAGTCTCTTAAAGTAAAACTGCAAATGGTAAATAACCAGGAGTTTAACTTACAACAGCTCACCAGGAAGCAAAGCTAATGTGTTTGTCTTTATCAGCAGTGGAAGAAGTCAAAATAGCCTAGTCCAAGCTGCTCGCTCTTTTGTCTTGGCGCTGATGATAATGTCTAAATTCTAGGAATGCTGGAATACCAGTTTGACTTTTTGTATTTTCGTTTCTGTGTCAATTTTGTGTCCTGCAATTTCTCACCATGTGCACCTGCCTGACAGCTGAGGCTCTGGGTAAGTCTGTGCCATGCTGTGACCCTGGTGGCTGGTTTATTGTAGCCCTTGCTGTGGCCTCTTTATGGTGTCTGGTCTCCACTAACTGCCTAGACTTTAATTTCTAATGAAACTAAAATATGCCTAATCTTAATGAGCAAAGCATCTTTTGATTTATTTTCTTTTGGCATCTAATTGGAACACTGTAAAAGAAGAAAATCAGTATTGTAGATAAACCTCTGGTTTATTTTAGAAAGGGATGAACGTGGACAGATACATCATGTCACAGTTGGGAGAGAAGTTAAATGGAATAGACATGTCATCAAGGTGATGTTCAAATAATTGAGTATCTTACTGTTAATACGACCTTTAAAGTCTAGAGCTTAAAGTCCTTACTGTTGGTCTTTGTAACCTGTGATCCAAATTCCCCTTTTTTCCGAAAATCGCATGCATCTTTCTTACCTGATGGATAAGAAATCGCTGTATTTACCTCATGCTGGGGAAGGGGTTGGAACTCAGCATCACAATTGTCTCCTGTTGCCTGATCACTTCTCAAATATGTTTTAATTGGGGTGCTGTTTCAGTTGCATTGCAAGTTTATAGTAACTGCATTGAGATCTTCCTGTGACTGAAGTGTGGTGTTTTTAAATTTGAGAGAAATAATCATACCTGCACTTGCAAGTGTACTGATGTGTTTCCCTTTAGAGAAGGCTGGGTTGATTCGATTGGCCTGTGGATTCATTGGATTGATTAGAAGCCTTCTCAACCAGGACGCCTCAGCTGGGCTCCTGGAGCTGCTGCTTGTCCCCTTTTTTGGAACAACACGTTCTGGTTTTCCTAGTTTGTAATTCAACCTTGAAGCTTCATTTGGTAACTTGGAACTTTTCTGTTAAAGGAGAACTTTGCACTTTTGAACATTAGCAGCTGAGTCACATATCCAGTAGCCAACAGAAAGACTTGGATTTGATTTCTGAAGGAGCCTGAAGTTAATCCCAGCTATGAGGTTTTCAACCTTTCCATAAGTGGTGGCAAAACTCTTCAGTTTTCAGCCAGATCCGTATTAGTTGATTTGTTGTCTTTACTGTGCAGAACTTAGAGGGGTTGTTCATCCTGGAAGCTGGAGCAGGTGTGCTCTTGGAAATAAGGTGGTTTGGGAATGAAGGATTTGGAGCCTGCTTTGGTTTGTAAAAGTAGAGGTGTTCTCAGCATTGTCTTATACAGTGTAAACTCTGCCACTCTGTAAAGCGTGCAGTATTGGATATCAGGTTCTGTGCAGACACTTAGAGAAGTTCAAGGGAACAGTCTTTAAGAGAGAACAAGGAAAATAATAATTTCACCCTTATTTGCTGTATTACTTTGTCAATAACAGCATTAACTTTAGTAGACCAACTAGCAGTGAGAGCCTTTAAAAATCATTGTTCTGCTTTAGTGTTGCTTAGAGCTTTGCTAGTTTAAGTTGTCATATAATATATAGACATGAAATTGGGTTGAAAATTAGATTTGCCTTTTTCTTTCTCCCTAATACTTTCCCTCTACATAAGTTCCTTTCAAACAGTGGTTATTTAAGAAATTGCTTGAGGCTTTCAGCTAAGATTCACACAAAACACCGTAAAGTGGAAGTTATAATGCATGTTGGTCATTTAAAGCTCTTGCATCTCATGGTAATGATGCTGAGCTCCTGCTCTGAAGGTAACATATTAAGACTGTCCTTGAAGTAGCAGCAGATTCATATTACTTTTGATGAGAAGCAGTTCAGCTCCCTGCACTTGATGAGCTGTTACTTGCCTGTGGTCCAGCAACAAGTTCCCAGGCTGTTGGAGAATTCAGTCCACAACTTCTGGTTTTGCATTTCTTCTCCTCTCTGCATCACCAGAGCTTCATTTTGAAAAGGGATGGATTTGAATTCCTCCTCAGTTTTCAGGTTGTTGACTTGTTCTTCTGAGTGCAGCTGGACATGCTCTGCAGAACCATCCCTACATCCCATTCATGACTGGCTGGTTGCAGACCAGAGATCTGTGACTGCATTTGATGCTTTTGACCATTGCTGTTTCTGGTTGCTGTGGTAGGTCACTCAAATCTTCCTGCAGCTGGGGTAGGAGTGTCCTTCCAGGTGCACTTTTACAGCTGTTCCAGGATGAGTTCTGGAGCTATCTGATGTCATTACTAGAGTTGTGCTGGTTTAGAAGTGTTTACAAATGCATAACCTAAAGTCCAGAGAATGTGGGCTCGCTTGCTGATGTTGCTTATATGCCTCATGTCCACAGCAAAAACACTGCATTCAGCTGTCAGGGATTCTGTGGACAAATGGCCCTTCCCTCATAATTCAAAGGGGAAAAGAACTGCACTGCTCTCCAGTGGTTGATATTCCCTTCTGAGATAAGTAGCAGATTCAAAGCAGTGGAGACTCAAAGGTGGGTGAGGAGCAGAGGTGAAGAGCACTTGGCCCTCACACTTTCAATGTCCTCTGGGTGTAGGAGTGCCTTAAGGGGATCAGCTCTGCTCTGCTTAGCTAAGGAAACTGGTTCAATTGGGCAGAGATCTTCTCACACCTCAAATTTCTGAGCTGTCTTTGTGCCATGGGAGGCAGCTGGTGATTCAGGGAATGGGAAGAGCTATGCCTGCTTTCAAAAGACTTGCTAGATTGTTGTCTGCATTGTGGAGCTTTGAAAGGATGTTGATAAAGCTTTCCTGCTCCTAAAGGATGAGTTGCAGGGAGTCATGAGGAGAGAGCTGCATTCATACCATGTAAACATCTGACTTCAGAGCCTCATCTAAATGATTCACCTAAGCTTGCTTCCTGCTCTGAATTATACCCTGGACAGCTTCTGTGTTTTCACTGACGACCCAAGTGTGCCAGATCACAAAAACGGGTCTGTGGAAGGAACAGTGAGGAGGTGGTCTGTCTGTTAATGTTCTGACTCACTGAAAGAACTAAAATGGAAATTTTGCAGAGGTACAGAGGGTGTTGGAGACGGGTTCAGTGTTACACATGCTCTTGCCAAAGGGTTAAAATTCCAGCTTGAACGTTATCCTGATAACTTTGTTGAATTAAGTGAGTTACAAAGATGCAAATGAAGTTTATTTTTGCCCCATGTTTTGGGTGCTTTTGTTACTCTGGTTGAAGACACCATGCTCTGCAAGGTCCACATAAATTACCAAAATTCACTACAACTGGACACACTTTATCAGTGGAGTCCAGTTGCTTTCTAAGTGTGTATATTCTCAGTGCATAGGCAAATGCATTTAACAAGGATTTACTGTGTTCTGTGCATGATCATATGGTGGAGCAGCTGAATGTTTATAGCAGTTCTGCAGAGCTGAACTAATGAGTGTGTGATTTAGTTTGCAACTAATACATTTTGCATTTGGTACATCCATGGTAGTGAGTCAGAATCTAGGTTTGAACAACAGGTTGTTTCACCTGTTGTAATTTCCAGGCAGCACTCAGAAGGGGCCTGAGCAATGGCGCAAGTCTCTGTGTCATAAGGAAGTTGAAATAACAACTCCAGAGAACTATGAAATGTTTAAGTGCTGCTTCTGATAGCAAAGCAGAGTATGGGAAGGGACCTCAAATGTACAGAATGTCTTCAGTCAGGAAGGTTCAGTTTGTCTTCTGACAGTGGCAGACAAAAAGGCACAGGACCTTCAAGGAGTTACCCAAAGCTCTCTTATAATTTGTTTCCGGGAGATGCAAGTTTTATGAGAGAAGGCAGGTGACTTCACCTTCAGAGTCTGTTATTCCTAAATTTATTTACTTCCTTGACAGTTTTATGACCACATTAGAGCAGCCAGCCTGATCTGCAGGATCAGACACTGAGTGTTCCTGTTAGCAGTTTGGTACCCAGGTGGCCTTGGCAGTGGCCATGTCCCCGTTGCTCTGCATGTGATTCTTCCAGGATCCATTGCAAGCTCAGCATGTTGGGTGTCTGTGCAGTTTTACCTGGACTGTGTTGAGCTCAGTGCAGAGGAGATGGGTATATCCAGCCTGTAATGCCACTAAGCCAGTGTGATTTCCTTTGCTTCCATTGCTGCTCTCTTTTCCTGCAGTGCTGGCTGTGCATCAGTGCAGGGTAACTGATGGCTTGGGCTTGCTCTGGAGTATTAACACATATGATAATAAGGCAAAGGTTTTCCTTTGTAACCCTGACACTGAGTCATCTGCATTATGTACTACACATGTCAAGAGACTTTTTTTCCTCTTGCTCATAGCTTTAAATTCTCCATGCAGAAAGATTATTGTCCATAAAATTGATTTTGGGTAGCTGCTTGTAACTGACCCACCATTTTTTCAATATTATCTTCCTGGTATTTAGCAACAGTGGCATGGGTATGCACCTGGATACTTAAATTGCATGTGATGGCATTTCTGGGAGATTTGCAACAAATTTATATGACTGAGGTACTTTAAAATATTTAGGGGTGTAAGCTGCACAAAAACATTTTGCAACTGAAACATGATTGGTGTTGTAATAGTGTCTCAGCAGCAGCTCTTCATTCCTAGAGGAATAATTTTTGACATGAGTAAGCAGTTGGTGCAGAATAAGGTGTTTACCTGTCACAGAAAGCTTTGGCATTATGACTTGACTGTAATTTAAGTGAAGCTTTTTGTTTGCAAAACATTGGAATTTTATTATTTCCATTGACAAATATGGGACATTAATATATAGTTAATAACCTATGTTGTCAGGTTTGGTTTTGTGTGAACTCTGGAATGAAGAAAACTTTCAGCAGTTGTTTGTGCAAAGTATTTGAATCCATGGTCCAGTGATCAGTAACATAATAACTTAATAGTATCTTATACAGGAGATTCATTCATTCATTTAGTGGCTTCATAAAGTTGTCATTAGGACCTTGTTAAGCACAGAAGTAGAAGGGAAGAGGAATTTACCTGGGGTTAGTGATTAATACTTTCCCACTTAGTAAGATGTTGATTTTCAGCAAGGATGATATGAAGAGTTACTACAGCTAACACTTTGAGAAGGTCCTTACATGAAATGCTGTCTTTGGCTTATTGAAACCTTTTGAATTGAGCTGAATTTCTATTCTGTGCAAAAGAGGGGGGGGGAAATGCTTATAAATCCTTGATTTATTTGTGGAGGCGGGGGGCACCTTACTAATTTGAATTAAGGGAAAATGCTGATTGAGACTTTAATTGCAAAAGCACAATCTGGCAACGGTGCTGGCTGAAAGTAAGATCATCTTCTACAGAGATCCACAGTTTTGACAAAATGTACTCTTGATTGTTTCTTGGATACAGGACGGGGTGACATTCAGCCCCAGCTGGATAGTGCTTTACAAGATGTCAATGATAAGTACCTGCTGCTTGAAGAAACCGAGAAGCAAGCTGTCAGAAAGGCTCTGATCGAGGAGCGCGGGCGATTCTGTGCTTTCATCTCCATGCTGCGTCCTGTGATAGTAAGAGCTCTTCAGTTTAAGTCAGTACAATTCACAGATTAGATAAGTGGCCTAGAGCCTCTGAAGAGAGTATCTCGTTATGTCTTGGGAATGAATTTCTAGAGCCCAAATTAAGCCTACATCTCTGTCAAGCAAGTGATGAGATTTGGGATCTTTCTTGTAGGTGTTTGGAGTAATTCAGCAAAGGAAGACACTGAATACTTTCAAAATGACTGATGGGTAAACAGCGGGCACAAAGACTAAAGTCAGTTTGTGTTTCCTATGCATTTCAACCTGAGACATTGCAAATGCAGTTTTCTCCACTGCTTTTCTTTTCAACATCACATTTTAATGTAAATCTTCCTTACTCGTATTCCAATGCTTGGACTGATAAATGTTTCAAGACCTCCCCTGTTTATATAATGACATTATCTGACAGATTGCAGGCTGCTTCTGTGCAGTTTTCTGATAGCTCTTTTCCTCCTACATGACATGTTTTCAGTTCATTGAAAAGGTTTCAATGTATTTTCATCATCTCAGGTTGTCTGGAGCCCAGCAAGGAATCATTCGTGGCTTTGTGCAAGCATGATGCATTTCTGAAGGGTCGCTATCGTACTGGGAAAATGTTCCAGTGCTTCTTTACAAAGAGCATCAGTCTCAATGGCAAACCATAGTTAGAAAAATAGTAAGGTGATGGCTGAGCAGGAGGACGTGAATTGCAGACTCTTGAGGACCTGGAGGAAATGGTAGCTAAGGGATTACTATGGTAGTTTGCAGTGTAGGAATCATCTGACTTAACTATTGGTATAGTTTGAGCCAGAATGAATCATAAATGTATTAATGCTCTGTGCCTGTGTAGTTTCTTCATCTCAAAGTTTCCAAAAACTAGCAGTGAATACGAGCTTAACCCCTCTTTACATTTAGGGTTAACATTTTTGGGGCACATTAGTGAGTATACATAGAAGAGTTAAGTGTTTGTCAAATGCAACAAAACTGCCACGTTTTCTGAACATGTCACAAGAAGAAGGCTGAGGCTTATTTATCTTGCTCATGAGAGAAAAGATTCCTGGGCCTCAGAACTTACAGCAAACTTAAAGTAGTTATAAAACTCTAAATTAATGTTTTCAACCTTCTTTCATAGGAAGTTACTGCTTAATGGGCAAAGAAAAGGCAGCTCCACTGGGCATCCTCACAGTCATCAGCAAAAAGAAAAACATTGTGTATTGTGTTACAGGTCTGATTTTTAAAGCCAAGGCTGTGATTAGCCTTGTTCTTTTGTCTTTTTAGGAAGAAGAAATATCAATGCTAGGAGAAATAACCCATTTACAAACCATATCAGATGACCTGAAAAGTCTTACCATGGATCCACACAAATTGCCATCCTCAAGTGAACAGGTCAGCTCTTGTTAACTGGAAAACATTTTTGTTTGTAGCTTGCAACAGTTTTCCTCTTCTGATATGAGGAACATTGACTGCTAGTGTTCAGTGGCTTGATATTATGTTTTGTAGATGTTCCACTGCAGCAAGGTCATTTTTAATATAAGCAATTAAGAAAAAAATACTTTGAAGTACTGAGTGCCCCTGAAGTATTTGGTAAGACCAGAGTCAAGTGGCAGCAGTAACACTTTGAAGCATATGAAGATGCCAGATTTCTGCTGAGAGTATATGAGGAATGAGTGTCATCTCCTTGCCCTACATTTGAGCATCCCTGTCTTTATGTAGTCACAAGATTTCTGGGATTAGATAGCTTGATGAAGTCTAACATTTGAGAACATTTTTCTATGCTGTTCTTAAAATGCATAGGAAAATGTGTGTCATTGTATAAATCCAAACAGATTGTTTTTCTCCAACCTTGCTGTGTGAACTCAGTTTTCTTGTCATGCTTTAATCACCTTGTCACTGACCTAGAAGTGTAAAACTCTGCTGTGGTTGAGTATTGGATCTTCAGTTCATTTTTTAAAATGCAACAGATCTTCAACTCTAAGGCTGTAATAGTATTTTAAAAAGTAAACAAAAAGAAAAGCCCCTAAAACAAAGCAGCTTCCAGAATGCATACAATAAATCTCCAGTTTACGTTTTCAAGATTTTTCCATTCAAATCTGAACTTTCCTTCTGTAATAGCAACCGTAGTGTTGAAGTATGTTAGTTCCTGGAAAGCTAAGGATGAGGCTGACTCTCCTGTGTAATATACACAGCCTAATTCTGCAAGAGAACTGAGGCTGAGGCAATTGGCATGGGAAGTTTGTAGTGGTGGCAAATGTTGTGTGACAAGCAGATGTTTTCTGTTAATAGGAGGAAAATTTTTCCACATCCTTGATGCTATTGGTTATTTTTCATCAGGTAATTTTAGATTTGAAAGGTTCTGATTACAGCTGGTCTTACCAGACTCCTCCATCCTCTCCCAGTACTACCATGTCCAGAAAATCTAGTGTTTGCAGGTAAGTCAATTGGTAATACTTAAAACTTGTTTGGGGGCAAAGGGAGGCGAGTTCAGATTTTGATATGGATTTGTATACATTCTTAAATCTTAAATAGCAAGTCCTACTGAAATCAGTCCCTCGTGGTTGTTACTTGTGTGTACTGAGAATATTAAAAAGGATGGGCATGACTGAAACACTTTTGAACTCAAGACAACTTGAAGATGCTTTTGGTTCAGTTCTCTTGAATCCATTTTGGATCAAAGAGCAGACTGTACTGAGCTAAGCTCTGAGATTGTACATTCATAATTTCCTTCTCTGTTTTTCATGTGATGACTTCTTAGATTATTCTAAGTAGCTGTTACTAATCAGTAAGTTAAACTGTTTGAAAAGGGAAAAAATCCTTGGCAATTGCCCTAGCAGTCTGGTAGATGGAAATGCTTTTTTGATACAAGTTTTTTTGACTGTTTAATGCTGTCTAATGCTGTCCTGAAATATGTTGAAACACTGGATTCTGTCTGTGCTTTCTCTGTAGAAACTGTTTTCTCTCATAAAACAGTTTACTAGCATGTTGCCCCCATATCCTGGTGTCCACATTTACTCTTTCCTTTTACTGAAAAGGAAGATATCCTATTGTGTATTCTGCTCAACACCTCTCTAGCTGCTCTCAAATGATTGATTACCTGTCAGTTTGCTTTATGAATAATGTACTACAGGTTTCCCATGTATGAGCAAAGTTACCTACAGCATGTCAGAGCAAGTGAACACCACTTTTATGTACCTACTTGTCTCTGCATGCAATATATATAAAAAAGTCAGTCCTTTTATATATATATATGTGAAAACATGCATATTTAGAGCAATGAGCACAGGCTTAAAGATGCAATATCCTGAAGCTTTAAAAGAAAATGGCAGAAAAAGAAATCCCAACCCAAAATTTCATCATCTGTTCCTAATCAGCCTCATCTCTTTGTGCAGTAAAACCTGTATGCACAGACTGGTGTGTGTGGGTAAAATTCATCAGAGCTCCTCTTGCTCTGGTCCGAACTGACTTGTACATCTTCTGTGTACATGGCATTTGTGAACAGGAGGTTCAGGCCTCACCCACATATCCTATAGAGCCATCCCTTCAGCCAGGCTCCTGCCAATGCAGGTAGGAAGCTGCTTTCAGATTGGTGCATCCTGCTAGTCCTGCTCAGCCACCCCAGCAGGAAATTTCAAAGGCTCCCATGCTGTGGCTGGCATGTCCTTACTGTCATTCATGGATACTGAGGGTTAAAAATCATTCTCTTTGTTTGAAAAGTCATGTTGGTTTTTTCCCACGGGTGCATTTGGGGTTTTAATTCTCTGACTGTAGTCCTTACTAACTCAAGCTCCATGCCTAGTGGTTTGGCTTCACTCAATATGCTATCACATGTTTTTTTCTGGTAGGAAGCCTTCTTGTGAGCAAAACTTGGCCCAGGTACTCTGAAGCGTGGGGGTTTGGTGATGCTTTCAAAAGTCTCACATGTCCTGCTGACTTGTCTGCAGTGACTTGTCTGGAGACGGACTCTTACATGAACTGCAGTGCCTTTGGTAGCCCTGCTAGAAATCCCATTGAAAATCTGGTCCATGGTGCAAAGGCAACAAATCCTAAGTCAGGAATAGATTTGTCAGCAGATACGTTTTGAGCAAGTGCTGTGCAAATGCTGGGGAGGGCATGTAGTGATCCCTCCATCTCTAACCTGACTTTGAGCTCTGAATGGTTACAGATCTGATCATTTGAGTGAAATTCAAGGTAAAATGCCATTTTCTCTCTGGTCGCCAGGGATACTGCAGTTGCTTACAGTTCCTTACTGATATATATGTGCATATATCTATATATTTAATTTGTCAACATTTTTCTTTTCCGGTTTATGCTGCCTGTTGCTAGAGACATGTGGAATGTTAATTGTACTGCATATGGGTCTCTCCCCACCCCGCCCTTGTGTCTTTTCCTCTCCCCTTTCCTTTCTCTGTTCCTTTTGTCTCTCACAGCAGTCTGAACAGCGTTAACAGTAGTGATTCCCGGTCCAGTGGCTCGCACTCGCACTCACCTAGTTCACACTATCGCTATCGCAGCTCCAATCTGCCTCAGCAGGCACCCATGAGGCTGTCCAGTGTGTCCTCCCATGATTCTGGATTCATGTCCCAGGATGCTTTCCAGTCCAAATCGCCATCCCCCATGCCACCAGAAGCACCTAACCAGGTACGTGCAAGCATGAGAACAAAAAAAAAAGTGTGAGCTGTAAATCAGCTCACCTTTCACAAAAGGAATCTGGTGTGGTTTTGGGGTACCTTGGAGTCAGTGTAAACACCGAGAGTAAGGTTTGTCTCACTGCACTTCGTCCACCTAAAATCTGGGCCTCTAACTTGAGTGAGTTATGCTGCTTTTGCAGTTAGCACTGAAGAAAGGGATGAGTCACTCTTGGGGATTTAGTTTTCTTTCTGGCCCTGGAGGGAGCCTAGATGCCTAACTTCCAGATACATACAGACAAGAAGGAGCAAGAAGTCTTACCTTACAGGAGGGGAGAATATTCACTTTACCCACTGAGGTTGGCAGTTAATATCCTGCACAGATTGCAAGTTGTTAATACCTGGTGGTTGTTTGCTTTTTAATGAGGAAATACTGATGCCAGAACAGCCTTTTGACAGCCTGAAGTACTCATAACTGGTGGCTTTGGCTTCAGAGAGATTTCTTTTATTTCTCCCCTGTGAAGGGTCTGGGATATTCAAAATACTGTCAGCATTATCATATGGAATTGGCTTTGCCATTTTTTATGACATCCATTGCTGTGGATAGCTTTGCTCTTTTGGACTCTCAGCTGAGCACTTTGAAGACATCAGTAAAACTAAGAGGATTTCAATATAAGTATAGCCAAAACTTTTCCAGAGCATTTTTGGGTCTGCAGATGGAAGTTACTGCTCTATTTCTTCATTACATCATTCCTGTAAAAACTAGCAGGCCATCTGCAGGCAGAGATTTGCAATGCTCCAAGGCCTGTATCTTCCAGCACTTGAATTTTCTCCTGTTTTGTTTGGGCTTTTTAACAAATCACACAGCAACTGCAATAGTTTTGAAACAAGGCTGAATTGCCATCTCATGATATAAATCCCATTGTAAACCTCAGTTACAAACCAAAGTGGACCTGATATCCTATTGTCGAGTATTTTAATGCACCCTAAGGTCACTGGAGAAGCTTGTCTTTAAGAAATGTAGTTGCACTCTTTTTCACATGTTGGGAAGTAGATAGTTCTGTAGGCTTGGTTGGGGAGTTTTAATCCTCACAGTCAACAAGTAGCAAGTGTTAGTGGTTACGAAGTGTCACCTGCCCACGTAAGCTGCTCCTAGACCACCTTTGATAGCATACAGACCTTGCCTTTTGCAGAACATTTAGTAAGTGGCACCCCTAGTGAAATTTTTAAGGTATCATCCAAAATAACACTGGTTCATTTAGGCTTGGAACACATTCTCAGGGGGCACTCGACAGTTTTTCAGTATATTTACCTCTTTTATTTTAATGGAAATGCTTTCTTTTCAAGTGATACCTCTTCTGCATTGTCCCCAGTCTGGACACATCAGCTTTTTTTTATAGATGACATCCTGAAGAATTTTATGCACACTAATAAAATGAATGTTTTGTTTAGATTGGCTATGGCTAACCTAAGTGAAATGCAAAAAAGTAAATGAGCAATAATAAACTAAACTGGAATAGTAACAAGGTAAGGAAGTTAACTTTTAAGATACCTACATCAGTTATACGTGCCAGCATCATCTTTGGTTTTCATAGTATCCACTGCACCTGCATAAAAGGGCAGTAATCCACATGATGATGCTGTGTTTGCAGATGAGGATGTAACTTTGCAATTGCTCTTAGCATGGAAAAAATCCCAACACCTCTCTTTGCAAGTTCCCCTGTGAAGCAGAGGACAGAACTTAGGCTGGTATCAGGTGGCAGAACATCCTGAAAGCTGATGGGAGTCACACTGATTTACACCATCTAAGTTCATATGCTTTCACTTCATTTTAGAAACTGTCCATAAAGTTGCAAACTGATCCAAGCATCACTTGAGCTGTTCATGAGCTCTAGAAGGCTGCAGCAGTGTGACAAGTGTAGTGTGTTGGTATAACAAATAGGTATGTGCGCTGTATGTCTCTGGCTCTGTATACCTTTACGCAGAGGAAAAGGTAACAGATCATTGCCTGGCCGCTTCATCTTTGCTTAAGTGTCTTGCTTTTTATGTTCAGCACTATGTAAATTGTGTGTGTTGTGCTGACAGGTAATTGTGATTGTGAACTTACTGAGGAGCTGTTCAATTTACAGCGTTATCCCGTGTTGTGTGTCTCTAACCCACTGACAGATCTCCGTGTGGTTGTGCTTGGAGGCTCCGTGGTGGGCGGGGAGGAGCAGCAGCTGCTGCTGTTCCTAAAACACTGATGTCATTGTTTCTGGTAGTGACACTGAGAAGGCAGAAAAGCAGGGTCTGGAACCAACAAAGGAAATTAAAAGCTGTATATCTTGTGCAGGTGCACACTTTGCTGATGTTTGCTAGCTACATGCCGTGGCATCTGCTGGGTCAACAAAGCCCTTTTTCTTTTAATAATGAGGTTTTTTTTAAAAAGCAGAACGGAGCTACATAAAATTCCCACATTATAGGAAAGGGAATATATGAGCTATGTGAAGCTTTTATGTGCTCGCCTACATTTTAAACAAGCAAGTGTCAGTGAAAATTAAACTGAATTTCCTCAAAATCACAGATGGGAATAGGGGGTTGGTGGGAATCTCAAACAAGGGGTAACCAGAGATTTAAACAACATACAGACTATACTGAAGGAGAGATGACTGACAAAATGAAGACTGCTTTCCAGCCTGTACTTGCTGAGTATTGTTTACAGTTATCACACTCTACACAGAAGACAGGGAAAAAAGCAATTATAGAACCAAACTCTGCCCTTTCAGTGATTTAAGAGGGTCATTTTTCTGCAGCATTGCTGTTAACATCCCTGGGAGTAGAAGTGTTAGGCTGTAGCACGTAGTGGTACGTATGGGAAAGTCACTGTGAAATGCTTTAAATTTGGGTGTAGCTCAAGAGCTGGAAAAGTATCACAGGTCTCTTTCTGGAGTGGAACAGTTTCTCTAAGTGCCAGATGTGAAGTCAGCCATGGCCAGTGTTGCCCATGAGAGGTACTGAGCCTGTACAAAACCCTTCTGGCAGACCTGCTGCTGGAAGCAGCACACAAGAGTGGCTCTTGGGTGGGCACTGGACATGGCTGGTGCTGCTAAACCTACATGTTGCCCTATAAGGTAAACAAACTGTGGTCTGGGAATATCTGTGATGCAATAAGATGGTAGTAGTATAACTGTGGTTGATTCAGAGGGGTGATAATGGAGGGATCCACTGGATTTGGACTGAACATGCATGGGGAAAGCACACAATTGGATTTTATAGGTTGCTTAGACTTTGTGGGAATGAAAGCAAAAGGAGAGAAAAACAGATGAAGAAGATAAAAATGTTGATGTGCTGTCAAACAGGAGTGAGATAAGTCTTTATTGTGAGAATACTCTGGAAATTGCAATGAAGTAGAAGAAAACTGAATGTGAACTTGCTTCTGCATGTACAGGCTATCAAGCTGGAAAGATTCTGCTTTTGAGGAAATTCCATTGCTTGAAATAGCTGAAAATTAGAATATGGGAAATACAATGTTACAACTACTCATACTCAGTTTTCTATTTCAATTAAGAAATGCTCCCAAATAATTCTAAGAAAAAAAAACAAACAAAAAAATTCCAACACTTAAAACCAACTACAAACTGAAAGGTATCTGTAAGTTATCACCAGGTATTTGTTTCTCCTAAACTTCCTTTTCTAAGTTATGTTTCCCAACAGTTTATCCTTGACTAGAAAGAAGGGTCAGAAGAGACAGGTTCTTGCAAGCGAGAAAAACTGAGGAGGTGGCCATGAGTCACTGTCCAGAACCTTTTGAAAAAGTAGCTGAGACCATTTTTCACTGACCGTATAGGAACATTGGACCAAGCTCGTCATTAGGATTTGCTCTCCTGAGAAACCCTTGTCCAGGAAAACTGTCTCATAGTTGAGAAAGAGAAGGGGCTAAGAAAGCAATACTATGTGTGAATGGAAGACATAGCAAATAAAGGATGTAAGTAATCCAGGATAACCATGGTCCTTTTATAGGTTAGTAGGACAGCAGATGGAAAATGTAATTGTACAGTCCAGTAGCCCAAAACACAGGTATTTTTTATATCCTTGCTGGAACTCATACGCACCCCACCAAGCAGCAGGATGCTATCCAAGAACAAGCCATGGCACAATGTCTGAGAAACCAGGCACAAAACTACGTTTGTATAATGTACGTTTGAGGCACTGCATGTTCCTGTGCAGAGCACAGTTTTAGTTCTCTGCTGATACTGTTAACTTAAAACTTTGTCTCAGAAGAGCAGAACCACCATTATCACAGCTCTGTGGAAAAGAAATCTCCCAGGGTTAAAATAGGTAAAATTAAAGAACTGATTTTAAAAGTGATTCACCTGAAACAATCATTTAAAAAAAATAATCTACTAAAACAAGTTGCAAAAGTCTTGACAGTCAAATTTCTCACACCGTGGGGTGTGGAGTAGAAATTGCTTTGCCCAGTGTTTGCCTGTGCATGTGCTCCCAGGAGTGCATGTGCCAGAAGGGTGTGCATCTGAAACAAGCACTCCAAAGGCTGAAGACTTTTTGCCTAAGCAGTGACTGTGTAGTTTCTGTTTTCAGTCCCTCATGTACTTTCTGCTAAGAAATGAAAGGTGGTCTGTACTTCCCACACCTGCATTTAGCCATTCAGGAGTGCCTCTGCAGTCTGATCCAGGCAGCCGTTGACCTGCTGCCAGTCACGTTTTCCTAACACTTTTCATTCAGGAGTTCAGTAGTATTCTGCCTCCCTCTCCATTGTTTTCTCACTGCTGTAATCCTTTTTTAGCAAGACCAGAGACTTCCCTTCTCTGTGCCATGCACGTTTCTGAAGGTGAGGAGTCCCTCTTTCTGTACCACCATGTCGTGCATTTCCTTCAGCATTCAGGGTGTTTTCCCCATGGCATCTTGGCTCAGCCTTGTCTAGCTTTTTCTGCTGAAAATGGACAAGCTGAATTGGTGGGAGAGTCCTTTCTGTCGTCTTTTTTCACCTCAGAGGAGTAATTTTATTGCAAAAATAAGATCATCACTTCTAGTCTTTTTTTCTCTATACACCAAGTAAATTGAATGATTCTTTGCACCTTCAGAATTTGCATTTTTGACCTTTTTTTTATTTGCTACATGCATATTTTTTCCTAATTAACCTCATTTATGAGCCATTTCTAATGTTACTTGTCATAATCTTGTGAAATTTCTTATCTTGTAAATGCGAACAATCTGTCAGATGTAAATTCCAAATTCTTGCTTGTCACCGTTGGGGCATCTGCAGAAAACAAGGTGGCATGAGAGATACCATTTTTGGCATTGAGGCCATAGAAAAAGAAAGGATTTCCTGTAATTATATTTTTCTCTTCGTTTTTTTCCTTGCCAAACCATAACACTAGTATGAGTATTCTCACAGGGCTTCTTTTCTCAGGTACCTGGAATGTCAGGCAGAAGTCTGGAGTTTTACTGTGAAAGCTAATTTTCTATAATATATTTTTTCTAAGGGTAGAAGCAACAGGCTCATCCCCATCTAGTGCAACATACTTAGGTCTGACAGCAGAGTCAACTGCAGCTCATGTTTCTTGGTATTCTTATTTTTAGAGGCTTTTCTCCTATGAAAGGAGCTGCAGTAAATCAAGAATATGACAAGTTCCACAGAACATCAAGCCACTGCATCATCAGGTGCCCCACTGCACACTTTTCACTGCTCTCCTTAACAGCTACATTTATTGCAGTTTCTTCTGATCTTACCTTCACCTCAGCTTTTACTGCACTTTGAATACAAGCCTTGTTAGCTGAGCATGCTTGTTCCCTAAACATACTTGATAGGTCTCCCACAGATCTGATCTCATGTCAGCATAGGGTGGGATGTGTTATTTTTACAAAATGGTCCATCACACTGCATGCCTCAATTTTAAAAATTTTAAACAGCCTTTGCCAAATTTCACTCAAATCACAGTTTCCTGGTAAGCTCAAGGTGCTGATACTGTGTTGACTTCTCAGCAGTCCCCGTAGTCTTCACCAAAATCCTTATTGTGGCAGTGTTCCATCTCAGAGACCTACATGTCCTTTTACCCAGGCAGTTTGCTGTACATTCCTCATATGTAGCTTCTGGTGAGCAGTGAGACAACTTGTGTCTTCTGCAGTACTTCCTATCCAGCTGTCTTTCTATTGCAAACTCACCCCAGATCTCACTTGAGGTTAACTGATGAAATTTTATTTCAGATGAGATTTCCCTTCCTCTTCAACATCTTGAAATCTGTGGCTTTGCTACACAAACCTGATACAAGAGCACATTGTCTCTGCTGTCATAAAACACCAGGGATTGCCTTAGATAGACTTGTTTCCCAAAGGGCTACTAAAGGGTGAATTAGTCTTGCCTAGTGTTGAATTTCCTGACAGTGAATAGAGCTCAGCACTGCCCTGATAATTCTTCCAGTACTCTTGACCATTTCCAAGCACCCAGTCATACACTCCTATGGAGCAGGATGCCACTTTCAAGGGGGAGCTGTAGAGGAGCACTGTAGTAGGCAAAATGATCCCCATGGTTGTTCCCCTTGGCCTGCCTGTAGTTGAATTAGGTGCTGTTGTAGAGGGCCTAAGTGGCAAATGTGCATAAAAGTGTGCACTTAAAATTGGAGAAGTTCCTACCTGGGAGCAAAATGTTTGGTAGGATCAATGGGCACTTTATGTCCTGCATCTTCCTTTGCTCTGTGTCCAAGCCCCTGATATTTTCTGGCTCTGATGTTAGGAGAAAGCAGGTGGCAAGCACATGCCACCTCTTCTGCACTCAGCAGAGCACATGCACCTTCACACTGGCTGCTGGGCAGGAGGGTTTGAGTCAGTGTGTTTGGTGTATGCATCGCACCTGCAGAGGAACATGCATACAGGTCATGCTCTTTGGGAACCACCAGTTTGGTAAGTATCACTTCTTTCTGTGTTCTGTAATATTTGAACTCAGATGAGCTTTTCACAAGCCCTTTTGCACATCAAAATATCCGAGAACTTGTGAATGCAAGTGATGTTTGCTCCTCCATGTTTTAAATCTAAACTTTGTGTCTTTGAAGTACTGATAATCTGCTTTTCTGTATAAATCAGTTGTCTCAGTATATTGCATGTCTGGACCACAGGTGCCCTCAGCTTCTTGCTCTGAGACAGCTAACAGAATTGAGATGCTGAAATTGCAATGAGGAGTTGGGATCACTGCCTCAATTCCCTCATTCCTAAGCAGTGTGGCAAGTTCTCACATTAAGCAAATTGTTTATTTTGTTTCTCATAGATTTCCTGAACGTTAGCAATGGTTTTGAGCAGTTTCTAATTAATTTTTAAAACCCTAACCCTTTGCTTCTCTCATCCTTCCCTCTCTCCTGTGTGTCTCTGTGTATGTGCTTTGTGTCTCTTTGTTTGTGATTTTTTCCTTTTTGGTGGCTTGTGTATCCTTTCCCTGCGTTGTGGTGCTGTTTCACGCTGCAGAATTCGTCCAGCTCTGCCTCTTCAGAAGCCTCTGAAACCTGCCAGTCAGTGAGCGAGTGCAGTTCCCCCACCTCAGTCAGCTCAGGCTCCACCATGGGGGCTTGGGCCTCCACAGATAAGGTGAAAAACTTCATCTCCAAGACATACAAACCTGTTAGTTCGTTATCCAAACCCCACAACATCTGGACAAAAAAACAAATATGCATGGGACGCAGCCAGGATTCCTTCTTGTAAAGATGAGAATAGGAACTGTTGCACACTCCTTTAAAAATTAATCTGTTTGAATAGACCACATTTGCCTTTAAACTAGGAGAAGCTACAAATTGAGCATTTTACAGAGGTAATTTTCCAAGGAAAGCTCCTTGTCCATCCTTTCTACTCAAATAGACTGTGGAACGCTGCCCAAACCCAGCTGGTTGCCTGAGAAAGCGTCTTGCCCAGGTCGTGCTGTTTGTGGCTTCTCCCTTCTCTCCCACTAGGTGGCACACATTACACTGAGTGATTGAGATTAGTTTTGAAGCAAAAAGGAAGAAAAACATTATTGGACTAAATTAAGTGAAATCCACTCAAAATCGGGGGGCGGGGAGGGGGAGGTGAAATCAGTCTCCATTCTCATCTGGTAAATCCTTGCTGTTGGTTTTTGGTATTTTTTTTTCTCTTCCATATCATCACGCAGCCAGAATACACCATGTTTGAGGGCTGTATGCTTTTCCCCTCTGTCCAGCTACACAGACTAAATGCCACCAATGCAAATGCCTCCAGGATTGGAAAAGTTTTGTTTCTATGTCCGCAGGCTGCAGGGTACCTAAATTGCAATGGCTTTTTCAGTGTGCTGCTTTCATGGACAGAAGGCAAAGCTGCTCAGCCGGGAGATAATGACCACCAGATTGATGCCTGAAATTTGTTATACCATATAACAATTTTCAAGCAATCTCACTTCTGAGCCAAGCATTGTATCAATTTTCTGGTTTTTATTTGCAGCAGAGTTAAGCGTTTTCTTTCTTTTGTTTTAAGATGCAGAAATTTTCTCCCTAAAACATCAGTCACAGTGTATTTTCGTATTCATTCTGTTTATATTAATTTCTCTGTTTTTGTTTTTTTATTTGTTTCATTTCCAGTTGTCTAATGGGTTTTATCACTGTAGTTTATCAAGTGACCCATCCGTAGCTTCAGTTGGTGCAGGTCCTTTCCCTCATTTCCCGCCTGTCTCCCGCGCGTGGACTCGGGCTCCCTCAGCCCTCCTTCCAGACTACGTTCATTATTACACCATTGGGCCAGGCATGTTTCCATCATCTAAGATCCCTAGCTGGAAGGTTTGTGTTCCTTTTGTTGTGGCAGTCCTCACCTCCTCATACCAACAGCATGCACATGGCAGTTGTTCCTACCTTTCGGTCCATGTAATTACTTGTTGATTCTCTCTGTTTAATATCACTCTGAATGGGCACTGAATGGTGAAAATTGGAGAGCTAAAATCCAGTAGTGGGTATTTCGGAATGACCTTGTCTATTCTGGCAGCAACTAAAGCATATTAAAGCTGACAACACCTAGGTAGGAAGGAATAGTTTAACTGGAGCATTGGTGAAAGCACTCTGGGCCCTATTCAATGAGAAAAGAGCTTGGTTAGCACCATCAAAGCTCTCACTTGAGCAGACAAGGGCAGGCTCTGCATCCACTTGACTTAGTGAGGCCACGTGGAACACCCCGATGTTCTCCCTGCGGTGGCTGTGCTGGACTCCCACTTGGCCATAGGTGGGCACACTCTCCTAGATCCCCCTGGAGTGCTTTAAGAAGGCACTTGGCACCAGGTAAACCCAAGTGCTGACTGACGCTGCCCCAGCCTTACTGCCACAGACTGGAAGTGTTCACCCAGCTCGTTTTGCTCTCTTCTGGGAGGCCACGGAAAAAGAATGCAGCAACTTCTTTCAGTTGCTCCAGCTGGATCTGCAGGGATCTTCCTTGGCAGTAAAACATCTCTGCTCTGCCAGAGGCTCGACTTTCGTCCCTGCCGGGTGATTCCCTTGGGAGACTGCCCTGGAGCAGGGAGAGAAGGTCTCTTGTTGCCCTGAATCCTTACCAGGCTGATGTGCAGTTGACAGTGGCTGTGCAGGATTTCAGTGCCTGTGGATGATTATGTAATACTGTATATGCACCATGAGGGACGCTTATACATCTAAATTGAGAGATCATGTAACAGATCCCCCTGATCTCTGTCTCCAGCAGCTGGAGACTACTGAGATACACCCGGGGTGGTCACAGTGGTCCTGGGGTTTCAGGGTCTTTAGTTGTGTCTGTGCTAGAAGCACTTTGCCATTATATTTGACAGCAAAACACTTAGAGCAGAGACACAAATGTTAAGGCAAAGCAGAGTTTCATATGCGTTAACAAAAACAGAATACCTGTCTGTACAAGGGAATCTGGCAGTTCAGCTGCTGTGCACTTCTCATACCTTGGACTGAGATACATGTCAGTAAAAATCCACAGTGTGGTCTTGGCCCATCATTAATTGGATATCAGAAGGCTGTGGGAAGCTGCCCAGCAGGCAGCTGGGTCGGTTTGGGGCCCATTCTCATGCCAGGTTGTTTCTTTTATTTTAAAGCAGCCCTTTTCTCAGTGAAGGAAAAACCTCTCTTAGGATTGGGATTGCCCCTGGGCAGCTGGCATTTAGGGAATTGCTGCTTAGCAGTGATTCTGGTCCCATCACATGACACAGACCAGTCTTGCTCTTTCTGTGCAACATGTGGGTTCTGGGCACCCTCAGGACTTTGCTTAACAGAGCCCTGAGTGAATACAGCTCTCATGGCCTGAGAAATTTCTGTTTCAAATTTAGCACCCGTGATTCAGAGTGAAGTTAAGTCTTTCCTCAGTACAGATCATCATTATAAATTTGATTTCAGCTAGTAAGTAAACTGAGAGATTGCTCAGTCACTTGCTCCTCTAACGTGTATCAAAAATCTGTTCAAGCCTAGTTTTTCAGAACTGAATTTCTGCATGACAGCACGTAATACTAGAATTTGTGTACATCTAGAACAGTTACATTGCTGATTGGACATTCATGGGTATTCTGTGCTGTGTGCCAGTGATTTTTGTACTTGAAATTCTGAAATACAGGCTTTAACACAATGGAATTTCACTTAGATAAAACTATAGTATCAAAGTGTTAAATATCTTCATATAAGAACACTTGGGTAGAACAGGAAATTTAGATTCCCTTTAATGAAGGAAATAGATTTTATAAATGAAAATTTTCAGCATCCTCAAAATTAATTTGTTCCTTGCCTTATTCAGAAATGCATATCCAGTTTGATATGTAATCTGTTGCATTAAAATTGCACTTTTGCATAGTTTCACATGTAATTGAAGCACAGGTATTGATGGAAGCTCTCACTAACAAGTGCATTTCTTTAGGACTGGGCCAAACCAGGCCCGTACGATCAGCCAGTGGTGAACACATTGCAACGTCGCAAAGAAAAGCGCGAGCCAGATCTCAATGGAGGAGCTCAGAGCGGACCCCCTGTGCCCCCCGAGGAGGCCCAGAGACCTCGGAGCATGACAGTCTCAGCTGCCACAAGGGTGAAGCTCTAATTTCAGCCACAATATCTGGGGCAAAGGAAATGGATGTGCTGGCTCCTGCCAGTACTTTCGGCATGCTTTGTGTTGACACGTGTTTATCCAGCAAGGGGTGCTAACGTGGTGGTGGTGTGGTCAGTGGAAATCCTGTGGGCATGAGGGAATAAGCTTTGTGTACTGGCTTTTGTAGGGCAACATCCTCCAAAGAACCATCTGCTTCTAAGCCAAGTAAATGGTTAGGCACAGTCCTGTTGGGTTGTGGTGGTGACAAGCTCTGCTGGGGAAGAGGGGCGGCTGAAGTGGGTGAGGGTGACTGATCCTCAGGCATAACAAGTCTCTTTTTGTGTGTCAGCAGCAGGGTGAGGAGATGGAGGCCTGCGAAGAGCTGGCGCTCGCTCTGTCAAGAGGGCTGCAGCTGGACACCCAGAGGAGCAGTCGGGATTCCTTGCAGTGCTCCAGTGGCTACAGCACCCAGACAACAACTCCGTGCTGTTCGGAGGACACGATCCCATCTCAAGGTACCCATCCAAGAGATGTTCCTTTTTAGAGCGTTCCCACCTGGCCATCATACACTCACCCCATGGTGCCAAGGAGCTATAGTCCAACAGCTGTCACTCACTGGCTTTGTTGTCAGCTGGGGAGAAAGGCTGAACATTGCTGCTGTGAAGTTTTTCCAGCTTGGAATGTAGCCTGGATTTATTAACTACAAGAAACCTAGATCACTTCATAGCGTACTGAATGATTGTGCATTACTCAAATGAGTTTCAGCTTAAGGATGTCACCGTTTTAAAGAAGATCCTGAAATTATATTTCATGGATTGAGTGGAATGGCACTGGTATTGCATCATACACTTCTTGTGGTAGTAGTGTCCTTTCTGATCTATTGTCTCAGCAAATATTCATGAGCTTTGCTTTCATGTTCTGTCAGCACTCTGAATCTGCTCTTGGTTTCCCTTTGTGACCTTCTATTTCCTACAATCTTTTTTTATAATGGGAAAAAGAATCCATTGGAGACTGTAACTTGGGCATAGCTGGGAAGCTGCAATAAGTTGCAGGGTTTTGTGCCCTATTTCAGAACCAGCAGCAAGCTGGGAGGGAATGAGTTTGATGTTTGCAGTTCAAACCTTGTTTGCTCAGCTGCAGCGTTTGTCCTGTGTAGTCACAGGAGGCAGCAGAGCTTGTGAAGGGCCAAGCTTGGCTCAGCACTTACATGGAGAGGAAGGAACCCTATGCAATTATTAAAGCTGAGCCTGAGTTTGCAGAGCTGACAGCTGGGATTTACTTTGTAAAATAAGCAAATTTGCTGCTGAAAGCACTGGTACATGGTCCTCTGAGCCCCACTTGCCCAATCTAAAGTAAATTTTGTAAGTATTTTCTATCTTCAAGTGGTGGCATATGGCTTGTAGGATGCTGGTGTTGGTATCTTAGTGTTGGCAACAAGACCTGAGTCTTTGCTACTTAATTAGTTTGGAGAAGAGACTGAGTGTGTATGGTTCGTGTTTTCTTTCACAAGAGCCCTGGGCACCCTGCAGATGTAGGGTCATTCTGCTAGGGTGCTCTCAGTCACACAGTCTGTGAACCTTGGCCACAGGACCTCAGTCTTTCTTCCTCCTAAAGGTGGAACCACTCTTAATTCTTACTGATCTCCAGGCTTTTTTGGTTACATATACACACTTACTGACATGACTCAGCTGTCTGCTCCAGTGTGTTCCTAACTCTGTCTTTTGGCATCAGTTTCAGATTATGATTATTTCTCTGTGAGTGGTGACCAGGAGGCAGAACAACAAGAGTTTGACAAATCTTCCACCATCCCAAGAAACAGTGACATTAGCCAGTCCTATCGCAGAATGTTTCAAACCAAGCGTCCTGCTTCCACCGCAGGTCTGCCCACCACGCTCGGACCGGTCATCGTCACGCCCGGCGTCGCCACCATCCGACGGACCCCTTCCACCAAGCCTTCCGTCAGACGCGGCACCATCGGGGGAGGGCCCATTCCCATCAAGACACCCGTGATTCCTGTCAAAACACCGACCGTCCCCGATATCCCGGGCGGGCTGCCTGGCGCCCTCGCTGGGACAGAGGAGTGTCCCGAGCAAAGTCTGGAGTCTCCGGTGGCAGGAGATGGTGGGCAAGGTGTCACCAGCGTGCCCTCGTGGAGCGGACAGGCGTCCGTCAACCCTCCGTCGTCAGGCCAGAAACTGGGTGTGGGCGAGGAGCAGAGGCAAGCGGTCCCTGAGAGCGAGGGGGAAGAAAGCGACCGGGATGGGGTCGGTGCCCTGGCGACCCAGGGCCAGGTGGAGCTCGACCCCGGGGAGCTGAGCCCTGGGGATGTCCCACAGGGGGAGGATATGCTGAACGCCATTCGGCGCGGGGTCAAACTGAAGAAGACGACCACGAATGATCGCTCAGCACCTCGTATTTCCTAGGAGTGGAGAAGCTGCCCGAGTACCAGATGCCAAGAAGGAACTGTGAGGAAACTAATTTGTCTCTATCCATTCCAATCTGTAATCAATGAGGGTTTTTAAGATACTCGGTAATAGACAGTCTGAAAGTACTCTAAAAGAGAAAACAAATGAAAGAGCATAGTAAGGCATAGTCTTCACTGGTGTTTTAATTTGTAAATATCAATGATTTTGTTTCTGCATTTTTTTGATCTAAGTTACACTTTTAATTTTTTCTGAAGGTGCCAAATCCCATTTACCTTTTTTATAACTCTCTTTGTAAAGTTTTAAATCATAGGAGAAAAAAAAAAGTCAAGTAGTTATCTTCAGCAAAGGGATTTAATGAAAATTTGGCTTTTTTGCAAGCTTTTGTAGAGCTCCTTGTAATAGTGAGGTTAAAAAACCAAAACAATGGGACTTACTAGTTTAAGTCAAGCTGTAAGGAACAGATTCTTATTTAAGTATTAAAAAAAAAAGTTTGACAAGGAGGAATAAAAATTGACAATAAAAGCAATATATAATGCAAGGAAGAAACCTCCAGTTGGTAGAGTTATTGGGGGGGTAGTGGGGGGAGGGAGATGCCATCAAAATAGCAGATGCTGTTGCACAAAAGTAGCCTAGTAGGATGGATTACTAGTAGCTTCATGGTAAATGCATCAGAATAAGCCATATTGGATTGCAGTGTTTTGTTTCTGTAGGGTGTTTTAAGACTGGGTTTTTCCACATTTCTTTTTTGACTGCACAGCAGCAACTCTCAGTCACATGCATGCAGCCTTTACTGTGTAGGCTTGGTTCTTCCACCTTCACGTTTTGTTCCACTCATCCTTCCGCTGAATACAAACAAGGACAACAGGCTTAAGGCAGTTACAAATGTGAAAACATTTTTAAAATGCAAGCAGGGAGTTCTTAAATATTATCAAAATGCCTTTTTCTGACTGTGCCCAGCAGGCTGGGCACCTTGGAAAGCCCAACTATTTTGAGAAAACACTTAAAAATTGACAGGTGTAACCAGCTTGTGATCTCATAAACTGCAAATGTTTCTTTCCAATACAGGGGCTTGTTTTTCTTAACTTCTTTTAAATGGCAGTTGATTGGCTTTTCTTAAATACCGAAAAGAAAGGGGTGACGGGTGGGGGGTGGGGAGAGATACTGGTTTTTTGATAGTACTGGGAGTCTGACCCACTATATTCTCTTTTTTTGTACTCTAAGTCATGTTTTTTGGAACGCTATTGATAGAATCATTAAGAGTTGGATTTTTTCCATAAAGTAAAAGTAAGTTATTGCTGCAATACCCGTCTCCTAAATCCAACAGAAATATGCAGACCCCTTGGCATGACACAAGTTACCATCAGACAATCCAGAAGGATGCTGTCTGCCCACCCACAGCAGACCCATGTGTGGATGGATACCAGACTTGTGGATCCGGGATTGTTTAAAAATGCACCAAATAGTACAAATAAGGGGCTGGTTTCCACCACATGCTCTGCAGATTTCTGTTGGCTCTAGAGTTGCCTACATGACTTCTTATGCTTTAATACATAACTGCATTGGATGTGAAACTTCTAGTAACTGTGTAGTCACTGTGTTCTATATGACATTTTACACTGCTGTGCTTGCTAACCTTTTTTTTGTTATGGCTTAAAAGCAAAACGAAAAAAAAAGCATGATTCTTAGAAAATATTAAACCTTCCTTTCGTTGAAAAACAAGCTCCTTATTACAGAATTTAATAAACAGTAGTGCCTGTGGTGTAGCCCACCAATCTTGATACAGTAGCTGATGCATTGTGCAAATGAGGCTTTGAGATGGTTTTTGCATAAACAAAAACTGCTAGGAGATAATCTCAATAGTTAAAAGTGTTATTTAAACCTTTGAAATAAATGGATGTAACTGTACCCAAGTACAGCTTTTCACTTGTTTAGTTCTTAAACGTTAGTATAATCAGTAAAATTTAATATAAAATGTTGCCAAATTCAATGTAGAAAGAATGTGACAAAACACTTTGAATAGTTCTATTGTTTGTGTTTTTGCATATTGTAAAAGCAGTGTCACAGCTAAAAAATAAAATGTTTCTAATGGTAAATTATTGTGGTTTAGTTGCTAGTTTGTACTGAGAGTTGACCTCTCCCTGTGCAGTTTTTTGTTCTAAACTGGTATAAATAATTGCTGTAAGTGTGTCTCCCTTCTACATTGTAATGATTGCTTAAGCCTACATTATAAATAAAGAACTGCTGGAAAACTTCTGTATTTTGGTTCTTAAAGACTTTCTGCTTCCAGAGCATTGGATATCAATGGTGCCCTTCGTCAGACTTTTCAAGATCACACAGGTTCCATCTTTGTGTCATAGAAGCAAGAGAGAATTTAAAAATAAGTAAATGAAATTGCATAATAGCTATGTTTTAGTGATGTGCACTGGCAGGGTAAGGGTAGTAGCAGAACAGAAGTGCAGTGCTAATGATGGAAATTCCTGTTAAACAGAAACTGATGACATTCCTCTGCTCCTCACTGTTCTTACCAGGAAGCACAGATATCGCAGCATGTTTGTGCATCCACTTCAGTGCTGGACCACAGTTCCTAATGCCAGAGGAGGAAAATTGCTGCCTCAAAACTGCCTGTGCTACAGCCAGAATTTATCAAGCACAACACCAGCCCCATCTCCCACATCCCCCCAAGTGACTGAAGACTCTTTTTTGTTCAGCTTTCTCAGGAACAAAGGTAGTGGGAGAGGACACTGCTCCATCCTGCAGCTGCCACACAGTGGAATAATTTATTTCCTTGCCACTGTGATGGACTCATTTTTGTGTAAAGGTTTCCATTTGTCACTGCATTGAGTTTGCACGGCCAGGTTTTGGTAGCAGGGAATCTACAGGGGTGGATCCTCCAAGAAGGAGCCAGAAGCTTCCCCATGTCTTACAGAGCCAATGCCAGTCGGCTCCAGGACGGATCCACTGCTGGCCAAGGCTGAACCCACCAGTGACAGTGATAGTGCCTTGGGATAACAGATTTAAGAAGGGGAGAAAGTTCCTGTATGACAGCAACAGCAGCTGGAGAGGAGAATATGTGAGGGAAGCAGCCCTGGAGACACCAAGGTCAGTGAGGGAGGATGGGGAGGAAGTGCTCCGGGTGACGGAGCTGAGATTCCCCTGCAGCCCATGGTGAGGCAGCTGTGCCCCTGCAGCCTGTGGAGGTCCGTGGGGGAGCAGAGGTCCACTTGCAGCCCGTGGAGGAGCCCATGCCAGAGCTGTGAGCTTGTGGGTAAGCTTGTGTNCGGCTCCAGGACGGATCCACTGCTGGCCAAGGCTGAACCCACCAGTGACAGTGATAGTGCCTTGGGATAACAGATTTAAGAAGGGGAGAAAGTTCCTGTATGACAGCAACAGCAGCTGGAGAGGAGAATATGTGAGGGAAGCAGCCCTGGAGACACCAAGGTCAGTGAGGGAGGATGGGGAGGAAGTGCTCCGGGTGACGGAGCTGAGATTCCCCTGCAGCCCATGGTGAGGCAGCTGTGCCCCTGCAGCCTGTGGAGGTCCGTGGTGGAGCAGAGGTCCACTTGCAGCCCGTGGAGGAGCCCATGCCAGAGCTGTGAGCTTGTGGGTAAGCTTGTGTTGGAGCAGGCTCCTGGCAGGGACCTGTGGCCCTGCAGTGAGAGGAGCCCACACCCTTTAGTCAGTTTGGGTGAGCTGCCCTGAGTCCTGGTTCCTTCCCAAGATCTGCCCCCAGCCCACTGGTGAGGGGGAATGCTGAGCGGAGAGCCTGCTCAGCAGTAACCAAAGCTCTAGAGTGCTCTCAGCACCTCCCCAGGACTGTGAGGTCTGCCATGGGGAAAGTTAACTCCATCCCAGCCAGGCCTGGCACAGTCATGAGTATGTTACAGGAAGAACCAAGGTGGTTTGTCTGGAAATACGTCTTGACTCCAAAAGGATTGTGGTTTCATTCCCCCATCTCCCTATGGCTGTATCAGATACTGCTGGGCATGGAGCTGCATCTTCACTCAGGTATCAGTGCTGTGCTCAGCAGAAGGCCCTTGTTCCTTGTAAGAATTCTAGCTTGAGATGTGCTGAACAGCTATATTGGAAGAGGGCACAGCTCAGTTCTGCTGCTGCCTTTGGATTAATGGAGCAGAGAACAGATCCTGCTTCCTGGAAGGAATGAAAGTTTCAGTAGTAGAATATGTAAAGCTGTTTTTCTGGCATTCTTTTGTTTTCAAAATTTAGACATATTTTAGCCTGTAGACCTACTGAAGGGGGGCACATAAGTTTCTAGAAACCTGCCAGATTAAAGCCTTTCCTTATTCCTGAGCTATGAATGTTTAGTCCTTAAAACAGCTGAAGTTCGTGCCTTTGCCATCTTTTGTTCAAGCCTTAGTTGGGTTTAATGAAAAATAGGCCTTAAGTGTTAAATATGATACAATCAAGTAACTTCTGTAGAATGAAAGTCAGATTAGGAAACCGAAAACTCCTCTCTTCTAGCCCTAAAACTGGGAAAACAGCTGAAGACTCAGGTTTTCCTATGAGCTTTACTCAGTGTCTGTATCCCATCTGTTCCATCACAGGGTAGTAGGTGAAGGTGTTAGCAAAACTTCCTGAGTCTTGTATGGATGCTTTGGGAATGTGGCCAAAAGCAAACAGCTTTTTGTCCCTAATTCAGTGTCACGCAGGCCCATGAACGAGCACACAAGAGCCATATTCCTCAGCAGCCCACGTGTGGAAACTGATACAGCTCAGTGTTTATCTGGGATTCACTTTATATGGGCATCAACTTTCTTCTGGTGCTCCACAGCACTGTTACCCATGGCAGCAGGAAGCATGACATCGTAAAGAAGTTTTATGTCTTGTGAGATTTGATACTGAAGTGAAAAATGCAGCAAAGAGCCTGACATGAGGAGGGAGGGCAACATGTCTTTATCCTAAATCAAGGTCAGAAATGCCCTCATTCTGGAAGCCCCCAAAGCACATGCCTGGTGCTGTCAGCATCCTGAAACTCCAGCTTTGACACTGCTTGTATTTAGTACCACATTCCAAGTTATGTGGCTGACATGAACTGTTAATTTTCACCCACTCCCTCCAGGCCCCCTCCTTCCTACCTTCTCTACAGTAGGAGACAGGTTCTTGCCGCAGTTAGTTTAATTGCTTAGCATTTGATCAAATCCCCTGTTAAATCTCTCCTGCCCCTTTAAGCTCACATTCCTTCTCCAGGAACATGAGTTTCATGTGGCCATTTCTTCAGTCTTAGTTGAGTTTTCTAACTCTGTGAAAGATGCAACAGAACTTTCTCTGGTGTCAGTGTCCCACCAGGATTTCTCCACAGACTGGCCTGTGTTCAGGGACATTTCAGGTACACAGTGCATATGTCACAGTCACTGCACAACCTGGCAGTGAAGTGTGAGCGTGCTAACGAAGAGGAGCGTGCAGGAAAAACACCTTCTCTGTTACTTTATTTGGCTTTATTCTGTATTACTTAGAGAGCACACGGTCACTGACACATGAAGTGCTTACAGCAGACAGACTCAGCGTGCCTTTACATGGGTATTTCCCGGGGCCGTGTGACATACTGCCACCACAGCGGGGGCAGGTGCCCTTCCTTACGAGCTGGTGGCAAAGCTTCAGTTTTTGGACCATCTGCTGGAGTTTCTTCCTCCAACTGCTTAATCTGTAAGACAAGAGATAAAATCGACTTAGCACATTAACACACATTCCCATAATGTGGCTTTCAGTGCCCCCAGCAGTGAGCAAAACCAGCCCCCATTTGGCTGACAGACAGGTTTCATGTTTCTCAACATTCACTTCCACTCAGTAATCATTGCAGACTCATATTAGCTAATTAAGAAGGAATTTCTAGGAGAAAGAAGTGACTTACAAGAGAAATTTTACTTAAAAGGTTGTTATCTCCATGTAACTCATGTCTACCATTAAACAGGCTAAGTTCTCCTGTTGCTTTGGAAGCTGCCAGATAATTACAAGTGTGGAACAACTTCCCCTTCAGTCCATATGAGACCTCTCTTCCTGCACACCACCCAACAGTCCCTCACACACTTGCAGCACACATTTCTTGAAGCAGCACAAGTGCTGGCTGCCCCTGTGCTAATTCTACAGTGCCTCACTCCATAAAATGCAACTGTTTCTCTACAAAAGAACTGTAAGAACATTTAACTTTTTTCCAACTGACTCTTAAGTTTAGGATGGCCAGAAATTAGTCTCAAATCCCAGATGATGACCACTGCGGCAAGTCACTTTCCAAGGTGAAACCAGAAAGTGTCAAGAGTTCCACAGGAGCAGAGGAATTCTCTGGTCATTAATCTCCTCTCATCCCACTCTGGAGTTTTGGCTTTGTTTTTTTCTTTTTTTTTACAAAGCCGCTACGACAGACCCCACTAACCCAAACACAGCTGCAGGTTCAGCTTTCACTTCAAATTCTCTTCACAGCCTTTCAGAAGCTGTAACTCCAGATCTCTGTGTAGGTATTTTAGGTCAAGTCCATGTTTCACACTGACAAAGGTTCCTGTACAGCAGTCTGAGCCTGCAGTAGGCATTCAGTAATTTTTCCCAGAATATATCTGTGTCACACAAAGTACTTGTGCCAGCTAAGGAGACTACTTTGCATAGAGAAAGCACTGACCTCTTTTTCCCAGCTCTCCCGCTGCAGCTTCTTCCATTGCTCTCGTTTGGCAAAGTAATCAGGATACATTGCCTTCTCAGAAGGATGCCAGAAATCCAAGCACCATTCAGGAACCTGTTAAAGAAAAATACAATTTTATATATTATTTTTATATATGAAATCACATCTAGTACACACATACAGAAGAAGGAAACACAATCACTGAAGCCAGTATTACTTCCTGAGTTTTTATCCATTTTGAAGTACTATATAAAAACAACATTTAAGAGGTGCCTGACTACTGCAAGTCTCAAGGCACATGGTAGAGGTCAGAACTCATAGGAAGACATCACAGCATTCCAAAACAAGTCACAGATCATCTCAGTTTACTCTGAAGTTCTCAAAATAATTCCTTCTGGTGGAAGAGATCTCATTTCTTTCCTTACTTCTCCCAAAGGCAATAGCTTTGAGAGATTCTTCTCTCCAACTACTGATTTATTTTACTGGACAAAGACAGAACATTACAGCTCATTTCTCCCTATCTACACCTACTAAGAAACAAGCAGTTTCTTAAGCCTTTAAAATCTTTATAATGGTCTGACCTCTAAGACCTGCACACAATGAAATTAAAATTCTGCAGCAGTGTATCACTAAATGTTTACATTTTAAACCCCAAAACATTGATTAAGGAAAAGCAAATCTAAAATCCCACCAAAGCCCAAGCTCTTTAAAAAAAAAATTTAGAAGTTGCTCCAGTACCATTATTTAGTGACATTTACACTTTCAGTTTCCTGCTGTGAGTAAACCTTTGAGTGAACAGGAACAGCAGAGCTGCTATTGTAAAAAAATATCCACACTACAACTAAAACCACCAAACAGCCCAAGATTCAAAAATTACATTTTGTAGCAGCACCCACTACGGACAGACACTGATATATCAGATATAACCACAGAAATCCTTGTGATGCCATTTTATTCACAGATAGTTTCAGCACAGCAAACAGGGCAAAGAAAAGAGAGCATAATCTAGTTTTCATTTCTGTATGAAAACTAATCTTGACCATCTATTGCTTAACAGGCCTTTTTCTGTCCAGATTCTCTCTCATTATTATCTCTACTACTGCTAAGGCCCTTGACCTTGGCATAAGCTTAAGTCCTTCTCTTCCCTTTTGACTCATATATCCTTTCTTCTGCCTCTGATAAATCTACACTCTATTTTTCCTCTCATATCGCTTCTTATACATAAAGATCTGATAAAACCCAGTTTTGTGCCAGCACTTTTTTCAAATTCAGCTTGGTATTAACTTCTTGTAATGCATTAAAGAGCCGATGCCAAGAAAGCAAAAGCCCTGTTTTTACCTATGAAACCTGTTTCTTTACTCCTGAATAGAATAATCTAGATGGTCAAAGCTTGTGGAAGTGCTTCAGAGCCTAAAAATAAGGCTTCTATTTGCAGGCACAGCTCCTGCCACACAGCAGCACACAAACATGTCGCACTGCAGCGTATCCAGGGAAATGATTAACTGGTACCATTACTGAAAATGCTGGAAGAATTTGGAAGGGCCTGAGTGAGGGGTAGTACCCTCGCAGCCAAGGTGCCACTCGGGCCGGAGCAGGGGGAAACCAGGGCAGGTCTGAGGAGGCGGCACAGCCTGCCCCACCCTGTTCCCTCCCACAGCTCGAGCCTGTCCATGTCCCTGTCCCTGAGCCTGCCCGGCCCACCGCGGGGCACATCCCGCCGGGCGGGACAGCAAGGCGATTATCCCAGGAAAAATAAAACAACAAAACCCCAAAACCAACCCAACCAGCGCCAGCGGCGGCCAGACAAGCGAGCTGGGCTGGCAGGGGCCCGACAGGCGAGGCAGCTCCTCCACACACCGGGCCGAGCCGCTGTTCGCTCACAGCCCTCCCTTCACCCTCGCTGAAGCACGAGCAAAGCTCGCAATTCGCAGCATTACCACCTGCCCCTCACCTTGTAGCACTCGTATCGCTCGTAGGCCGTGCCCCCGGGCGAGTCCGGGAAGACGTAGGGCTGCGGGTGCTGGTTGGCCCAGAACTCCTCCTCGCCCGCCCGCAGCAGCTCGGTGGCTTTCACCATGTCCTTCACGTCCTTGTTCTTATCGAAGCGCTCCCTCAGGAGGCAGGCGAAGTAGCGGTACTTGTCTCTGCGGACAGAGGTCACGGGCGGTGAGGAGAAAGAAAAACAAACACACAGACACACACCCAGCCCGGGCCCTGCTCACCGGTAGATGCACCAGGACTCGAGGTGCCGCAGGGATTTCTTGTACAGGCGCAGCACCTTCTGCTGGTGCGTGAGGTACGCGGCCATGGCGGCCCAGCAGGCCCCCAGCGTCCTCACAGCCCTCAGAGCACGCCGGGAGAGCGGGGCGAAAAAGGGAAGGGAAGGGCAGGGCAGGGCAGGGCGGAGCCGCCCCGGCCGCGCTGCCGGCAGGGCCGCTGGGAGGTGCAGTGAGCTGATTCGAGCCGCTGGGAGCTGATTCGAGCTACTGTGAACTGATTCGAGCCGCCATGAGCCGCGCCGCCTTCGTCGGTGAGCCCGCTGCCCCCGGGACAGCCCCCCAGCACAGACACCCTGCCCCTCGCCCGGCCCTGAGTGCAGGAGGCGGCCACAGCTCCGTGAGGGGCTGCGGGCGGGGGCTTGGGCTGTGCCAGTTCTTGTCCCAGCCCCGCATACAGGGGTCGTCATCTCCAGCCCCTCATCCAGTCCTTGTCCCAGCCCCTCATCCAGGTTTTGTCCTCTCTCGCCCCAGCCCCTCATCCATTTCTTGTCCCAGCCCCTCATCCAGGGTTCGTCACCTCTAATCCTTCATCCAGTTCTTGTCCCAGCCCCTCATCCAGGGGTCGTCCCCTCCAGCCCCAGCCCCTCATCCAGGGGTCGTCCCCTCCAGCCCCTCCTCCAGGGTTTTTTCCAGCCCTTCATCCAGGGTTTTTCCCGGGATTCATCCCCTCCAGCCCCCCGTCCAGGGCTTGTCACCTCCTGCGGCCCCTCTTGGTGACCCTGGCCTTGGAGCCCCGGGAAGCGCTTGGGAAGGTTCGTGCCATGTCTGGGCACCGAGGCTGCTGTTCCTCTGTTGCCCCCCAATTTTAGGGGTTTCGGCCCCCCCTTGTCCCCCCCCCCGTCCTTCAGTGGCGTGTTAGTCGTGGTTGTTTGGGATTATATGAAACTGGCTTGAATGAAAGTGTTAATATTCCTAGGAAATTTAACAGAAAGCGTGTAAGTGACTTCAAATGGTTGGTTCAAACTGAAGTTCTACATGTGGCTGGGCAGCCCAATATTTCCTTGGAAAATTTCCCTTCCCGCTACAAGCGCGGGCTCTGGCAAGTGCAGAGGTGGCTGTTCCTGGAGCCACTGCTTTAGTCCTTGGCCGTGGGGCTGGAGCTGTGAGAGCTGTGAGAGCTGAGTAGGGAAGGCTGGGCTGGGGCAGCTCCAGCTGGTACCTGCATTCCAGGTGTCCTGTCAGTGTCCTGTCGGTGCTGCTGGAGGGATGGCCCTGGGATGGCAGCAGGAGGGAGAACACGCAGCTGCTATGAGGCGTTCTGCAGCTCCTGCCCCTGCCCTTGTAAAGGTTGTGTGGGAGATGCTGCATTTTTATTTCACTCTTACTGCTTGTTTGAGTAAATTTGTATTGTCAGATTTATTTGCAATGAGCAGTATGTGTGTATTAGCTTTTGTGATTGTGAGGATGTTGTGTTGTGAAATTGTCATTGAAGTCTGGAGTTGCACAGAGGCCAAAATATATTTTTTGTCACTTCTAGTAAGGAGTAAGTTCTCAAATTACTCAAGTAAACTTACACATAACCTTTACATGGCCTATCAAAGTGCTGGTCAGGGACCATCAAGATATGGTTTCCATTGCTTTTTCTAGTTGACTAACACTCACAGTAAAATGTAGGGTGACCAAAACTTCTAATTTGTCTTTGTTTTTCCACAGATGTTGGCATTAACCTGACAGATCCTATGTTCAGAGGAATCTACAGGGGAACACAAAAACATCAAGGTCAGTGTTTTCTTTGTATCTGCTGAAAGGCAGAAATCTTCTTGCTAAAATAGAAACCTCTTACGTGTCAGAACATGAGGGTAGAGTTTCCTTTTTCTCCTCAAGAACTGGATGCTTATTTACTGGGGCTTAAAGAAGAAAGTGTCACAAAATAGGTTAGATATCCTAAACAAAATATGTTCTTTTAATTGCTTTTAAGCTGTTGTGCAAGTAACTCTGCTTCTGGAGCAAAATGGACAATTGCTGATTCATTTATGTTAGGATTGCATGGAAAAACTGATATGAGAATTATAAACAATAAATAGCCTATCAAAGGATTGCATTGCTGAATCATAGTTGCTAATTAGAACATGGGATTTTTTGGCTCTCATGGCCTTTAGATACAGATGTAAGAACAAAGTCTCCTAAAGTATGTGGAAAAAATTCCATTAACTTCTTATATTTAAACTGAATCTTCAGTTACTGCATTTTGTTGCTTTCTTCTAAAGATTAATCAAATATGTTTTAAAGATTTCATGATTGGAATTCTGACTGAATGAAAGTTGAACAGTAGTTAAATTATGCTGTAAAACCTTAGATTCAATTTACAACATTTTTATGAACTTTTGCAGATGACCTGCTGGATGTTATAGAGAGAGCAGTCAAAGTTGGCATTAAAAAGGTAATTTCATAAATGAAATTGCTTTAATATTTTAAACTTCTTTCTAATATTTGTTTTTTTAGTAGTCTCTTACTATAACATGTTTCTGGGACTTGCAATGGAAATGCAGTAACTCCTTCAATAGCACAAAACAAACACGTTCTGTGCAGACCATTGTCTTTCCTCTGCATGGATCATTAGCTGATTATTAAGTTCAGTGGTATCATACGTGATATCATACATATGTAGAATTTAGTTTGTACAATTTCAGCAGAAAGGTGTTCACTTCTGAGCTACTGCAATCAACTGGTATGTAATTTTTCATGTCAGTTGTATTATAGGCAACCACTCCTTTCTTCTGGAATCATGTGTGACTCTTAGAAGGTAAGTCCCATGAGGAATGGCTGAGAGAGCTGGGGTTGTTTAGCCTGGAGAAAAGGAGGCTCAGGGGTGACCAAATCACTCTACAACAGCCTGACAGGAGGTCGTAGCCAGGTAGGGATTGGCCTCTTCTCCCAGGCAACAAGGGACAGGACAAGAGGAAATGGCCTCAAGTTGCACCAGGGGAGGTTCAGCTTGGACATCAGGAAGAATTTCTTCATGGAAGGGGTTGTTAAACATTGGAATTGGCTGACCAGGGAAGTAGGAGAGTCACTATGCCCGGAGGTGTTCAAGAAATGACTGGATGTGGCACTCAGTGCTGTGGTTTAGTTGACAAGGTGGGGATCGGACAAAGGTTGGACTCGATCTTGGAGGTGTTTTCCAACCTTAATGATTCTGGGATTCTGAATCAACAGTTACTGTTGCAGATCAAAACTCACAAACTCTGCTGATTGAGATCCTTCAGATATTTCTGTTTGTAAATGAAACTGGTAACTGCAGAAGAGCTGGGAGTGCCCATAAGCTCTTACAGTTGAGACATCTGAATGTCTTCTAGTAAATACTGGCTTACATGTATTAAAACAGCATCATTATCAGATGGTTTGTAACTCTTAACTTGAAATTGGTGTTTTCGGTTACTCTTTTAGTTATAATAGTCCAGCCTGCCCATCCCTCTCTCTCTAAACTAATTGTTGACAAAAATATGAATTACCATAGAATACAATACATACTGTTACAAACTGTTTGACTGCACTATCAAGGCTGCTGTATTAGAAATAAAGAGATAAACACTCCTCTAGAAGAGCAACAAGCATCTTGGGAGTTTGTTGAAAAACTCTCATCTGAAAAGAGGAGGAAAAGAACTGGGAGACAAAAAAAGCAAACTCTAGTGATGGAGAAGTTACCCCACTACAGCAAATACAGAATCAAGGTCACTTTTATATGGGCTGTGTAAGTGCTCTTTAATCTTTTTACCACTCTAGGAAAATAAGTGGCAGTTTTCCTGCTGATTTATGGTAATTTTTTTGTGAAGTTTTGCCCTGTGCTGTATGTACACTGAGCCATTTTCAGTTTAACATTTCTCTGATGATACTGCTGGGATGTGTCCATCTGCCGTGGAGCATCCTGCAGGAATGTCTGACCTGGTACTCACTGAGTCTGGTGTACAGCATGTGGAGGGATAAGAGTTGTTCAAAAGCAATGTAGTCATGATTTAGGGCAAGTGGTGGTTCAAGAAATCACTGTAAGCAACAGTTTTGATGTGACAACTTTGAGCTTAAGATAAAAATGAAAGATCAGAGCCAGAAATTCTTAAAATCATAATCTCAACTCTGATACAGAGTTCGTGTTTTGGTTTAACTGCTTACTTCCTCTTGTCTTTTTTGGGTGTTTGGGAGTCTTTATTTTCCCCACCTGTAAGACAGCGAGAATGTTTCTGAGAAGCATCTCTTGAATGCAAATCCAATTTCTTGAGTCACTGTGTAATGAAGGTAATATTGCTGCATATATAAGTATTTCATTCATTTAATGGTTTGAATGCTTAGCATAGAAGATACTTAATTTAGAAAAAAAAATAAGATTTTTATACCTAGTGTATTCACTAGCTCCTGAGGGCCATTGAGGTTTGTTACTAATTTATGAAATCCTGTTATATATATTAGTACTTGTCTTCTGATGTACTCTGTCGAGATTCTTCGTGTATCTGAGTGTTTTCTTAAATATTCTGTTTGATGTTCAAAGAACATACTGACAGTACTTTTCTTCTTTTAAGTTTTTGATTACAGGTGGGAGTCTAGAAGATAGTAAAGATGCATTGCAGCTGGCACAGACAAATGGTATTTTCACTTTAAACTTATGTTGTCAGTCAAAAATATAACCTTCTCTCACAATTAGGAGTTCAAAAGGATCTGTTCTAGAGGTGTTTAGAGAATCTCATATTAAAATGAGAAATTACTTTTCAGAATGAGATGATTGCATTGTGTATGAGTTTGTGTGTGTTGCTCTTTAGATCCCTGATGTTGGAAGGAATAATTCTTTCCTGCAATTTCTATTTCTAGATAAAAACAGAAATTATAGGAAATTTCTGGAATAAAAATTGATACAAGTCTCTGTTCTAGAAATAAGCTAGAATGCTTATGTGATGTGAAATATATGGAGTTTGTTGGTTTTTTTGTTTGTGTTTTACTTCCCAGTCTGTCATGATCAGCTTGATCAAGACACGTATCTTTCTTTTTGTGGTTCTCCTAGTTCTCCATTTCTTTCTGTGGAAAGAAATATGTCTCCTTTTTCTTTGGGCAAATTTCATTCCACTAATTACTTAAATATGTATTTGAACTAAAGCACAAGATAAAGCTGGGTTTTTTTTTTATTTACTAACAGAAACAAAATAATTTTAGTTTGAATGAACCTGAGGAGGTAACTTGGTCCAACCCAGTCCCCCTCCCCACTTCCATCAAAGCAGGACTGGCTTTATTGTTAGGGCAAGTTGCTCAGGGTCTTACCTAGTTTTTCCTTTCCCCCATACTTTTCCATTCTCCATAAAAGCACGTAGCAGAACTGTTAGTCCTGGCAAGGTAGTCTAGATAGAGACTTGGGAAATCAGGCAGATGTGACTTGGGAAATTCTGTCACAGTTTATGTAGGGGCACGTGAGGGAAATCACATGCTCTCTGCAGGTCCTAGAGCTGGGATAACCTGATGCACTTTGAATGGGATATGTTTCTAAATTATCTCAAGAGGTCTCTTCCAGCCTTAACAATGGTATGATTTATGGGGGGCTGCTCCACCACAGCAGTTGCAGTTTTGGAGTACACTAAGCAGTGGATACTAAAAAGAGAGAGAGAAATACACACACCCCACTGGAGATACTATCTGGCATTTTTAAAGCAGAAAATATCTGTCTCATAAAGTTATTATCAAGGTAAAGATGTTCAAAGGCAGTTTTCTGTTAGAACGGTGAGCAATAAAAGAACCCTCCAGATGTAGATATTGTCAATACTTTAGATAAATTTTCTTTTTGTTCTTAAAATCTCCTAATATTCTCTTGCCTTAGACATGTTTTACAGCACAGTTGGCTGTCATCCTACCCGCTGTGGAGAATTTGAGCAGAGTAGCCCCGAACAGTATTTATCTGAGTTAAAAAATCTGATTGAGAAGAATAAGAGAAAGGTGGTAGCAGTTGGAGAATGCGGCTTAGGTAAGTGTTCTCTTAGTGCTTCAGTACTTATTTTTTTTCTAGACGTATACTAAAAAAATCCTAAAATACTAAATGCGGTTTTTATTCTTTCTGTTCATAGATTTCGATAGATTAGAATTTTGCCCAAAGGACATCCAACTCAAGTAAGAAACTTTTGCTGATTATGAATTGATTTGTAGCAACTTACAGAAATGTTTTCTATCTTGTAGTCTAGCACGTAACATTTTGTCAAGTACAGACCCTACAATTTGCAGGATTTGGTTCAGGGGGTTTTGTTTCAGAAATGGGATTTTAAAGAAATACACTTACATTCAAGTAGTGCTATGTGCTGGATTTTGCTACCTGCCTGGTCTTGACTTAGCATGGCTTTTTCTGTAAAATTGAGCAGAAATTCTGGATTTTTGGGTGTGACAGATGTTCATTCTTGCTAATTAAGAACTCTAAGAGACTTGAGGGGAAAATAACTGTAGTATGCGGAAGAATTAGATTGTTGAATGAAAGGTGTGGGGAAGGGAATAGAACTGTCAAAAACGATAAGTCAGCAGTGGGGGGAAAATGAGCTTTTAGTAAGGGAGGTGTTAGCTGGGAGCAGATAATTGAGAGTTGATGATAAAGGTAATCTCAGGAGGTGGAGACATCTGTGTTTTGAAGTAACAAACGTGGTATAGATACTGAATGGAAAGAAGCTAGCACAGCCCCTAAAATCAGTCTCCATTCTTGTAGCCAGAACGTCTGTCTGCAGAGGGAACTCACAGAAGGATACAGGTGGTAATGTCAAATAAGAGGAGTGTTGAGTGAATTGCACTTGCATGTTACTGTTCTGAGTAAATTAGTCACTGGGGGGCAGTGGTTAGTTGTGTTGTTTCTAATTGCTACATGTTAGCAGGAGGGGGAGTGAATTTCTTCATAATGCTACAGTGAAATACTCAGCAAAGGGGACGGGACTTTTTTTTTCTGGTGGAATTCAGCGTACATGAAGTTCAGCAAAGCACACCTTGGAGCGTAACCTGATTCTTTTCTGTGGCAAACTAAAACACTGATGGATTATCAGGTCGTAAGGTACTTACTACCTTGTGATATTGGGAGAAAAATGATGTATTTCATTTCCTTATCTAATGGACTGAAGACCTGTAGTGACTTCTAAATGGGTGCACTGAAACTGCATTTTGAGGAAAGAGGTGACACCCTTGCTAAGTGAACTAAACAAAGGGCGGCGGAATGTGAAAGGCAGGCAGGCAGTTCACTCCTTTTCAGCTGCTCTGGAGTTCAGGTGTGGCAGTCACAGGGATGGCTGGCAAGCAGCTGCAGAGTTCCTCCACAGAAGAGCAGGATGGTAGTTTCCCAGGGGGTAATATTGGAGCATGACCTCTGTTTTGATATTTAATTATTATTTTTCTATTTCATTATTATGTTTTTTCTTTTGGATAATTTTCACCTGCAAAAAATGAATATTACTTTCAATCCTTTTTCTTGGATTTAAAAGTTAATAAAAATGAGAATCTAATAAAGATGAAATTCCTTTGTTTTAGCATTCCTAAGAACTTTTTCTTTTCACAATTTTTCTCCATTCTCAAAACTTTTCCAGAAGCAACATAGAATCAGCATATACTGAATGACAGTCTGTGTGCCCCAAATAAAAAGGTTGTTTCTTAAGCACTGGATCTAGTCAAGTTTAATTTCCTACTGAATTTTTTGTCATCATTCCAATCACCGTATGTCTGGTTTCTTCAGGCTTTTCTAGAGTTTGGTGTTTTTTGGAGTTTTTTTGTTTGTTCGATTGGGGGTTTTTAAATTTTTTTTTTTTTTTCTTCAGTAACTTCACCTCCCCTTTCTCTTTGATAGGCCAAGAAGCAACATGTGTTGGGCTTCAGTGTTGCTCGGAACAGAAGAAGCTTAAGTTCCCTGTGCATTTGTAGGGGCACTAAATTGTACTTTCAAGGCCAGTACCCTTCTCCAGATTAGAGTAGATCAATTGGCCAGATAGGTTACTTAGGGGGCTTATTTGCAGCTCAGTCTCTAAAACCTCTTTCCCATATGAAACAAGTATTCTGTTAAAAAAAAAAAGCAAACACCAAAAATCAAGCAATTGTGGCTATTTAACCACAAGAGTAATCATGAGTTGCAGTAATTTATATTTAGTTAAACAAGCTAAACTAAGCACAGTGTCTAGACAAAGAAGATTGAAAGTAGGTGTAATACATTCTCATTTTCCTGTCAGTTTTCAAGGTTACAGCTGATCTGTTTGACCTGTTTTATCTCAAAGATTTGCACTGATTAAGAAGGAAGGTAACATTGATCCATGAAATTGATCAACCTGTAATACACAGAAAATAGTGAAAATGGTATGAAATGGAATGACCGGTTGCATGGATATTTTTTGGAAAATGTAAATCAAATTAATGGTTTGCTGCCACTTTCTCCTCGTTGATATATGACTCATGCACAGTAGTATGTGGTCACTGGAGTTTGCCTTTGAAACGTGTGTGATAACTGATGATGGGAATTCCCCAGTGTCCTGAACTGTTTTTAACAGCAACACCTAAAGAAATCCAGCCTGTTGGTATGGGCACTGTTGTTTTGCCTTGTCCAAATAATGTGACCTTTCAAATTACATGTGGACACTGAGTCACCGGTGCACTGTTGGCCTTCTGCCAGGCCTAAGTTCCTCTACTGTGTTTCCTGAGCTCTGGTGATTTGTATGCCTGGTGGCAGCAGAGATGTTGAATGGTAATGCTAACCGAGCAGAACTAGCTGCAAATGACAAGCACAGGTTAGTTCAGTGCTAATTAGTTTCCTTTGGATTGCACTGGAGAACCTGGCTCCCTGGTTACCTTCCCTCTGCCCACATTTTAAGGTCTCTTGGTAGGGTGGGGCCTCGCTATTACTGCTCCTTCAAAGGCAACTGTAGTAGAGGAATAGAAGGAAGTGAAAAGGAAAGGATGCAGGCACCTAAAGGAGAGGAGGGAAAACAGGTGAAGACAATAGGTAGAACAGGGCAGAAGTGTGATGTTTAAGAGAGAAAAGATGGCCCTCCATGGATTGTTACTTCCAGATCAGGAGTTCTGATGCAGTTTTGGACACTTGAGGCTGTAGAAATAGTGACCCCTCACTCATCCTCACTGCATTTACAAATCCTTCTTGAAATAGTGGTCTCCATGTCATCCATACTCTCCCATTCCTGACATTTCAAAACTTTGTGGAAAGAACAGTCACTTCCTCTTTCATTAAAAATAAATGAATAAAACCAACCTCCAGCACCCACATTACACAAGAGTACATGCTCAGCACATACATATGCTGTGCATCCTGCAGTACTGATGCTCTTGGCCACTAACCTCTCTTCCAGCACAGACTACTGCTACAGCAATATACCATGTGAGAGTTTCCTTTAAATCCTTACACAAGTAAGAGCTTTTGCACGGCAAATCCATTAATTCTGTCTTTAGTTCTGGAGGACAGAAGCTGGAAAAAGCTGTTTGACTTTGTTTTCTCTTACACAGAGTTTCTGTTTAAAAGTGGTTTTTATTTTTCAGGTATTTTGAAAAGCAATTTGACTTGTCAGAGCAGATGCAACTGCCCATGTTTCTGCACTGTAGAAACTCACATGCTGAATTTTTAGGTGGGTTTTGTTTGAGAATTTCATATTCAGAACAAATTCTGAATATGAAAAACTTTCACCTTTGTTTGTTATAAAACTGTCTTACATTTTTATTTATTTTATAGACATAATGAGAAGAAACCGAGATAGATTTGTAGGAGGGGTGGTAAGTATGGACTTCAGTGTAGCATTCATATTTATGTGCATGTGTGTGAATATTGTTGCCTAATATGCAATTTCTTGTTTGTCATGGAATCTGTATGGGCTTCCTGTTATACCATTTGTTACTATTAATTAGTAAGTTTTCCATTCCCTTCTAGTAGTTTTATTTTCATTGCTTATTTGACAGGATTTTTTGCAAGGTAAGAAGATAGGCTGAGAAAAGCTCTGCAGCTGACGTGAGCTGTTTTTCTTGGCCTGTCAGAAGGACAGTTTAAGCACCTTATAATTGACATTGGCCTTTTCCCAATTCGTCAGTGTCTGTAACTGCAATGCATTCAGACCACAGATAATTTAGATGTTATGTTCCCAGTGGAGGACATATCCTCAAGCATTTGCTTCTGACGTTAGATGTCACTTTTAAATTAGACACAGATGTAACTTTTGATTACTTTATGTCTTTAGATATTCAGGTCATGTTTTTTTAATTCAAAACAGGAATTTTAATTCAGTAACAGGAAAAGCTTTGGGTGAAATAGTTAAGAAGTCCAACAATGCTCTTTCAGGTTTCCATTATGGCCGGGTTTTCCAAAAGTAATAAATGCTTGAATTACTCTATCCTATCATCAGACCACACCTCCTACAAGAATCTATCGGTCCCCAGGTTTGCCCTTTGTTACCACAACTCCCTTGCCCGTGCTCAGTACTTTGCATGTTCCACTCTTACATAATGCTGTAAAGTCTCTTCTTCCTTCCTGCCTCCCTTTCTTTTTTCTGCACAGCCTGTAACCAGGGGAGAAATGAGTAGGAATCCTCTGCAACTGCCTGTCCCCATCACAGAAGGGGGAAGCCGAGCAAAGTCTCTTTACTCAGGCTGAGAAGCTGCAGTTCCCAGCTGCATCACACTGTTTGTAACTTGTGACCCTCCACTTGCCTCTTCAGGCCCTGGAATGACCAAACAGTCTCTCTAGTTCCAGTGGACTAAAATCTGTGGAGAACAAAATGCTCTCCCTGACAGTGCCCTGTAGGGAATAGTGAGGAAAGAATGTAAAAATTCAGCATGGACAGGATTATTTCCTGAGCATGATCTCCCAGCTATCAGCTACAGGAAGTTCCAGGGCCAAAAGAGTATCACTGGATAGGCCTTTTCTACCCATATTTATATGGGTAGAATAAGTTTATAGCAAATACATTTATTTAATAAAGCATGGTAACCACTTCTTATTTAGGTGACTTCAGCCTGAACTTTGCCCAGATTCAGAATCAACTGAGTCATGTCCCATCTTTATGTTTGTATTGATGTGTAATGCATACTATTTAAGGTATTTGTTGCACATAAAAACTAATACATACTATTAAATTATTGAAGTTTTAATAAAAGTACATTCCTATTTGTATATATCTGTGCATTTGTATCTATATATGTTCTAGGTACATTCTTTTGATGGCACAAAGGAACAAGCAGCAGCTCTGATAGATTTGGATCTTTATATTGGAATAAATGGCTGGTAAGCTCTTTACAAGAAATGCAACTGCTTTAAAATGACAGCTGTAGTGAACTCATTGCTTTCTTTTAAACAATGAGGTCAAGTTTTCAAAGCTCACTAGACTCTTAATCATCTGACAGATATAGAATTGCTCTCGTTAGTCTGTTAGCCATAAAAAGTTCTTACCTTGCAGCTCAGTGGGCTAATCTGGTGTTAGGCCCACTCCACTACCCTCAGGTCAATCCTTGTTTGTAAATAAATAAGGTTGTTGACATGCAAGGAGTCCTTCTGAGGAGTCTTTATAAAAAACCCTGATTTTAAGCTGCCATGTCAAATGCAGGAGCAGTGGAAATGTAACCTGAGTGCTGCATCTCCTGGTCATGCAGCCAGAATTCTCGGCAGTCACCTGGCCGGGTGCCAGCCAGCACTGCTTTGTGAGGCACGGAGGCTGTCACCAGGCCAGTAAGGGCAGTCAGGCAGGGGTTCTGCAGCTTGCTGGGGTGAGATGGCTCCTCCCAGGAACTCAAAGTTTGCTGTTTTCTGCAAAATTTGAATTTACAGGCAGCATTGTTAAAAAAACAAAGCAAATCTTACTAATTAAAAAATTATTTAGGAAGCTGCCTTTGCTACAAAACATTGCAACAGGAAAAGTAATTACTTTTAGACACTTTTTATAATTTTCTTTAACCATACTCTTTTATTTTCTAGTTCACTGAAAACAGAAGCCAACCTGGAAACACTGAAATCAATTCCTAGTGAACGATTAATGATAGAGACTGGTAAGATTTTATATCTTGATCAGTTTATGACTTAATCGCTACTGGGCAATCAGGTATGATGGTATAGCAAAGATAAAGAATCAAGACCCCAGGAGTTCAGAGTAGGAAAAGGACCAACTGTTTCTCCACTTGGGAAAACAATTTATGGGCTCCAGAAATACTCCTTTTCAGCCTTCTGCTGGAAGGAGTAAGCTGCTCTGTCAGTTCCTGACATTGCAGAGGAAGACAAAAAGGACAAATTGACAAGCCTGGATTTTCAAATCTACCAGAATGCTGCTTGAACATTTTTTAAATAAATGTACCTTGCTGGAGATGTGCCAAGTATAGGGTAATGGCTATGAGCTTCCCCCTGGAAGCAGTAACAGCACTTGGCAACAACTGCTCTTTAAATGGAATAGGTGGAAGAATGCTTGAATTCCCCTCTTAGCCCAGTGAGCAGTCATTTTAATGGACTAGGCCATGTTTTCCTTTCTCATGTTAATTTCAATTATCAATAACTGGCAGTTATTTTAATTTCTCATTCTGAGAAAGGAAAACCACAAACTGCCTAAATCCTTAAATTTATTTGCATGTGCAGACCTGTTATATAGTAAGTTTCTGTGGCATGCATGCAGTATATCTGGCTGTTTTTAACATGTCAGAGGAAATTAGTGTTATGTACTATTGCTCATTTTTACAAATGTAAAATCTCGAAGGCAAAGATATAAAAATCCAAGGATTGTGAAGATGTTAAATTGCCCAAATCCTCTAAATTTCATTTTGAACTGGAAGTCACTGCTAGAAGAAGATTGCAATAACTTTTGTCTGTAGTTATTTAAACTATTTCATGCTAATCTCAAACAATTGCATACTTTTTTGTTGGGTTTTTTTTTCCAAATTAACTAGATGCACCTTGGTGTGGAGTCAAAAATACTCACGCTGGATCAAAATACATTAAAACTACATTTCCTACAAAAAAGAAATGGGAAAAAGGGCACTGCTTGAAGGACAGAAATGAACCCTGCCATATAATGTAAGTGTACTACTGTACCATTATTTAAAATACTTCAAATCTCACATAAAAAAAGAATCAGTTCACTAGTAATGTAGTAAATAGAAATTAATTCTAAATATACTGAAACTTGTGCAAGGTTTTGCTTTATAGGCTGAGGAAAAAAATTAGAAAATCTTAATTTTCCCACTTCAGCAATTCTGGATGTAAAATGCTCCCTGAAAGTGAAACCAGTACTGCTTTTATCGTTTCACTTGATATAACGTAGAAGAGGTTAAAGCCTGTAAAATCACCTGACTTGAGTCTATACTTCATTCAGTTGTTGTTCACGTAATTTTTAAAACTGATGCAGCCCTGGGGATCAGAGGACAGTCCTGCAGAGGTGACAGTGCTGAGGCACCAGGAGTGCCTGGGCCACTGATCCTGTCACAGGGCCTGTGGCATGAACTGCCACAACATGAAATGTCACAACATGCATTTAGTCAGGACTGTTTCTTTCCTCTACTGCTGTGCCTCAAAGAATTCGATCTGGATTCGATCCTGTGAAGTTTAGATATGACTGACAGCAGCCAGCATAGAGTGTGGCAAAAGGAAAACTCCAGGGGCTTATGGACAAAGTTGGAAAGTACAGAAACACATTTCCTGCCTCCTGGCCACACTGTTCCTCACAGAGGTGTGAAAAGCAGGAGAATGTATCATCGTTTTAGTGAAAACGTTTGGGTAACTGCGTTAAATAGCAGTGATAGGTAAAATACCTGAATTTTCAGAATTCCCTGTTTCGATCTAGCTTTTGAAATAGTGGTACTAATGATCTAGATACTCAGCAAAGTCTCTAAACAAGAGTTTATCTGAGAACTGAAGGGAATTCTGCTGCTTTATGGGAGATGTGAAGAAAGATAGAAAACCACTGATAATGCTAAAAGCATAGCTTAAGCTTACATGGTGACATCTCCTAGTCTTCAGATATATTTTGTGCAATTAGGTCAATTCCAATGCTCTTTGAAATCGATTTTATTTATGTTTGAAATGTGAAGTGCACACATTAGCATGGAAAGTCTCCTTCAGTATTTTAAGACTTTCTGGGGTCAGCCCATGATTTTGGAGTGGGGGAAGAGATCAACTGAAGAGTTTTCTGATCACAAGCAGAAGCCTCTACTGTTACTATTTTAGCAAGCCTGTGTGTTAACACCAACTCTACAGCTTTGTCTGCTGCCTCAGCTGTAGCCTACAGGAACATTTCAGAAATCCCAGAACTGGAAATGCACAGTCTGTCCTAGGTTGGCACATAAATGCTGTGCTTTGGCTTTTGCTTTCTTTTATAAAACAAATTCTTGTTTGGTTGACCCTTATTTCAAAATTACCATCCCTTAAACATTTGTTGTAAGTTGTACTAATTGTAAATTAGTAACTTGAAAACCTCTTAAACCTTAAGAAAAATGAAGAATGATAACTGAGAATTGGTACTTTGTGACTTCTCATATAGCAAAATCTGGTGTGAGGGAAAGTTACTCAGGCCACAAAGTGTATTTAATGTTTAGGCTATATATACTGTTTAATGCATCTCAACTGGCAGGAGGAATTTTCCACTTGTCTTTTTTTGCTGGTACTGGACACCTTTCAATTTTGATGGTTATATTTCTGCTTCATATATATATATTTTTAGAACTTCACTACTCCCCTTGGAAGCTAATTTTTTTTTAATTTTAGCCACAAGAAGCTTTTTTTCCTCCTTCAGCAGTTTCACATACACAGTGTTACAGTGTTACAGTAACACATGGCAATCCACGGCATCCAAGTGAGAAGAGATATGTAAGCCCTACTAGTTTTCAAGGGTGAAATTTTTCGGGATTTGTTACTTATTTCTCAGTAGGCCTGATCTCACCCCATCTCATCTGTAATAACCCCTAAAATCAAAAAGCTGTTTGGCTAATCTGCATCTAGGAAATATTTGCACTCCAGTAATTATTAAGAGCAACTTTTTCTACTCTGTCTTCCTTACTAAAAAGCAGCTTAGCTATTGCATCAGTTTAGAGGCAAGATCCAAGAACCACCAAACCCTAAGAAGCTTGAGATTCTTAACTCTTCAGTGTAAAGTGCTCTTCTACTATTAGAAAAATTATGACACATCTTAGGAAGTGTACAGAATATTCCTTTTTTTAAGAATGATTGATACAAAATCAAGAAAATAAGTGCACAGAAAAGGCTGTGGTTTGGTTCATAGTATCCATCCCATTTCTTTTGCCTCCTTTTCCTGGCTTATATCAAGATCACGGGCCTTTTGAAATTGCTCATGTAGCATTTACTGCACATATCTGACCATATTAATCACAATTAAGCTAGAGAACAGGGAAGCAAGTAGGAGTAAGTTACTTTGGCAGCTCTGCCTTCAGATAAGGCTGGATCTGGAATTTAAACTTTGCCATAGACCAGTCTAATCATAGTGTAGTTTGAGCATTGAAAGGCTGAGTTTTAGTCTGAAAAATGAAAAACATTGATAAAGACACCCACAAAATGACACTTTCTTCGAAACAGAAAGCTGTTTAATTACCTCCAAACAAGAGTCAAAAGACCAAAGATGAACCTGTACCAGTGACCAACCAGTGTTCAGTGTAAAGGAAATGGCAGTTAGTGACTTAAAAGTGAAGCTATTTGCATATCTGAGCACCCTGCCCTATTGCTCTCAGTATAGGTTTTTATTCCAGGTTAATCTTAGTGACTTGTACACACACACATGCAGCACTCTGAAGTACATTCAGTACTGGGCTTCACTCTTCTAACATCCATCTTTCTTTTTTTAGTCAAATACTGGAAATAATGGCGGCAGTAAGAGAAGATGACCCACTTGAGTTGGCCAATACTCTATATAACAACACTATTAAAGTCTTCTTTCCGAATATATAAAGTTGTTTTTCTTACATTTATTCATCATAACTTCAGGAAATATATTGCAAAATCTTAAAAGTCATCATACCTGCAAATCCTAATCAATGGAAGCCAATATATGATGGTTTTTGGTTTTTAATGGTACAAGATTAAAGCTGCTTTTGAAAAGGTGATCTGCATCTGTGCAGTTTCTCAGCCCTGTTCCCCCTTCATCAAGATTCAGGATCAACTTCAAGGCCAGCCCAACCCTGCAATTCCTGTTACCACCTGGATACACTACAGGATGAGCACCAGGCTGCTGCGTTCACACGTGGAGCACTCCAAGCTACTGCTGGTGGCTCAGAAGGGTCCAGCACGTCCATGGCATGCACTTCACTGCTTCGCCAGAAAGCTCAGCCATTTGTTCCACATACACAAATGCTGTAACATTAAGTCTACCAACCTAAATTTATTTTATTTTTTAAAAACACAACTCATTAGTTTTTTGCAATAAAGCTCTGCTAATACTGAATTTTTAAGTAAAGCTGCTTTGGCTCAGGCTTTTCATTTCCTATTTGACCTGCTGAACAGTCTGTTTTCACCAGTATTTTTCATTTGCATCCAGAAGACATTGATCAGGGATTACTGGTATGCAGTCTTTGGCACAGCATTACCACTGCATCAATTAAAGAGTGTTTTTCCAATCATCTTAAAAATGTGAAAACATTTTATTCCATGTACAATAATGTACATAACTTTAAGGTGGTCATGAAAGAGACCAGCAAAAATTAGAGGTATATTTACAGTAGCACACACCACAGTAAACAACCACCATTCACAGACTCAACATTGAGATACTGCTGTTGTGCTTAAGTACAATAACTACAAAGTGATACTTTTATTCTGTTGAAGTCAATCTTAAACAAATACCTCACGGCTTAGTAAAGGACATCTTAATCACCAAGAGAGTTAGAGTCAACATTAAGAGTCTCATTCAAGTGCTGTGCCACACAGTCGCCCTCTTCCTCGTCACTATCAGAACTGTCATTATCTTCATTTAATTCATTTTCAGCATCAGCAGCTTCTTCTGCAACCCGTACAGGATTTTCATTTGGTGCTACAAACCCGTTGTTGTTAGAGATATTGGCATTTTCTTTGTCCTCAATATACACTTTCTGATGGCACATTGGGCACGTGTCCTGAATGTACAGCCACTTCCGAAGACAAAGTGCGTGAAAGTAATGGTTGCACGGAGTAATGCGCGCAGAGGTGGTGAACTCATGGTAGCAGATTGCACAGACATCATCTATTTCGTGTAACCTACTTCCTTTCACCTCTGGAAGCGAGTTTATTTTCTTAACAGCAACCCGGCGATTTATAAAAGTCTTCCAGCCATTCTTTGCTTGCAAGTAGATATTGAAATAAGCATGTAGACACATCATACAAGCACGAATCTTGCTTCCTGATTCAAAAACCATTGTGTAAGCTCCATTTCCAAACATGATTACTCCAAATATAAACTCAATAATATTACCAGTTGATCGAACATAATAGACATAATCATCAAGTTTTTCCCATAGCACATTATAGTAGCCATCAATCATAAACAATATATAAACAGTGATAGAAACTATTACTTTTAGGCAAAGCTCTACACAGAACGCTGTGACTGCAAAAAGCCAGGTATTTAGTGCATAGTGATGCCAGAGGATGTAACTGAGCAGAACTGGAAGGATGAAAAGGCAAGTGGAGACAAACAGTACAGGAAAGTGTCTGCGAAATGATGACACATGGGAGGCACTGAGAGACATCAGCACGGGGTCTGTCATTCCATGGATAAAATGCAGGACTGCAGTCAGCAAAAGGCACATGTTTCGACTCAGGCGAACTAATCGTTCCTCTGGTTTCAGTCCACTTAAACCAGTCTGCAGAGCCAAAATGAAAAACAAGACAGGCGCTACAAACCCAAGCCTTTTGTCATCCTCATCAGTTGATCCAATGAAGGCCAGGATACCAAGTCCCAAATAATGGGCTATTGAGGAAATGACGGCACTCATGCCCAACACAGTTAAAGTAGAGTCACACCCACTTATGATCAGGCTGCAAATCAGTTCCCAACAGTTATCCCACGATATCAAGAAGAATTTTTCTTCTGTGTTATTTTCAGCCATCTTTACAACATATGTTAATACCACAGCTTGTGCTGTAAGTCTTGTTAGCCAGAAGACACGCAGTACAGCTGGAAACCGAATCCTTTTCCATGTATCTTCCATCAATAGCTGTAATCCATAAATGCGATACATGTGCCTCACCAGCAGATAAACATATCGTACCGAGTAATAGAACCACTTAATTTTTGTAACTAAAATGGCTGTGGTATTTAGTGTCAGAACTAGGCCTGAAATAAAAACTAGTACTTGCCGGACGTTTAAAGGTAATTCAACAACCAAGCCAATTACAGGAATCAATATATCCAGGATGATGAGTTGAGAGTATATGGACTGCATGTTTAGCAAGGTAACATATCCAATTCCAAAGGTAAGCTGAAGGATGGAAAGTGCCATCCATAGCGAAGGTCCTTTATGTGGGAAGATCTGAATTCCGAACGCGGCTGTGTAGGAGGCACTGTAGAAGTTTATGTGCAAAGCAGCATAGTAATTCACCAACACTGAGGTTGCAGCCAGCAGAAACGCCGAGGCGATCATATAGAACTTGAAAAGTGCTCGCTGTTGTAAGACCAGAACAACACTGGATACAAAGACACCTAAAACCAGATTGAAACAATTTAGTTCTCAGCAGAAATTCAACATCAGATTTTAACCTATTAGCTACGGAGCTACACTCATTTAATGTATCACTCCCCCATTATTCACTTGCAACTATGCATTACCAATGTTGCCCTTTTCAGAGAAAAGGCAAGAGGACAAGTTAACCTCTGCAGTTAACATCTGGGCACTCTAGCTGTGATGCAAAGCCAATGCAGGCTCTAAGTCACAATTACTATGAAGTTCATCTGCAGTTTCAGACTACAGCAGTGATAACTGCCAGCCTTTCAGCCTTAGTCTTGAAATCTAAGGGCAGTCAGGTTCAAAAACAGGAAAAAAACCAAACCCAAAAAACCCAAACAGATGTGGCATCAGCTTTATAATCAAAGTTAATAAAGAATAAATGAGTAAAATTTGCTAAGTCCCCTAATTCACTTGAGCAAGGCACTCAACTATAGCTGTGCAAGCTGGAGTACTAAAGATAAGTAACCAAAAGAGTTTAGCTAAACCTTTTAGTGGGAAAATAGTGAAAAATGCTGCAGTTTGCTGGGGGGAAGACCCTCTTCTTCCATTTCCCTTCAGCTTGCTTTCGTTTCAGGTAAGGCATCCTGAAACAAAAGTTGCACGGGCAAGACCTTCCCCAGTATAGAGCCTTGTACACGAAATCCAGAACTGCATCAACTGCCTCTTTGCCAATGCAAACTTGTCTGTCTTGTTAGAAGTCAAATCTAGACCTTGAAATTCCTGTTTGCTAACATAACCTTCCTACTGACCATGAACACATCTTGACCATAACTGGGAAGTCTGCACCTTCCTATGAGAAATCCTATCAGAGCAGCTATAGTACCTCGGAGTTACACGCCCCTGCAGTAAACTTCTCTAGTGTAGCTTATGAATTGCATCACTGCATACTACACAGGTAAGGGCTCTGCCTTAAGAGGTGTTAAATAGCACTTATCACTAGATTCACTTCCTTAAACATTTTCTGCTTCAGGAAACACTCTGCCTTTCCTTTTGACTTCTTGCTTAGCTTCCACTCCATGCAACTGCTTTCTTATCCAAAGCAGTTTGGAGAGATTTTGATCTCTACAGCTTTTATTTGATTGTAAGTTGCTTTCAATCTCTATACTAAAACTAATGAAATCACAAATAATCCTCTTTTTGCTGCAGGATAACATGTCTTTTCTGACGATTGTTTTTTAGATTGTTCTAAATCTGCCATAATCAAGTGTTTAAAAATATTTTAACCCACAGCATCTTGATCATGGGAATAAAAACACTGCTAAAAAGCAGCATTTGATTCCACCAGTAGTGTGGCCACTGCTCGTATAAAAAAACCCAGTAACAAACACCAACATGCAAACAACAAAAAAACCCACAGCCTGGAGGCTTGAGAAGAGAGAGGGTCAAAAGGAATCAAAAGCAAAAGGCAGACTACAAATAAAGTCATTAATACACCTTAACAGGATTCTTTGCCAGCAGCACTGGCTGATATAAACACATTCTCCTTAACTAATCATTAACCTGGTAACCTTGTGAAGTGGATTGGGGAAAAGCCTCCATCATTTTGCAGAAACCACCTTGTAGAGTAGCTCAGTTCCTACAGGAAAAGTTGAGTATTAGTTACACACAGCACTTTTTACAAAATAAGCTTGGCAGTTTCATTGCCTTGTTATCCTTATCCACCACAAACACCCTTGGGAAAGCCAACACTGCTGACGAGTTCATAGCCTTTGTCTTTTCTCAGAAGTCACTGAAAAAGCTCACATGCCTGTACAAGGTCATTATTTATGTAATTCTGATCATTCGAGCCAAAGGAGATGCATTTTGCACTGAGCAGGCTGCTCTGAAACATGGCCTAACAAAACTTATTTTTGTGCCTTGCAGTTGCAGCAACAGGCCTGTATTTAGATACTACAGGTCATCTTAAAATACTGACATTTCACATGCAAGACCCTAAAAACAGTACTACAGTGAGTCAACAGAGAAGCTCAACCTACTGGTTCCTCTGAAGAGGGACTAAAAAAAGGTAAACCATTTCTCTGTTAACACTTATGAGTAAAAGTCAGGACTCCCCCAAAGGAGCCTCAGAAGACCGTAAGAGGTAGCTCAAATCTCAGAAGGGGAAGTGAGCATTCCTCTCCCCCATCTCCATTTATGTCACTTAGTCCATCTCGACACAAGACTTACCCCAGGCCTGCAAAGTGTTCACCAAGCAGTAGATCTTTTCCCATTTTCCCTTTGCTAGGAAATGCTGCAGTCCTTCCTTTGATAATATTTGTCTCATATTTCTGTATATATTGCTGCTCATTTTCACTGCTGCTCTCTGTGTCACCCCATCACCAACTGTCCCAGTATGGCCTCCAAACACAGCACTGAACCAAACCACACCTCTTGTACTTTTGGCAGTATCTTTATGGTAGCCCACTACCTATGATTCCACTTTCAGTCACCTGCATGGTGCAATTACCTTTACACATCAGCATTTCAATCATATGGAAATGCCAAATTATTTTTCCCTAGCTCCCGTCATTCTATTTACTTCCACATCTTTCTACAGACTACAGTATTTATAGTACCCCTCTCAAAACTCAGTCCTTGCTGAGGAGAGCCTGCTGTCTGAGCTAACAGTCACTCCCGGGGGTGGTGGTTCTGCTGGAACTGAGATACTTAAACCTCTGCAAAGATAGGAAAGGTAAACACTGTGTTGGGGACAAAGCAAGGTTAATGAAAAAGACTAAAGAGAAAACACTGCAGCTGTAGAACCTGGTTCTGTGCTGTGTGTATCTCTATGTACTTGTACAGAAAATAAGTGATGGAAGAATCAGACCAAGGAATCCTGCCGTAAAACTCAGCACCCACGTAGATCTCTATTAGCATTCCTGAAGAACTGTACGCCCAGAATATTTCAGGACTGTATAATATCACCCCCAAAAGCCATCAGTTTCTCCAGAGCTCCAATCTTAGTATCTGGAGGGCAAATTGTGCACTTATCCTGTGCTACACAGTACTGCAGTACAGGAAAAATTTGGATCAGTCTTTCAACACCTGCAAATGGTAACTAAAAGGAGAACTTTCCCACTGTTTAAATACAGAATGATCCAAAAGAACTATTTCAATTTCTTAGCAGCAGCAAAAACCCAACTCTGCAATCCTTAAATTCAGATGAGGAGAAAAGAGATGCAAAAGCACTCTATTGTCTGAACGACATGGATGGTCTTAACATCATCTTTAAATGGTTACATTTTAATTTTTCTTCAATTTTGGAAAGCCAAGAACCACAGACCACTTGTCTCAACATACAAGCTAAGTTTCTTTGCATAAAGCATTCCTAAAGTTTTTATGCAGAAGGCAAAAATTACCCACTTCTTCCCCCGGCCCCTTCCTGAAAAGTGATCATATAAACGCCATCCTCTAAAGTGCCTTAACCTGTTAATCCCTGTATCACACACTTAAGAGAGATCATCGAATAACACATCCACCACTCTCATTTATGCCGGTGTGATTAATTTCAAGGCACTTCCCACAGCATCTGGATCAGATGATGAAGGATTCCTAAAATTAAGTTCATGAGGCACTGCAACATCATTTTTTAAAAAGGAATTATCAGTGGGAAGCTCTCTTGGCAATTCCATAAATGTGCAACAAAGGGTCAAGGAAACAGGGAGCAGGAAGAATCCCCCTTGCCCATCCCACAGCTATCCATAGCAGGCAAAGGAGAAAAGTCAGGGCCTCGCCAGTTGAGCAGCAACTTCCCTGGCACCCTTTACCAAAGCACAAGCTTTGGTATAATAAACATAAAGCCCCCAAATAAAATGCTGTTTTTTTCCCTTCTCCCTTCACTCTCCTCTCTGCTGTCTTGCTATGGGTTATCCTTTACTTTTTCCCCTCTGCCTCTCCCGTCACCACCACACTTCTCACCGTGCACCTTTCCTCTAAGTCTCTCCTCTCTACTTCCGGCCTCAACAGCTGTACCACCAATTTCCTTCCTGTTTCTCTTCTACTATAAACGTCAAATAATACATAACAATCAGCCTGTCTCAGACCTTCAAAAAACCCCAAAATAAAACAAAACAACCCACCCTGCTGTGTTTTGTGTTATCCTTTCCTCCCTGCCTCAGGACCACCAGCTCCAAGATGTGACACACAGCACAGTGTCACCTGTACAGCAATTCACAGAACGGGGCTCCCACCAAGCCGAGGCTATATAAGAATTCAAGATAACAAGTAAATCTGAAAACATCATCACCCAGTTATGACATCAGCGACTTTCATCCTTCATCCCAGGAAAGAAAAAAAGCTTAAAAATAAACATTGGCAAGTTTCAAGAGACTTCTCCTTCCTTTGGCAGCCAAATTCCCGGCATTTCTGAACTGCTGTTGCTAAAATAAGGACTTTACACCGTATTTTAGAACGACATCACACTATCCAGAATGTTAAAAAGTCCCGCAAACCACAAGAAAACCCTACACCCGCGAAGTCACAGGTTTTCCGCCGTGGAAGCCCTTGGAGCAGGAGAGGTCACAGCCCCGAGCCCCGCCGGTCCCTGCAGGGGGAGGAGGGGATGGATGGGGTGGGGGAGCGGGCATGGAGCGAGGCAGGAGGGGCGAGGCGAGCGAGGATCCACCACGGGCGGAGCAGGGGCTCGGGGGAGGCAGGAAGGGGTCGGGGGAGGGCAGAGAGGGGCTGAGCGGGACAGGGAAGGGCCGAGG